>CM062813.1:536338013-536769798 GCA_031772625.1 Pinus tabuliformis
TGTAGTAAAAGTTAATAAAGGAAAAATAATAACCATAGTCACGGGACACGTATTCCAAGCTGAATATTGGGCAAAACATCCTGGTGTGGGTGTTAATTTGGTTTATTATGCGTATGGAAATTTGCAAAGGCAATAGCCAAGGATTTAGAAAGGCAAAGTGGCATTTATTGGCATATATTTATGAAAATAATGGAAATTAGGAGAAAATGAAGATGAAAGGTCATAGGTTGCATGTGAGGAGGAAAATGAAGGAAAATAATGGAAAATGAAGAAAATAGAGGCCTCCTTAATAAAAAGGCTTATGAGGATCAGCTCATGACTTTTGATCAGTTTAGTTTTGGAGCTCCCATTTTATTCTCTCTCTCTCTCTCATACTCTTGGACACTTAGAGTTTTCTTGGAGCACTCTTGGAGGAGTGTGGCATACTTGGGATTTGGAGCAAGAAGGAAAAGAAAAAGCATGCAAGCACAAGAGGACATGGGATCAACAACTACAATGGATTTTTCTTGTAGGTACTGACTTGCATGTATGATTTCCTTACTAGTTTTGGCATGCATGGCACATGCATGTGGTTTTTTGGTCATGATATGTCATTGGCATGGAGGATTTCCTGGATTGGCAGTGGTTTTTCCTAGTCTTTCAATTTCCTAGATAGCCATGGTGTTGTGGGAGTCTTTCCCTTTTTCTTTCTGGTTGGTTCTCATGTTCCTTTGGCTGTGGGTTGAGTTATTAGTTCCTAGAGCCTTGGTTGGACAAACGATTTGGAGCCGTGTAACAATTTGGGTTGAGTTATTAGTCTTGGAGCCTTGGTGGGTTGAGTTACTAGTCCTGGAGCCTTGGTTGGACAAACAATCTTGAGCCCGACAACAGTTGTGGGTTGAGTTACTAGTCTTGGAGCCTTGGTTGGAACAAATGCTCTGGAGTCCTACATAGCTTGGGTAGCGACCAATCTGGTGATGGATGGTGATTTCCGATGGTGAGGTGGAATCACTGGTTGAGGGTTGAGGTGGTTTGGCCTCTGGAAGACCTGGTTTGATTTTGATGGATTTTTTCTATGAGAACTCACATTCATGCTTGGAATATGCAACGAGGGTGATTGGCTGAAGAGAGACTTGGTTCAGCCAATGTATGGTCGATTTGAATGTGGAAGTCCCAAACATGGTTGGACTTTTCATTCATCAATAAGATATCCCCTTGATATTTTATGTGTAAATATACTTATTTATATGTGGCTTATATGGCTATTAAATCCTTAATATTTTTGTTGGTTATATGTTGGTTATGAATGAGTTTTATGATAGTAATAATGTATGTATCTCATCATGTTATGGTTAATCACTAAATGTAAAATGAATATATGGCTTAATAGATGGTAATGCAGTTATTGTGATGAGGCATCAATGATTCTTAGTTATTCTCATATAAGTATGAGATCCCTATGCTCAGATTTGTTGTTTAAACCTGCATAATATATATTTGTGACATGTGTTGACGAAATGCCTTTCATGGCTAGTAAGGGTCTAGTCAAGTCCTTATTCAATTATTTGCATTTGTATCATTTTTTTATGTTACTTTTCATTTTTGGAAGTTTTATGAGTTTTGGGCACTAGCCTAAGTCTTGGCTCTGAAAAAGTGGCACAAAATCGGGAGTCATTGGCACAAAACTACCTGGAAAAGTCCCTAGTCGCATGCATGCCTTACAGTGGGAGAGAATAAAGGGTCAGAGTTGCATGCATGCCCATTTTAAGGGAGCGAATGAGTATTTAAGTCAACAAAATGTCAAATTGTCTCAGGGGTTGATCACCTGGATGTGTTGGATGGCTCCTAGGGGTTTTGTTGCATGTGTATAGGGTCAGGTTGTCTATGTTCCATCAGTTCCACTTTTGTAACTGTTACATAGGGATTTGAATCATATCATAGTAACTCTTCTTCACATGTCTACCCCAATTGGCAGATTACTTTGGTAGATGTGGGAGGAGGGTGTTACAAGTAGCTTGGCTAGAGGATCATCTATAGAAGCAACTACATGAAGGACATTTTTAGTATTCTTTATGTATAGAAAATAAACAAAAATGAATAAGATATAAAGACAATAGAAAAGAAAATGTGAAAATGAAAAGAAAATAAAATTGGTTTATGTATAGATAATAATTACAAATGCCATTATGCAATATAAGCATTTAGAATATGATTGTAAACTGAGAGAATTTTAATTTCTACCAACCTCTTTCTTAGTGGTGTAAAATTTAAGTATAGCATGAAATGATTTCCCTTAAAAATTACATGTGCATCCACTAGCTTTCTAATTTCTTTTTGTACCTATCTTCTAGTGTAGGATGCTCCTGGCATAAATTTTGGTGCAATAGTTTAAAACCCTTCCTAATTGGCATGATGAGGTGGAAAATATGGGTTTTATGCATTTTCATGTCACCATAACACTTATACTAGTCAGTGATATTGACTATGACACGCGGTCTAAAAATTGATTCAATATAAAAACCATGACACAGTGGAGGGAGAGTGTTAGCTGAAGTAACACATAGTGTCAGCAATAGGGTTTTGGAAATGAGGAATGAATACAATATTCATTGCTTTAAAATATGAAATTATCATCCATACAACTTACTGGTAAGCTTTTCGATGTGGAGATAAGAAATGGCTAAATTTTTGTACCTTGCATATGATCATCTCCAAATTGTCATTATTTTCATATTATAATTGGAAAGACATCAAGGTTTTCTATTTGTGTGGATTAATTGAGATGCACTCAGTACCAACTTCATCCTACATTTTAGACTTAAAGTATAAATGTCAATATCATATTCTAACCTAGTAAAACTATCACTATTTACATCCATATTAATACAATCATTACTATCTATATCTAGATTAGTACAACCATTAATATTTACATCTAAAATACAAGTCATTTTCACTAGCTTATGAATACTGAAGGAGATTAAACTGGGGTTCTAATGCGAACAATGATGATTTGGTTGTGTAGGAACTAAATATGGTTTATATAAAATAGTTCCATAGAGATTTACTTGAAAATTGATTGGTTTGTTGGGCCCTCTAATTATGTCACAGTGTATTTCATGTGCAACTGACTTTTCACCCTTATCTGGTTGTTCTTTCCTTTATAGGGTAATTAGAGGTGTGACTAATTAATAGTGATATATCCTTGTAGTTTTTTATATAAATCCCCAATTATAAAGAATCCATAATCCTTGGAAATGTCAACCATTATTATATTGATTACTCGGTGTACCATGGGTTCAAAAGATAATACGATCAATACATCCTTCATATCACCAATGACCTTAAATTTAGTCCTTTCCAATTAAATAAGCTTGATATTGGTGTTTGTTGGCACGACATTAATTTGTTGACATACCTAGTATGACATGACATTCAATGAGGCTCCTAAATCCACCAAAGAGTTGTGAACATTGTGATTGAATATTTAAAATGTTAGGAGAAAAGGTGGATTCTAAGACTTTCAATGAGTTTCAATATTGGTAGCAATCATAGTAGACATGACAACGTTTGTATAGCTTTGAGTTGGAGTATTGGTTTTCCTTGAATTTTCAAAATTTGATCCTGGATTTGATTGGGTTGGAGAAGAATTAAAAATTTTTATGATACTTTTTTCTACTATGGTAAATTTCATATATCATACTGATATATGTTAGCCCTGATATTCTTCATGTCCTTAATCACATTGTATTCTAGAGACTTTCCACCAATAGAAGTTGGAGGCTAATTGCTTTGTGTTGAGGTGGATGACTTGGTGTTTTTTTGCAAGAGTTTCAGGATGCTCAGTGCTTTGTGGGGGAGTGATCTGGATTTAAATAGGAACACAACAAATTATAGATATAACCATACATATAGAGATGCAGCAAAAATAATACTTCATTTAATTACTGTAAAATACTGAAATATGCTTACAAACAGAAATGGAAATAAACTAGCTAGGGCGATGGTAGCTTATCTCTGACAAGAGATGTGGAAGCTACATGCCTTTGTACTATGTTACAATGAGGCTCGAAGGCTTATTTATTATTGAGAAACAATGGAAAACCCTCAAATCCAAAAACCTAACCCTTGAAGATGAAATGCCAAACTGTGGGCCCCATTTGGGTAAATTGGTACATCAACTTCCCGGGGTCGTAACTTTGGCATATGATCTCCGTTTGACGTATACAATAGCTCGTTAGAAAGATCTATCCAAGAACTACAACTTTGGGAAGAGAAAAATTGGTCCATGGACCCATGTTGCTTCCAGATTTAGGGCTTCAACATAGCTACAGAAGTTCAGGACCTGAAAAACTACTAAAAATATTAAATTGTGCTACGAATAAGGGAATTGAAAAGCTGAAAGCGATAGTTGTGGGGGTCCAAGTGGGATAGGTGGGTGGCCACCAACATCCACTTGGATCATTCCTCCCCCCTTAGGAAGCAATGGTCCCCATTGCGTTAAGTTCCTCCATCTGCTGAACTTGGTCCCTCGTGAGCTTTTTTGTAATCTCTAATGTGTCCTATAATGGTGGGAAGCATGGTAGAGGGTGTTCCACATTGAACACTTGGTGCAAGCAAAGAAATTGAGGAATGTTGTGCTCCAAAGCATTGTTTCCCACAACCTTGGTAATGCTATAAGGACCATGTCGGAGTGGTTTGAGCTTTTGATGGGCTCTTGTAGGGCGTTCTTTCTGCAGATGTAACCAAACTTTGTCGCCTATCTGAAACTTGTGTGGTACCCCTATGGGTGAGGAGAAGTTGTTCCTGTGTTCTTTCATGACCATATCCCTCTGCTGCTACTGCTGCGTGGAGGGACCCTGTTGAAAATTGTGCAACAAGAAATGTAAAAATAGAAATTGCTAAAAATAGTAGTTTGGAAAATGAGCATTTTGGCCACCTTGGGTGAGAGGTGAAACTTCTAAAAATAGAATCTTCTAAAGATAACATTTTTGGGTCCCTTCCTATTTTTAGCAGTCCCTGGTCTAACTATAGGAAGTAAAAACGAATTTGGTCTTAAAAACAGTTTAAAATATTAATTAATTAATCTCCATGAGTTAATTAGTTATGGAAAATTAAACTAGAAGTCTTTGTGAGATCATGCAATTATTTTCTCTCTTGATTTAGGAATTTATCCCTTGATTAAAGGAGATAAGGTTTAGTTCTATAATGAGAGGATCAGTTGACTTAGTTTTACTTAGTCAAGTCCAGTTAGATTATTTTAACAAGTTGTTAAAATAATGAAATATAGTTTGTTAATGCTTGCATGCATGTGACAACTATTATTTCAGATAACTGAGCATTCCCTCATGGATAACTGATGCATGTCAGTTCAGACAGAGACCTAGTTGAGATCAGATGAGGGACAGTGTACTATCAGATGCTTGGATATTTCTAGTAAGTATTCCTTGCATGGAGAAGGATCTATTTCCAAGAGAAATACGTATTATAGGAGATTGGAGGACTTGTGGCCTATATATTGAGCCTTAGGTGGTCTATGATCATCATCATCAGAGTACAGAGGGAGCAGGATAGCTTTTGAGCTGATTCTTTTTGTATGTTGTTGAGGATTTCCACTTGATTGATAATACAGAGTTGGGGTTTTATGCTAGTGCTTTCCCCAGTGATATATTCTATGTTATGTGTGATTGATTCCTTCTTATGAGTTATATATGTTCATGCTTGATGTTGCTCATGGTTGATTAGCTTCCGCAAAGTTTATGGTAGATGTAGATCTAGTATTATGCTTTAGTACATTGCATATATCAGTTTGATCTATAGGTGAAATTTCTACATGATATCGGTGAGCTAGCTGATTTGTAGAGGAAATTCTACATGGTATCAGAGTACAGGTGATCAAGGAAGAACAATATACAAGAAGGAATTCAAAGTTTATTATTCAGGATATAGATCTCAAGTTCTTATCACATCTATTTCACCGATGGTGTTCTATGGTTTGAGGCTTGAGTATGCCCTTGATGGTAGCTCAAACTATATAGCTTGGAAGGATCACATGGAAGCAGTATTGGAAGATAACGACATTAAGGACTTCATTGATCAAGAAGTCCCTAAGCCTACTGATGCTACTCAACTGGAGGAATGGAAGAAGTGTGTGGCTAGAGCTAGGAGAATTTTCTTGGAGGGAGTGCAAGATCACATTGTCTCGAGCCTCCATGGGAAGGAGATTCCATTTGCAATGCGGAAAACATTGAAAGAATTATATCAGAATAGTAGTGATCAGAGGAAGCTGGCACTAAAGGACAAACTTCGAAAGATCAAGTGTGAAAAGGATGAGACGATCTCTATGTATCTGACCCAGCTCATCATATGTAGAGATGAGCTTGCAAGTGTAGGGATCGTGAAAACTGTTGATGATATGGTGAATCTAGCACTCCTTGGCTTTCCTAAGATCTGGCATAGCTACCAGGACTCAGTTAATGGAAGGGAGAAACTGCCAGATTGGGAACGACTATGGTCGGATTTGATGCAGGAGGAGATCAAACGGAGCACCAGAGACGGTTCTTCATCCATGGAGGATGAGGAGAACTGTGCCTTAGTGAGTAAGGAAAAGAAGGGGAAGGAGAAGGTTTCTCTTTCCGAATCCAGTTCTTCCAATGGTGGGAAGAAGGTTGACAAATCGAAAGCGCGATGCTTTCATTGTCTTGAGGTGGGCCATTATGTTGCAAATTGTCCACAGAGGAAATCAAAGAAGGGATTCGGGGAAGGATCTGAAGGTGAGGCACTTGCTTCACAGTTTGAGCTGGATTTCACACTCTTCACATGCATGGTTTCATCCATGGTGGGAAGTGGTTGGTTTCTTGACAATGGAGCTTCTTTCCACATGACCAACGACAAGAGTTTGTTCAGTACTTTGGAGGAGAAAGATCTCCAGATACTTATAGCGATGGGTAATGACGAAAAGTATAATGTCTTAGGTGTAGGCACAGTTATTTTCAAAGGGAGCATGGAGCTTGCCTTACCTTAACCGATGTCAAGTACGTACCAAGACTGAAGAGAAACTTGGTGTCAATCGCGATGCTGGAAGATAGAGGCTATGATGTAGTCTTCAGTAAAGGAAATGTTTTCCTTAGACACATCATCACTAGACAGGTGAAGCAGATTGGTTCACGGGTCAAGAACCTGTATGCTCTTGAGGTTCAAGATGCATCCAAAGCCTTGAGCAGCAAGGAAACTGATGGAGACTTGGTGGTTGAGAGGGAGAGTATGTTACCTCTCAACATGCAGCACCAGAAGAAGTCTTGGACAATTGTGGAGGAGCCAGATTGGTGCAACAGCTTTAGGAAGTTGTGGAGTAGTCAAAATAGGAGAAGCTGAGAGGAGACTGAGTAGAGACATCTACTCATGCAGAGACCTCCAGTAGGGGGAAACTTCGAGCCAGGTGGGCAGAGGGATCACATGCAGCCATACCTCCAAGTAGGAGGTGGGGTGATGTGGATTGATCGTCTCGAGGAGGAGGGACAGGATCCTTGAGGTACTCAACCTCTTGGATGAGACCTTGCTACGGGAGCCTCGATGTGGAGTAGCAGGGCTGATTGGGTAGAGACAAATGTGGATGGAGTGGCAGAGAGAGCTACAATGCAGGGAATCCCAGGACAGCGCATAGCATGCAGGCTGCAGAAATGTGAGAGGCACAAGTGTGTTGCACAATGATAGGTGGCATAGAGAGGTGTGCAATGGTGCGAGATGCATGGAGATGTTGCAGTAGCATAAATGTCAGAGAGGGAGCACTTGCCAGCAGTAGGTAGAGCTTCAGCATCAGAGTATGTTTCTAGCCCAACAGAGTGGTTAGTTAGGAGTTTTTTTGTTCCAAGAGTTGTTGGAGCAAGTGGACTTGGTGGATGTGTTGCATGCAAAACATTCCAGAGTTACAAGATCGGGTTTGAGAGGAAGCCTTTCTTGTTGAGAGGGAGTGTTGAAAAGTGTGCAACAAGAAATGTATAAATAGAAATTGCTAAAAATAGCAGTTTGGCCAGTGAGCATTTTGGCCACCTTGGGTGAGAGGTGAAACTGCTAAAAATAGAATCTTCTAAAAATAGCATTTCTGGGTCCCTTCCTATTTTTAGTAGTCCCTGGTCTAACTATAGGAAGCAAAAACGAATTTGGTCTTAACAACAGTTTAAAATATTAATTAATTAATCTCCATGAGTTAATTAGTTATGGAAAATTAAACTAGAAGTCTTTGTGAGATCATGCAATTATTTTCTCTCTTGATTTAGGAATTTATCCCTTGATTAAAGGAGATAAGATCCAGTTCTATAATGAGAGGATCAGTTGACTTAGTTTTACTTAGTGAAGTCTAGTTAGATTATTTTAACAAGTTGTTAAAATAATGAAATATAGTTTTTTAATGCTTGCATGCATGTGACAACTATTATTTTAGATAACTGAGCATTCCCTCATGGATAACTAATGCATGTCAGTTTAGACAGAGACTCAGTTGAGATCAGATGGGGGACAGTGTACTATCAGATGCTTGGATATTTCTAGTAAGTATTCATTGCATGGAGAAGGATCTATTTCCAAGAGAAATACGAATTATAGAAGATTGGATGACTTGTGGCCTATATATTGAGCCCTAGGTAGTCTATGATCATCATCATCAGAGTACAGAGAGAGCATGATAGATTTTGAGCTGATTATTTTTGTATGTTGTTGAGGATTTCCACTTTATTGATAATACAGAGTTTGGGTTTTATGCTAGTGCTTTCCCCAGTGATATATTCTGTGTTATGTGTGATTGATTCCTTCTTATAAGTTATATGTGTTCATGCTTGATGTTGTCATGGTTGATTAACTTCCACAAATTTTATGGTAGATGTAGATCTAGTATTATGCTTTAGTACATTGCATATATCAGTTTGATCTGTAGGTGAAATTTCTACATGATATTAGTGAGCTAGCTGATTTGTAGAGAAAATTCTACAGACCCTTCACGGGGGCCATGGATGTGGCAACGATCACTGATCTAGATCTAAACAGGAACGCAACAAATTATAGATATTACTATACATATAGAGTTGCAGCAGAAATAATACTTCATTTCATTACTGTAAAATACTGAAATATGCTTACAAACAGAAATGGAAATAAACTAGCTAGGGTGATGGTAGCTTATCTCTGAGAAGAGATGTGGCGGCTACATGCCTTTGAGCTGTGTTACAATGAGGCTCAAAGGCCTATTTATTGTTGAGAAACAATGGAAAACCTTCAACATCCAAAAACCTAACCCTAGAAGATGAAACGCTAAACTGTGGGCCTCGTATGGGTAAATTGGTACATCAACTTCCTGGGGTCATAACTTTGTCATACGATCTCCATTTGACGCGTACAATAGCTCATTAGAAAGATCTATTAGAGCACTACAACTTTGGGAAGAGAAACATCAATCCATGGACCCATGTTGCTCCCAGATTTCCCAAAAAACGTTGTTTAGGGCTTCAAAATGGCTTCAGAAGTTCAAGACCTGAAAAACTGCTAAAAATAGTAAATTGTGCTACAAATAAGGAAATTGAAAAGCTGAAAGAGACAGTTGTGTGGGTTCAAGTGGGATAGGTGGGTGGCCACCAAAATCCACCTAGATCAGGGAGTAGGATTTATTTTGGAAGAAATCTTAGTGATATTGATAGTTGTTTGGTGAGTAAACACCTTCCTAAGAAAGGAATTTCCTTTTGGTTGGTTGCAAAATATCAAGTGTTGAACCCTTGCTACAAATATTACACTACCCAATCTCGCAAGAACATGGATAAAAACTTAAGCTGTCTCTTCTTCTGCTATAATAGGTTTAGCTTCATGTCCCTGGGCTTGTTCATCAAAAAATGATTACTATTCTAGGAGTTGATTGATGAACAAATTCTTGGAATTAACCCATTACTGGCATATCTTCTCAAAACGATTCACCTAATGATATGAGAAGAATTTGTGCATGCAAAATTCATCTAAGTTTAGATTAACATTGGATATTTCAACATAATTTGGTTGTTTATTATTCTTCTTATGAAAGGAGTATGAATGGCCTATGTCTTAAGGAGCTTTCTCCTAAATTATTCTTTAGATTGACCACTTCCTTGGATATATTCTTAACAATTTGAGAACATTTTCCATATTTGTAGCCCCTATATCAACTATTTTTGTTAATAATATAATCTTCTTACCACTAAACTTTGGTTCTTCTTTGGTTGTGTTTTCAGATATGGACACCATTTCTTTCTCCACTATCAAATCTTCATTGAAGTTGTCAACTAATATATTTTTCCTTGCTCTTTTCACAAACATGGTTATAACAAAGACAAGAGTTGAGGTGTAATATTAGACTGTCATTGTCTCAATGGGTTGTGAATCATTAGGAGTATTTTTCAATAGAGTAGTGAAACACTAATTAAAGTCTTTGACCATCTCATTCTTCTCCATTTTGATTGTAATCAACTCTTTCAAGAGCGTGGCTAGGGGATTTTATTCCATTTTATTCAGGAAGGCTCTCTTAAAAGCACCCCACCTAGCTATCGAGGAAAATGGAAGATTTTAGTACTAGGTGCTTGTTTTATTCTCAAATATATATGGAAATAACATGAAAACTACATCTTCATGTTCCACATCCAACACCCATAGGGATGAATAAGAATTATTAAATGATATTCAAGAGTAACATACATGTTAGGATCAAATTTTGGAAAAATATTTTTTGGATCCCTAAGAAGAGGATTGAACAATGCTATAGATAAAGTTCTCCTTGTGATAACCACATAGGATGAGGTTGTCCTACCATTCTATAATCATGACCAAGTTCTTCTTCTTAAAAATCAGAAGAGGTATCACCACAGTCTTTATGTGCATTATGAGGAGGAGAACTAAATGGAGTAAGAGGGATTTGATCAAAATGTTTGTAGAAACTGCTTGTAGATTCAAACTGTAGATTGTAATATGCTAAAATGATTGATTTGAATCTACTCTACTCGTCAGCGGAAACAATAATTGATCGATGAAATCACGAAGCATAAAAAGGAAGAATTCGATCACACATAACACAATAATTTTCTAGGGAAAGCCATAGCTAAAAACCCCTTCTATCTATATATTACATTAATAAAAAAATTTGAGAAGATTACAATGCTTTGCTCAAGCCCGAGCAAACTATGCACTACCACTATCTATCTCATTGCTTCACAAACAAGCTCCAACCAATACTTAGCCAAACTGCTTCATGCCAAGCTCCTATTTCCTTACGAAATTTCCTAGGTAATTAGCCCATATTTAATTTGGAAATTCCTCATCCATAACTGCACAATCTATCACAAACCTTCCTTTGATTTCATGCACCACCTGTACAATTGGATGATTATATAATTGATAATACACTGTACATGAACCCTAATCTCAACTGATTCTTTCTATGACCTGACATGCATGAGTTAATTATGAGTGAATATTCAGTTCACTGATTAAGCAATGCTAGTTACACCCCACTACTAGATCTCCCACTAATTCTTCCATTAGTTGGAACTAGTTTAACTAAATTTAACTCAATTAAACTGAATTAAATAATTACAACTAAAAAACACTCAACTTGGGCCCCTAAAATTTAGGAACCACTCTACATGATTCTAGATAGACTACCAACTTGAATTAACTAAATTAACTAAGTCAAATTAACATAGTTAGCTATTACAAGTTGCTATGAGAACTAGAATTACAATTTAATTCCTAATTTAATTCAAGGAAAAAATTAAATTAGGATTTTCTTGCATTTTTCAACACTCGCTCTCAATAAGAGAGGGGTCATCTGCTACCGCAATATTTCCTCTATGAAACTCGAATTTTCATCTTGACAATGCCTTTGTCAAAATATCTACATCCTGCTCCTCTGTAGGAATGTATTCCAACAACATGATTCTCCTTTGCACACAATCTCGTAGATGGTGATACTGGATGTCAATATGCTTGGACCGATAATGAAAAAATGGATTCTCGAAGAGTTTGATACAACTCTGGTTGTCACAGTAAATCACTGTAGGATCCATCTGCTGAGCAAATAACCCAACAAGGGTCTTAGTCATCCAGATAGCCTCACAAGCTGCTTGACTAGTAGCCATGTACTCTTCTTCTGTTGAGTTGAGTGCAACTGATATCTCCTTCCTATTGTACCAAGAAATTGTTGCTGACCTAATACTGAAGATTCTCCCTGATGTGCTTTTTCTCTCAGATGGACTCCCTACCCAATCTGCATCCGTGAAGCCTTGAAGCTTCACTCCCTTTATCTGTATGTACCAGATACCAAACGGAGTGGTGCATGTAACACCCTCCTCCCACATCTACCCAAGAAACTGACCATCTAGAGTAGACATGTGACAATAGGCCACTATGATAAGACTCAACGTCCTAGTTAACCTGAAGGAAATGGAGTTGACAAAACAAGACCTTACAGAACTCCCTTAGGTGCTTTAGTACCCCCAGGTCCTGATCCACCACTCAGGTGCCCAACCCATGAATTAACCTATCATTTCAATGAATTGAACCTAGAGTTGCTCCCACAATTCCTGCAACGGAGAGATTGCAATATTTTTCTTTTTCATCCAGTTCTATGCCAAAGATTGCGAGATTTAAGCCACTTTTATAGGGCTAGTCTTTAAAACAATTCATAGAACTTGGTGAGACTTTCTAAGACAATATATGACACCAAGGAAAAGCCTATAACACAAAACTTGATCAAGGGCATGACCTAACCAAGCCTAACCATGATAAACATTTTGTTAAACACTTAGTAAATATGCAACCTAGAGGTGTAAATAACATATCTAAGCATAGGGGTCTCATACTTACTTGAGATTCAACATGAATCATTGTTTCCTTATCACTTTGACTACCATTCCATCCATTAGGTCATAGATACATTGTCCATTCATTTTGAAGTAAAAACATGAGATAACGATGACATGAACCAGTCATATAACCATGATTATAACCAACATAAAACCATATAAATATTAGAGATATGACACCCATTAAATCTGCATATAAACTAGTGAAAAAGTAAAAGAACTTAGATTTTATTAATCATAGGCAAATTCGACCAGGTTCGAGACTTCCACGTACCACCCAACCATAAACATGTTTGAACCAAATCTCTCTTTCATCTAGTCAACCCCGTGCCATGTTCCAAGCATGAATGTGGGATCTCATAGAACAACTAATCCATGAACAAACAAGGGAATCTAGAGGTTAAACCACCTCCACCCTCATCAAACCATGATCAGACCAAAACTAGTGCTCCGATCATAATCAAACCGAACTTGGAATGCCATCCAAAATCCATCACTATCATTGAGGAATTTTGTGTCTCCTTGTCTCTCAAGCTTTACCGCAATCTAATCCTAGATCACTAGGCCCTAAACCGAGACTAGTCTCTCTGGCTTTACCACAATCCAAACTTGGATCATCAGGCCCTAAATCGAGACTTCTCCCTCAGGATTTACCATGTATCCTACCAAAATTGTTCAAGGGATTCCTATGCCTTTGGGAATGAAACTTGAGACCACCTCTACCCCGGATTCCGAAATCAATCCTAAAAAACCAAAACTCAAAACCGAGATAAAAATCCCAACATACCATGGCATCCAGAAAAAGGCAAGGCTAGGCTGAAAACCACTACCATAACCTAGAAAAATAATGCCACCGAAAGCAAGAGAACCATACACCAACATGCAAAGCCATGCATGTCCAAACCAGATAGGAAATCACATGTGCAAAAGATTACTAGAAAGTATTCCTGCTGAAGTTGCTTGATCCTTTCTTTCCTTCCTTTCCCTTTTCTTGCTTTCCTTCCTTGATCCAAAACTAGAGTGCTCCAAGGAAACTCTAAGTGACCAAGAATGAGAGAGAGAGAGAGAGAGAATAATGAGAGAGCTCCAAAATTGAACTGACAAAAGGTTATGAATTGATCCTTAGAAGCATTTTTATGAATGAGGCCTATATTTTCTTCATTTTCCATTATTTTCCTTCAATTTCCTCCTCACATGCAACCTATGACCTTTCACCTTACTTTTCTCCTAATTTCCTTTATTTCATAAATAAATGTGCCAAAAATTCCTTTTTTCCTTTTAATGCATTTACCTTTGCCTTTGCCAATTTCCTTAGCCAAAAAAACATCTAGTGATGCCAACCAGGATATCTTTGCCAAAAATTCTTCTTGGAATACCTATGCCTTACTCGTGGTCTTATTTTTCCTTTATTAACTTTTATTACATGAACTTGTCACTAGGGCTATTACAGTGCCTCTGAGGTATCTCAACGCATGTTTAGATGCCTTCTAATAAATTTTGGTTGGCTTAACCATAACTTGACTAATCTGGTTAACTACAAAACACATGTCTGTTCGTGTGTTCACCAAATACATAAGTGAACCCACAAGTTGTTTATAAATAGCAGCCTCCACTACTTCACTTGAGGTAGCATCTTCTTTCCTCTAGTTACCTACTAGAGGAGTCTCCATGGGTTTTCTGCTCTCTATGTGGAACTTCTTCATTATCTCGTTGGCATACTTTCCATAAGAGATAAACAGTTCCTCATCTCCTTCCCATACACCCATACCAAGAAATAATGCATAAGCCCCAGGTTCTTCATCTCGAATTCTCTTATAATATCCTCTTTGAAATATTTTATTAGCTTCTCATCACCTGTTAGAATCAAATCATCGACATATAATACTATAATCAACAATTTACCTTCAACATAGTATGGTAAAGGTTCACATCTCCTTCATTTTTGGTGAAGCCCAACCTGGTGAAATAATTGTCAATTCCGGTGTACCAAGCATGAGGTGCTTCTTTTGGTCCATACAACACTCTCTTGAGTCTGAACACATGTGACTCTCTGTTCAAGGTCTCAAATCCTTTCGGTTGCTTAATATACACCACTTCCTCAATGATGCCATTGAGGAATGTTGTCTTCACATCCATCTGATGTATCTTCCATCCCATCTACATTGACAGTGCTATAATAGATTTGATTAAAGAGTACCTTGCTACTAGTGAAAATGTCTCCTCATAATCAATTCCCTCCACCTGAGAGAACCCTCTGGCCACAAATATGGCCTTGTGTTTCTCCACACTCCCATATTTTGCTTGCCTTAAGCCATATGGAACTCACCATTGACTTGGTAGTCTTGGTACCACTTCCAAAACACTCTTTCTGATAATGGAGTCATACTCCTCAACCATGGAATCAACCCATACTGGTTTCTGCATTGCTTCCTTGAATGAGGATGGATCAAACCCTACACCCTCTCTCATCTGATCCATGTATCTAGTATATCAATCTAGTGACGTCCTTTACTTGCATTGTGATGTGGGTGCTCCCACATTATATCTAGTATCATGCATCAATCTGTCAACCTCTCTGGCACGCTTCATTCCATCCCTGGAAGTATATGCATGAGTGGATGCTTCCACTCTTTGCTCCCCTACATGTGGCTTCTCCACATCATCTTGAGGTTCCTCCTTTGGAGTTAAAATCTCCTCATATGCATGTCACTAGATCTATCTCTCAAGGGAACATCTCATGGCATTCGTTTCATCGAACTTCACATATCTATGAACCATTATCATCCTACTAGATGACAGGTACACCCGATAGTTGTGAGGTGTATAAATTTACCCCACAAATATGCCTAACTCAGTTATTGGCTCTATCATTTTTTCATTCATCCTTGGTATAGTGGCAGTAGACTGATGAACCAAATATCTTGAAGTGTGTCACATCTGGTTTCTTACTTGAAAAATCTTCTTCTGGTGTACTCATCCTGAGAATTCGATGAGGGCTTCTATTCTGCAAATAAACAAATATGTTATATGCTTCATCCCAAAAGTACAAAGGTAATCCCTAATCATGTAACATCACCCATGTCGCTCCCACAATACTTCTACTCCTCCTTTCACCCACCCCATTTTGCTATGGGTTATGAGGTGCTATTAACTCCCGCCAAATGCCTTCTGATGCATAGAAGTTATTGAATTCATTCAACAAACATTCTCCATGGTTATCACTTCTAATAGATTTAATTTTCCTACCAGTATCTTTCTCGACAAGTGCTTTAAATTCACAAAATTTAGCAAACGTCCGATCTTTCTTTTGCATGAAGAAAAATCCAACACTTACGAAAAAAATCATCAACAAATATTACATAATACCTATGCTTAGCTGTGGATGTTGTTGAGAACATTACACACACATCTGAGTGAACTCTATCAAGGATCACTTGCGCTTGTCTTTCTTTATCATGAAATGAAGCTTTGGTGTACTTCCCAGTGTACACCCTTTGCATGTGTCTCTTTTCTCTAGTGTACCCTTGGGAAGTTCTGTAGAAATTTGTTTCATGATATGCAAAGCTTCGTGGTGCAAGTGACCCAATATTCTATGCCAAAACTCACTGATATCTTGACTTTGCACCTTCTCTACTTTTGTGCTTAAAGAAGCGTAGTCTTCTACATCCAATTTATAGAGGTTCTTCACCCAAACCTTGATCCTCTTCACTCGTCCTGTGATTATGTGACTAAGGAAAGCCTTTCCCTTAATAAATATCACATCATAGCCACAATCCTCCAACATGGAAACTAAACAAAATTCTTCTTCAAACCTAGAACATACATGACATATTTTAATGTGAGAGGAGTACTAGACTCCCTCTGAAAGGTAACAATACCAATTCCAGACATGCCATACCTCCCTTCATCTCCCATCTCGATGTGCATCTGGAGATCCTTCTCCTCCAAGTCATTGAATAAATCTTTGTTGTCGCTCATATGGAATGAGGTTCCACTATCTAGGTACCACACACTACCCATCACCAAAGTCACCATGCAAGTGATGAGGGTGAAATCCAACTCGAATGTGAAGAAAGAGCTTCACCTACGATCCTTCAGAGGGCTTCTTACCAACCTTCTTGTGTGGACACTTTGTGGCATAGCGTCCCAAATCGTGACAATGAAAGCATTTAATATTCGACATGTATTCTTCTTTCTGCCCTGAATGGAATTTGATTTGGAATGGGATGACTTCCCCTTCCCTTTCTTCATCTTTCCAACTACGACAAATTTCTCCTCATCATCATGCTTAGATGAGGATCCATCTCTAGTGCTCCACCGAATCTCTTCTTATACCAGGTTGGACCATAATCGCTCCCACTTTGGTAGCTTCTCCCTCCCATTAACTGAGTCCTGGTAGTTGTTCTAGCTCTTATGAAGTCCTAGAACTGCTATGCTAACCAAATTGTCTTCAACAACTGTAACACTAACACTTCCAAGCTCATTCTAGCATTGGGTGAACTTGGTCAAGTACTTTGGTATTATATCACTTTTCTCCATATCAATCTTTATAAGCTTATCCTTTAGTGTGAGCTTCCTATGGTCACTATTGTTTTGAAATTGGTTCGTCAATGCCTTCCACATTGCAAATGGAGTTTCCTTACCCTGGATTTTGAGACAATATGATCTCGAACTCCTTCTAGGATAATCCTTCTCGCCTTTGCCACACACATTCTCCACTCTGTCAGATCTTGAGCATCAATTTTTGGAGGCTTAGGAATGCCATTGTCTATGAATTCCTTAAGCCCATTGTATTCCAACACTGCCTCCATCCTGTCCTTCCAAGAAATGTAATTTGAACTAACCTCAAGGGCATATTCGAGTCTCAATCCATAGAACGACATCTTGCTAGCTCTGAAGTATGATACTACAAATTCAATTTCTCATGCAAAAGACAAACTCATATTCTCCTCTTCTATAGTGATTTTAGCTCTGATACCATTTAGAAATTCCTTGTAGATTCAACCGATAGATTGTAATATGCTAAAACGATTGACTTGAATCTACTCTACTCATTAGCGGAAACAATAATTGATCGATGAAATCATGAAGTAGAAAAAGGAAGAATTCAGTCACACATAAAAAATAATTTTATGGGGAAATCCACAACTAAAAACCCCTGCTATCTTTATATTGCATTAATCAGAAAATTTGAGAAGATTACAATGCTTTTCTTAAGCCTATGCAAACTATGCACTATCACAATCTATCTGACTACTTCAAAAACAAGCTCCATCCAGTACTTAGCCAAATTTGTTGCCCGCCAAGCTCCTATTTCCTTACAAAATTTCGTAGGGAATTATCCCACATTTAATTGGGAAATTCCTCATCCATAACTGCAGAATTCATCGCAGGCCTTCCTCTGATTGCATGCACCATTTGTACAATTCGGATGATTATACAATTGATAATACATTGTCCCTTAACTCTAATCTCAACTGGGCCTTTCTCTGATCTAACATGCATGAGTTAATTATGAGTGAATCTTCAGTTTATTGATTGAGCAGTGTTGGTTACACCCCACTACTCAACCAATTTTTTTTTTTTTTGAAGAGGGATCTTCAAGTGGATTTTTGCCTTGGGAGGAGAGGAGCTACAAGAATTTGTGTAATATACTTAGTCCATGCACAAGTGATGCATAAAAAGGTGATAGATTTGGTATGAGGAACATAATAAAATCACTCTTTAGGGGGAGAAATAGAGTGTTCGTGTTTAGATGGAACATCTTCATAACTTGTTTCCCTTTTAGTATGGTTTGGAAATATTAGAGGGCTATGAGGCTGTTGGGTGAGAATTTTGTCTCTAGAAAAATATAAATGGTATGATAGAGGGATCCTATAACCATGAAATTCAAGGGGCCTTCCTTCTAGCACCAAAATAATTATTGACAAGGGAAAATTACCAAACAATAGTCAAGGGGCTCTCTTTGGTATGAGTTCCCAATTAGACCTCACACCATTAGGAATAAGAGACCCATCCTGATTCTATCTCAGTAATCATGCTTGGTTGTGTGTAAATTCCATGAGACGTGTGCAATCATCATACTAGTGAGGTACACCTATTGAGATAACAACTATTCTAAATGTAGGAATGTACCTATTCTAACCTATCTAAAGGAAAAGATAGGTAAGAAAATGGAAGCAATGTGCAGGAAAAAACATAAGTGCATAATGAAGGAAATAGTTAGTTGATATCCTAGGAGACATTGTACATTTAACTTATTAGAACAAAACATATAATAATCATATTTTGAACCAATAAGTAAGAAATATTGAAATTAACAAAACTGAGACCAAAAGAAAGAAATTACAAAACCAATGCATAAACTAGTCTAAGGACTAGTAGTAATACATCTCACATATACACACATAAATGAATTACTTTAGCGTAGTTAGAAAAAAGACACCATGCATGTGGAACGAAGCTTTAGCAGTGGTCTCCAAGGCTTCTTTATATTAATTGGCCAAAAAATCCAGGGTTACTAGCTTCCAATCTCTAGTTTGTAGGGATTTCAAAAGAAAAAATTAAAAGTCCTTCTTGCATAATCTTTATATTATTTATAGGCTTGATTGATAACAATTTCTTGATACTATTTAACTTCTCAAGGGAAGGCAAAACACTTCTTCTTATCCTAATGTTTAATTACGATTACAAAAATAATGTTTTGTAAAACTTTTATAACCCATGCAAAACAACCACATTCTCAAGTGGAATATTCTCAATCTCCTAAGATACACCACCCATAATTGAAATGTGACCCAATTATTCTGATTATGTTGGGCAACAATATTTCCATAACATCTTGATATTCTTTAGTACTTTGGGAGAACATGGGAAAGCCTCTCTTTAGTGAGATGAAGAAGGAATTAAGGACTGTATTTTATTGGGATAACTTTAATGGATGATGCTTTAAGTTTTCCTTAGTAATATTTCTTGTCAGAGTAGTAAAAGATAGTTCTTTCACATTTATAACTTCATCTAGTTCCCTGGTTGTTTCTTCAATAGGCTTGGCCTCCCCTTGGACTCCAATTGATGATAATTTGTTCACTTTGAGTAGTTTTGTTGGTATATGGCCACTGATTTGGAAATATCCCTTTCCATATTTTCTTATATATTTATGGACTAATTGATAGCAAGTGAATCATATATTAGTTCTTTTCTATTGATCCTTGGACATTTTGATGGGGTGCCTATGGATACTCTTTTGGCAACTCTTCTAAATGATGGACTACATTAAGGATTCCTTGGAGATGTGGATCACATTATTTAACTTTCTCCTAGAGTGATAGCAATTCTACTGTGATCTCTTACATAATTTGTAGTTATGAGTACATGTTGGACACCTATCCTCTAAGGGTTGGTGTGGAAGCTGAACAGCCAAAGGGAGTCCAAGGGACCACTTGGAATATGAAACCAAGGGTCACCCCTATGTATTATAAATATGTATCATTGTGAATAAGAAAAGAAATCAAATTTTCATCTTTCATATTTCCTCCGCCATGTATGTGTTTAACATGGTATCAGAGCTACTGCGTTCCAAACTTGCTCAATCTTAAGTGAGCCACTTGTTTTTGTGGCCTTTATGTCTATTCCACTATCAGACCTACACTACTCAGAAACGCAATTTTGGTGATCCTGCCAGCACTGACATATAAATTATGTGGCCATGAGTGCTTGTCAGTCCTTAATGCTCAACATTGCCATATTCTAATTCCTTTCATTTTTCAAGTTTGCCATTATTGCATAACACTCCTCTGGAAATGCAAATGGTTTCAATAGTTTCTCTGCTGAACCATTTTATGTGTAGATGAATTCCATAAGCCTCTCTCCGGCATTACCTGACCTCTGGCACTGTATACGCTGCACCTGACTTTGACGATTTTAATGCCCCTGCTACATATAGTTCTGAAAAGAAATTCATAAACGACTCATATCATTTACGAGCTCTGTATATTCTCCCATGCAAAAAAAGGAAAGGGCCTCTGCCATTATTCTCTACTACATACTGTCCCTCTACTATATTCTGTGTTGAATTATCTCTGCATTACTCTGATTCCTTAGGAATCTATGTTGCCTTGGATTACTGATCTGGTTGTTGTCTATGATATGTTGGAATGATGTTAGTGTGTTGTGCGTTTGAAGGGCCATGAATGTTGTGAATGGTGTATGTTGAACATTGTTACCCATTTGATGGAAGAACGTGGATGCTGAAGGACTATGCATTGAATATGTTGGTTGATTGGTTGTTGTTGTGCATTGTTTGAGGACCGGTGTTGTTTTCATACGCTGCACCTGGTCGTGGGTTCATGCTTGCTATGGTGAACGTTGCTTGACATTGACATGGTGAACTAGTTTGAGCACTGAACGCTGCCTAATGTTGAGATGATGGTCAAAACTATGTTTCCTTGGTTAATGAAACTGCGACTTAACTGCTGCATTGAAATGTAGAATTCTTGTAGAAACTCCAATAGATCTAGAATTCTAGTTAAATTAAACACAAGTAATTTGCTGATATTCAAGAGAGGAGAGAAAGAATTTGCTCCATAAAATCAATGTATTAAATTAATGAAAAATAGTAATACATGAGCAACAAAACCTCTAATCCCAAAGGGAGGTGGTTATATAGAAATTGCCGAATCTAGAAAACTAGAAAAAAACTAGTAAAAAACTAGAAAAGGCTAAGAAAAGCTAAAGGGAGTCCTAAAGTAGAAACAATGACTCAAGACAAACTATGCCAAATATTAGCCATGAGGAAAGCATGAGGAGGGGATCATTTCCCAAGGAAGGCAACTTTAAAACATGCTAAAATGGTCTGGGGGACCAGATCCCTTGATTTAAGGGGGAATCTTCATGTGGGGTACCAATCCTCAAATAACTCAAGTGGATGAGGTGTGGTTAGGTGTGAACATGCACTTAGATGTCTAAATGGTTTAGGAAAGTGGTTGGACCAATATTTCCATAATATTAAGCCTTTAAAGGAAAAAAACAAGGGAAAGTTGGTCCATCAAGCAAGTTTACCAAAAACCAAGTGTGAACATGATTTTTAGTGCATGTGGCTAAGTCAAGGATACTTAGGCTAAAAAATAAATGTAGATGTTAGGATTATATTCCAACACCCCCCTTCATCCTAACTCACTTATCTAAACTAAGTCCCGACCAAGATGCCATGTTAGGTACTCAGGTACAATAAATAAAAGATCCTCATAAAATGAAGAAAGAGGGAAAACCTTGTGGGAAAACCCCCCCAAAAAGAGGAAAAAAGGGCTAAGTGGCGAGAAGGGCCTACTCAACTGTCTCCACCACTCCAAGCATAGCTCTTAGTTCTAAATGTATCCCTGCGGCTGCTCCATATATATCTTCTCCTTGAGATCTCCATGAAGAAATGAACTCTTCACATCCATGTGATGAACTTCCCATCTGCGAGAAGCAGCAATGGCTAAAACTAGTTGAATGGAGCCCCTTTTTGCAACAGGTGCAAATGTCTCTATGTAGTCTATGCCATGTACCTATGAGTATCATTTTTCAATAAGTAGAGCTTTGTACTTGCTGATCTCACCATCTACATCAATCTTTGTTCGCTAGATCCATCAGCATCGAACAAGCTTTCTTCCTTTCGGAAGTGGAACCAAGTCCCATGTGTTGTTTTCCATGAGAGAAGAGTACTCTTCATCCATGGCAGCCTCCCAAAGCGGGTTTCCAGCAGCCTCAGAGTGTGACTGTGGATCTGAACCAAGTGTCATATAGCAATGTATGTGAAACAATGGTTCAATGGCAACCAGGGCTTGAGGAGCCCCAAAAAACTATGATCTAGTCCTTCTTGCATCCGCAGGATCACCGACTAGTTCACCCACATCTTGTAGGGTTTTCTCTGCCCAAGTTGGAAGTTGAGTTGGAGCAGCCATGACCTACTCCTCATCCTCTGAAACGGACCCAAGAGGCTTCTCTTATGGCTGCTCTGAATTTCTTGAAGAAGTTTCAGACTCCTCCTCATCAGTGGCAACAAGTGGTTCCTTGGCAGGGTCTGCTGAAAAATCATGCAGTGATTCTTCTTCAAACTTCACACTTCGAGCTGCAAGGAACTTTTTAGTATGAGAGTCCAGCAATCTATATCCTTTGACACTATCAGGATATCCAAAAAAGATACATTCAACAATTTTAGGCTCCAAAGCCTTCCTCTTATTTGTCGGAATTTGAGTCCATGCTCATGAACCAAAAATGTGAAAGTGCGACACTTTCGGTTTCTTACCAGTCCAACATTCAAATGGAGTGGTGCCTTTGAGTGCTTTGTGAGGAATGTGGTTCTGAATGTATGATGCATAATTAATAGCTTCATCCCATAGCTTAAGAGCTAATGATTTGGACTATAGCATACAATTGGCCATCTCTTTTAACGACTGGTTTTTCCTCTCCATGACACCATTCCGCTGTGGTGTATATGGTACTATGTGTTGTACATGTCTACCTGCATCAATACAAAATTGCTGCACATCTTTGTTGACATACTCCCCCCCATTATCAGTACAGAGTATGTTAATCTTACACCCAGACTCATTCTCGGCAAGTGCTTTAAATTTTATAAGGCATTCAAATACTTTCGATTTTAATTTCAAAACAAATACAAGTAATGCGAGAGAAATCATCTATGAAGGTGAGTACATATCGAGCCTTACTGATTGAAGGCTACAGGAATGGGCCCGTGATGTCACTTTGAATCAGCCCGAGAGGTGAAGAAGATCTCTATGCATTCCCTTTGTCAAACTTTTTCTCCGGATTCTTGCCAAGAATGCATCCTTGACATACACCGCTTGTGAATTTAATAGTGGGCAATCCTTCTACCATGTTTTCCTTGCTAAGTTGATGCAAGTACTTATAGTTTATATGGAAAAATATTTCATGCCATAACCTGCTGATATCATTAGATTGTGACAGAAATACAGTGCTAATTGATTTAGGAACAAAGTGGGAGAATAAATACAAACAAGAACCATGATCTGCAAATCCATGTGCAAGCTGTGAGCCTATGGAAATGTCAGTAATCACTGCGGAGTCTGAAGTGAACTCCACCTTCCTTTCAGAGCCAGAATGAGTGATCTGATATATTGAGAGAAGATTTGTAGACAGTGAGGGAACATGAAGCACATTTGTGAAGTAGCCCCCTTCAAGGTCTACAATTCCTTCTCCGCACACCTTTGCGGGTGTGGCATCTCCCAAGTAAATTGGGGATTTGGTGCTTTCTTCGATGGAGGAAAATTCATCTTTTGATGCAGCCATATGGTTCAATGCACCTGAATCAAGGATCCAAGCTAATGGAGTGGATGTGATAGCCATTAAAGCATGACCATCTTGTGCTCTCCCTCTCCCATCTCCCATTCTGTTATCATCCTTCTTCTTTGCATTCTCGGGCATGGTGAGATTGTGTTGCTGCAATTGCTTAGCCATCTCATTGATTGTTTTCCTCATGCAATTTTCTTTGGGATGAAAACCTTTGGAACAATAGCTACAAAGTGTTCTTTCCTTCTTCTTATTACCCTTAGGCAAAGAAGATCTCTTTGAAGATTGTACAGGTCTCTCCTTCTTCGATTCATTAAATTTACCCTTCCCTTTTTGCTTGTCTCTTCCACTGCTTTTTGGAGCATCAGTAGCCGCAAGTGCTTGGTTCTTTGAATGCTTGATGGCACCCATTTGGACTAACTTAGCTTGCTCTTGAGTTAATGCTGCAATGAAGTCATTCAATGGAGGCATTTTCCATTTTTCCTGAGTCAATTTAGATGCTTGAAAGACGATACAAATATGAAATATTCAGGGCCTAATTTCGAGAGAAACGAAAGGATGAATTGATATTCCTCTTTCTTGACTCCACATGCATCAAGTTCAACCAGGAGGGATTTAAAATTGGTGAATTATTTTTTTAGGTTGCTGAAATGAGTTGGATTGAGGGATATGAGTTCATTCTCCAGTTGATGCACTCTCATTTCATCCTGCTTGTCGAATAGTCCTTCCAATGTGGTCCAGACCACATCGGGAGTAGTGGCTCCACTGACATGAAAGAGGAGTTCTCTAGAAATTGATAGGAATATCAACCCAATTACTTCATATAATTTATTGAAATACTTGATCTTATCCGCTATAGAAGTCGGTTCAGTCTCTGTTCCCATTGTTACCTTGTAAAGCCTTTGCTTCGGAGGAGTAGAGTGATTTCTGTCTTACATTCGAAGTAATTAAAAGGATTTAGAACGAGTTTTTTGGGATGAGAGAGATGATCCATTGCTACTTGCTATACCTACAAATAAAACCGTGTACAATCCACTAGATTCGAACTAGCTCCGATACCATGTAGAATTCCTGTAGAAACTTTGATAGATCTAGAATTCTAGTTAAATTAAACACAAGTAATTTGTTGATATTCAAGAGAGGAGAGAAATACTTTGCTCCATAAAATCAATGTATTAAATTAATGAACAATAGTAATACATGAGCAATGAAACCTCTAATCCCAAAGGGAGGTGGTTATATAGAAATTGCCGAATCTATAAAACTAGGAAAAACTAGTTAAAAACTAGAAAAGGAGGAGGGGTGCATTTCCCAAGGAAGGCAACTTTAAAACATGCTAAAATGGTTTAGGGACCAAATCCCTTGATCTAAGGGGGAATCTTCATGTGGGGCACCAATCCTCAAATAACTCAAGTGGATGAGATGTGGTTAGCTGTGAACATGCACTTAGATGTCTAAATGGTCTAGGAAAGTGGTTGGACCAATATTTCCATAATATTAAGCCTTTAAAGGCAAAAAACAAGGGAAAGTTGGTCCACTAAGCTTGCTTACCAAAAACCAAGTGTGAACATGATTTTTAGTGCAAGTGGCTAAGTCAATGATACTTAGGCTAAAAAATAAATGTAGATGTTAGGATTATATTCCAACATGAAATACTAGTTGAAATCGAGCTATGTTGACTGTGATCTTGTGTGCCCTTGGCCCCTATAGAGCCCGTCATGAATTTTGAGGAGTTCTGTCTGTCCATTTGACTGATTAAATTCCACGTTAACCATGGTGGTTGTTCGTTGAATAATGGTCTGTGGTGCCTGTCTTTACGTTTCTATTTCTATGGGAAATTTAAAGTCACTTATACCCACTTGAATATTCCTTTGTTTCCCTTCATTTCCAATTTCTGTGTTCAGATTAAGGCCTGACATGGCACCAATGAGATCATTTGCATCTGAAGGCTGAGACCCATTTGCCCAAACAAGAGACCTGATGGGCTGGCTGAGCTCAGTAAACTCGGGGTAATCATAGTCATCTCCCTGTGTATTGAATTCGAGAAAAGTATACACATCCTCGTGAGGCTGTGTGGAGGCCTCGTAAATGTTGTGCGGTGATACTGTCTTGTCTGCCATTGTAAAACCCTAGAAACCCTCGTTTGCCACACAAAATCACCCACTCTAACAGAGCCCCACATGGTGCAAAAACGATATTTTTGATGAAAATATGAAATACCCAGAAACGATTTCAAAAAGTCAAATACCTTTAACAAAGAAGGAAAAAAAAAGGTTTTGAACTGTTTACTCGAAAGAAAATTTTGAGATGATTTTAATGGTGAACTGAGGGTTCTTTATGGACAATTTCATATAGGAATTTGTATTCATATTTTCCAAACCCGCAGATTTCCTCCAGTCACTGAATATTTCCCTCAATATCTAATCTTATAATGGCCATAGAAGGTCTAAGTTTATCAAGAACGAGAGCTATTGTTCGACATGTTTCAATGAAGTAATTGCTCGAGATTTCTCCTTCCATGAACTTTGAGGTTGCAGTTGCCTCAGGTGTTGCTTGTTGAACAACAGGTACATGTGCAGGTTGCGCCATCAGATTTATGTTTCTTTTCTTATTCATCTAAGCATACATCATGTTGATCTGCTAGATATTTCATTTCATAAATCAACTCCTGGAGGTGCATTAAAAATATATTGATTGAAATTCTTGGTTCATCTCCTTCTTTGTGTGTTGATTAAAACCTCATCATATGTGTGCTGGTTCATATGTGAGTATATATGATATCTGCATTCTTACTCTCTGCGTTGAAGTTTGTGCCTAATTTTAGCATCGAATATATTATATGTTGATCGAGCTCTCCATATGTCTTGGTCTATATTTGTGCATTAAAGATGAGCTGTATTATATGGGTCTATAGTTGTGATCAGTTTTAAGTGTAATTTTGACAATGGATAAGGTAGCCAGAATTGGTGAAGTATTAGATTTCTTAAAAACCCTGATACATTCCTCTAATCATGATACAGTAAGAATCAACAAATCTTCTCTTGTTGACATTCGAACCTGCTTACATAATGCATAAGAAAATATTGATTTTTTGTAACTAGAATCTTAGTTGTAGCGAGATGAGCTTCAACAGATTTGTCATTTTAACTTGTTTTCTACTCAAATTAATTCTCTGTTCAAGGTTAAAACAAACAACCATCAACAACCAGCAAATGATAAAATCAATAAGGTTGAGGAAGATTCACATTCAATGCCTAATGCAACAACAAATTTGCATGCAAAAGAAGAAATTTAGTTTGCACTTCCCAGGCCAATCATCAGACCTTGGGAAGAGCTTGTCCACAACAAGCACAAAAATGGTCTTGGATATGACAAGGGCATGTCCTTTCATATTCTAGATTACTCAAAACCCATTTAGTTTTAGAGTGCTGGATTCCTTCATGAAATTTCACCTTCAGCTGTTCCAAATTTTGCTCCTCTTCCACAACAACAACAAGAGATTGTGAAATGCCAACACTATGACCGAGTTGGCCATATGAAATATCATTGTTTTGATCTTCATCCATGTAAGCACTGTCATAAAATGAATCATTCTTTAAACAGATGCTTCAAAAACATGCCTCCTGCAAGAACAAAGATTCATCTTGGATGGATCGCTTCTTGGCAATGGGTATCAACAGGAAATAATATGTTTCAGTCATATGTCTAAACTTGTTCTAGAGTATTGAACAGTCTTGTAGTTGAGTTTTCTCCATCATCTGACCTTGTATCTGACAGGGGGGTAAGTGATGGTCATCTACAAGCTTCAAAGCCACATCAAGCGAGCCTGAGCCACAACCTTCCATACCAGATTCAGAGTTGTAGCCAGAGACAAAGATGCCCTTGAGCATGCCTTCAGTTGGTGATGCCTCTTCAAAGAATTGGAGATACTTCCTCTAGCAGAAGACTTCATCTTCTTGCCACTTTTGGAAGAGTTCCAGGAATTACATTAAGAATTCTAGAGTTGGTGGTGATCCTTAAACCATCATAGGTTGAGACCTCCCTTTTCAGGTTGAGGTTCTCCCTTTTATGCGGGGTGATACCTCCCTTTCATGGTTGAAGGTTTCGCTCTTGAAAACATTAGGAGCACTTCCTCTAGCAGAATACCTGAGCTTCATGTTAGACTTGGAAGAGTTCTGAGAGTTGCGCTAAGTGTTCCAGTGTTGGTGGTCATCCTTAAACCACCCCCCTTATACCAACATTTTATAGAGCACATTCAACCTAGTGCTGCCATGCATGTTTTTGCATGTTCTGTATTACAACTCTCTTCTTGGACTCTTACATAACCCTTCGGATTAAGGGGGGGAATGTTCGACACCTAATCCTCTAAGGGTTGGTGTGGAAGCTGAACAGCCAAAGGGAGTCCAAGGGACCACTTGGAATATGAAACCAAGGGTCACCCTTATGTATTATAAATATGTATCATTGTGAATAAGAAAAAAATCTAATATTTATCTTTCATATTGCCTTTGCCATACTTTCTGAACTAAAGCCTTGTAGTGTTCATGTACTTTTCCAGTGCAAGCCTTATAATCATCCAGTTTGACACTTTCATGCTTCATGGAATTTGTTTATACCTTTAGCATATTTTCATTCTACTCTAATTCAACAATTCAGATGTCCTTCTACTGTACCTAATCTAAGAGAATATAGAAATGCATCTTAGTTTCCCGAGAGAATGTTTTTCTTGCAAAAACCATCACAAGATGATCCTTTCTAATGTATTTCAAAATATCCCTCTAAGTGATGATGTGGATTGGTGATAGATATGGGTTACATGTTTCTTTTTGGTCTGCTCCATATTATTTTTCATGGTGTGATCAAATATGAACTTGTTAAAGTTCACAGCCTTCTTCCTTTTTTCTTGGAAAATTCCCATTTCTATTGTTGGTGGATGACCTCCTATAATTTCCTAGATTGTTGGAGTTGTTGATTCAATGTCCATGTCGGTTGAATCCCGTTGTATTTATTTCTCTATTTATCCTTTTTTATCCTAAATAGGTTCTTCCCTGAGTTTAGCCTCGACTACACCAAGTATTATTTTCTACTCTTCCTTTGAATCTTTTTTCTACTCTTTAAATTTTCTCCTCTATTCTCTCACCCCCTCATTTCTACCTCTTATTTCTCTCTGAATTCTATTTCACGAGTCCCTTTCAAAACTTCCTGGGCTATCTGGGTTGCATCTTGTTCTTGACTTCACTTCTCTTTCTTTTCATTCTAGATTGCTTCTTGCCTAGATGCTTACTCCAAATTCAACACTTCCAGTTTCTCCTAATCCTCTCCTTCTTTTCTTTAGGCAGGGTTGTGACTAATTGTTGAAATGAATTCTATAAAGTTATAAACATTAATTTTATTTTCTCCCATTCCCAGGTCTCTAACTGATATTACCATATGTATTTGCATGATTTGCAATGATTCTTTGTAGTGGATATATGATCATATCTATGGAATGTTTGATCCTCGAAACAAAAATGTGTTATTGCACTTGAATCTTCCTTTTCCTACTTGATGCCTTTTAGCTAATTTTCTCCCAAATGGAATGGACTGTGTGACCAAGGATGTTTCTTGGTTCTTTAAATTTTGTCAGCTATCCATGCATAAACCTGATAGGATATTTTTTACAAGACCGCGTGATTAGTTATAAATCTAGGTAGTATGTGTGGAGGCTTAGTTGATCCAAAAACTCCGAGGAAAGTGCCATCCCACACCACAACCCAATCACCAACTGTAAATAAAACATGTATGGTCCTTTCTAACATACATGGAAGAAATCATTAAAGATGGATTCATATAAGGGGATTAAGAAGTCCTGGAAAATTCGTGTGTAAGCCTATATATAGTAATATTTTGCGATGATTTTGCAATAAATGTGTACTAGCTCTTCATGGATGTTTCATCTCTAGTTCATGGTTGGGAATGACATCTTAGCACAAATTTCATCCAACAAGTATGAATCCATGTATAATTATGGTTTCTAGCCTTCTTTGGGATTTTGAGCATTTTCAATGTTATCCTTCAAATTTCCTTCTAAGATATATTCCTAATGAAAGTTTCTTCCCTCAATAGCCACAATATACATAAGTGGAACCTAACCTTTAGGAAAGGTTTTATATTTTCCCAACCATATAATCAACATAGTATGGCAACCACAAGATGGAATGGAGTCTTTAACCCATTTACATAAAACTATCTATTAGTCCATGTTCTAAACATTCCTTTATTTTTCCATTGTTTCTTGTGATCTATTTGGAAAATATCTTGAAGTACCCCAACCACTCTTCATCCAAGGACACATCCTCTATAGGTACCCTGTAATATAACTCCATGTAAGAAGCATTCAACAAGGATAAATGTTTCCCATTGTTGTCCCTAATTATATCCTCTTCTATATCTGAATGTTGCACCAACCACTAAACTACTTTTTCACATGGAAATTTTGTGGGTGGGCTGCCATCTTTGGCAATTAGAGTCTTCTCACTACCTTCTAAACTTTTGTATCTCGATCATTAACAGATAGGTCATCTAATTGAAATTTCTAGTAGATATATAGCCATGTGTAAGTAGTGAACTTATCTATGAAGCCTAGAGTATACCAGAACTCTAGTCCAAAGGAATTTTCTATCTCTTTGTTGTAGAAATTCCTTTTAGATTCAAACTGCTTATGTAGTTTGCAAACAATTAAACAGTTGAGAAATCACAACATAAACATGAGACAAGGTTAATCACATATGCTCAGAGATTTATCTAAGGGGAAAGAAACTACTCAAAACCCCTTCCTATTTGTATTGCATTAATCAAAAAATAGAGAAGAAATACAATGCTTGCTCAGGCCTAAGCAACCTCTCCACTAGTATCATCTATCTCACTGCTTCAAAAACTAACCATGGAAAATACTTAGCCAATTTTTTTCCTGCCCACACTCCGATTTCCTTGTGTTGTTCAATAAGGAATTAGCCCCCTATAGGCAAATTTCTCATTTGGAATTGTGAAATTCTTTTAGGCCTTTCTCTAGATCACCTCTGACTAAATGCACCACCTATACAACCAGGAAAAATATACAACTAATAGTACACTTCCCTTGAACTCCAATATCAACTGGGTAACTAGAGTTATCTGCATGCATCAATTATTATGGGCTGATTGATGAATTAACTGAAAGATCAATTGAAGTTACACCCCACTACTAGACCCTCCACTAGTTCTTAATCAATTAGAACTAGTTAAATTCATAATAACTCAAATTAACTGAACTTGATTGCTAGAAATTAGAAATCGATCATAATTAAACATAACTCAAGCGTCTCCAACTCGAATTAACTGATTCAACTAAGTGACAAAGCCATGTCACCTCAGTTAACTACCTCCAAGTATTTTTGTGAAATTAGAATTCGAATTTCTCCTAATTAATTTTAGGAAAAATTAAATTAGGAATTTCTTGTTGCATTTTCAACACTCCCTCTTAGCAAGAAAGGGATTATCTGATACCTCAATCTTGCCTCTATGAAAGTTGAAGTTTCCTCTTGACAATGCCTTTGTCAATATTTCTGCATCATGTTCCTCTATAGTAATGTACTCCAGAAACATGATGCGCCTCTGCACACAATCTCATAGATGGTGATACCATATGTCTTTATTATTGGATCGATCATGAACTATTGGATTCTCATAGAGTTTCATACAAGTCTGATTGTCATGGTATATGATAGTAGGATCCATCTTATGACCAAATAACCCAATAATAATTTTCCTCATCCAGATAGCCTCACATGTTGCTTGACTTGCAACCATGTACTCTTCTTCTACTTAGCTGAGTGCAACAAATATTTGCTTCCTACTATACCAAGAAACCATTGTTGACCCAACACTGAAAATGCCTCCTAATGTGCTCTTCCTTTCTGATGGACTCCGTGCTGAATCTGCATATATGAAGCCTTGAAACTTCACTCCCTCTATTCGTCTATACCAAAGAACAAATTGAGTGGTGCCTCTGAGGTATCTAAATACATGCTTTGTTGCATTCCAATATAGTTTGGTTGGCTTGACCATTGCTTGACTAAGTTGGTTAACTTCATAACACATGTTCCGTCGTGTGTTCACAAAATACATAAGTGTACCCACAAGCTACCTGTATATGGTAGCCTCCACTACTTCACATGAAGTAGCATCTTCCTTCCTCCAATTCGCTGCTAGAGGTGTCTCCATGGGTTTGCTCTTCTCCATGTGGAAATTCTTCAATATCTCATTGGCATGCTTTCCCTGAGAGGCAAATAGTTCCTCATCTCCTTTCCATACTTCAAAACCAAGAAAGTAATGCATGAGCCCCATGTACTTCATCTCAAATCCTCTCGCAATATACTTTTTGCAAGAAATGATCAGCTTCTCATCTTCTATCAAAATTAAATCATTGATATATAATACTATAATCAATAATTTACCTTTAACAACAATATGGTAAAGGTTTTCATCTTCTTCACTTTTGGTGAAGCCCTACCCAGTGAGATAGTTGTCGACACTAGTGTACCAAGAATGGGGTGTTTGTTTCAATCCATACAATGCTCACTTGAGTTTGCACACATGAAAATCTCTATCGAAGGTCTCAAATGCTTCTAACTACTCAATGTACACCTCTTCCTCAATCACTCCATTGAGAATGCTGTCTTCACATCCATTTGGTGGATCTTCCACCCCATTTGTGCTGATAGTGCAAGAATTTACTGGATGGATGAATACCTTGCTATTGGAGAAAAGGTCTCGTCATAGTCAATTCCCTCCACCTGAGAGAACCCCCTGGACAGAAATCTGGCCTTGTGTTTCTTGATGCTACCATATGTTACATTCTTTACCTTGTAAAGCCATCTGGAACTCACCACTGACATGTCTATTGGTCTTGCGACCACTTCCCAAACACTGTTTCTAATGATGGAATCATATTCCTCTACCATAGCATCAACACATACTGGTTTTTGCATTGTTTCCTCGAATGAGGATGGTTTGGTATCTACAAGCTTACTCATGAGAACCATGTAGCTAGTGTACTGATCTGGTGACCTCCTCTACATGCATTGAGATGTGGGTGCTCCCACATTATCTCTTCCATCATTCCATAATCTATCAGATTCCTTGGTTCACTTCCTTCCTTCCCTGCATGTCTCTATTTGGGTGGTTGTCTTCACTCTCTTCTCATCTGCTTGTGGTTGCTGCAAAACTTCCTGAGGTTCTTTCTTTGGATTCAAAATCTCCTGATTAGGTTGTAGCTAAAGCTCCCTCTCAAGAGAACACCTTAATGCCTTCTCCTCATCAAATTTTTCATCTCTTCTGACCACTGTCATCTTGAGAGATGATAAGTACACACTATAGTTGTGAGGTGTTTTTGTGTACCCCACAAATATTCCCAACTCAGCTGTATGCTCTAGCTCTTTCTTTTCATCCTTGGAAATGTGACAGTAAATTAATGATCCAAAGGTCCTGAAGTGTGACACATCTGGTTTCTTCCCTGAAAAATCTTCCTTTGGTGTACTCATTCAAAGAATCCTGTGAGGACTCCTATTCTACAAATAAATAGCTATGTTTCATGCTTTAGCCCACAAGTGCAGTGGTAGGATCTGGTCATCAACATCGTCTTTGAAACTCCCATTATTCTTCCTCTCAGCCACCCCATTATATTGTGGGTTATGAGGTGTTTTCAACTCCCATCAAATGTCTTCTTTTGCACAAAATTTATTAAACACATTCGACACATATTCACCATTGTTATCACTCCTAAGAGCCTTCACTTTCCTACCAATCTCTTTCTCAACAAGTGCTTTAAACTCAACAAATTTGGAGAATGTCCAATCTTTCTTCTGCATGAAGAAGATCCAGCACAATTGTAATTTATTACGGAGTTTGTTAGTTTGCATTGACTTTTAATAAATTTTAAAAATTATATTCGTTTTATGTGGCTCCCCACCCACCAATTTCTTAGGGATTTGATATTATTCCAATTCTAATAAGTTCCTCCATGTTGATATTATTCCAATTATAATAAGTTCTTCATTATTATTTATAACATTCATTTATATATAAGTAAATTTTATTTAGCAAAATGGTCCATTAATTTTAATAAATTAAAAAAATTAGATTGGTGACTCCTACCCACCAATTTCCTAGGGACTTGATATTATTCCAATTCTAATAAGTCTCTCCATGTTGAGATTACTCAAATTCTAATAACTTCCTCATCATTATTTATAAAATTCATTTTTATGTAAGAAAATTTTATTTAGCAAAATGGTCCATTACTTTTAATAAATATAAAAAATTATATTCGTGCCACTCGCTCCCCACCCACAAATTTCCTAGGGATTTGAGATTATTCCAATTCTAATAAGTTCCTCCATGTTGAGGTTATTTCAATTCTAATAAGTTCCTCATTATTATTTATAACATTCATTTATAAATAAGGAATAATTATTTAGCAAAATGGTCCATTACTCTTAATAAATGTAAGAAATTAGATTCATGCCACATGGCTCCCCACCCACCAATTTCCTAGGGATTTGAGATTATTCCAATTCTAATAAGTTTCTCCATGTTGAGATTATTCAGATTCTAATAAGTTTCTCCTTTTTCTGTATTCACGCTTCTACGATCCATAATGAATTGAGCAAAGTCTTTTGGTAAAAATCACATAAGAGAAATTTTTGGTCGACTTGTTTCAGGACCAACAAGTTTCTCATTATTCCAATTCTAATAAGTTCCTCATTATTATTTACAACATTCATTTATATATAAGAAAATTTTATTTAGAAAAATTATCCATTACTTTAATGGTCCATTACTATATATATATATATATAAACTTTAGATGGAATGATGTTTGTTGACTTTTTGGGTCTAGATTGATTCTCAAGAGAATATGCTTAGCATATACATCTTAATGTTTATCAATGGTTTTAGTGTATTACCCAATTTGTTAAGTTGCATTTACTTTTAATAAATTTTAAAAATTATATTCGTGCCAAGTGGCTCCCTACCCACCAATTTCCTAGAAATTTGAGATTATTCCCATTCTAATAAGTTCCCCCATGTTGATATTATTCCAATTATAATAAGTTTCTCATTATTGTTTAGAACATTCATTTATATATAAGTAAATTTTATTTAGCAAAATGGTCAATTACTTTTAATAAATTAAAAAAATTAGATTTGTGCCACATGGCTCCCTACCCACCAATTTCCTAGGGATTTGAGATTATTCCAATTCAAATAAGTTCCTCCATGTTGAGATTATTACAATTCTATTAAGTTCCTCATTATTATTTATAACATTCATTTATATATAAGGAATTTTTTTTTAGCAAAATGGTCCATTACTTTTAATAAATATAAAAAATTAGATTCATGCCACTTGACTCCCCACCCACCACTTTCCTAGGGATTTGAGATTATTCAAATTCTAATAAGTTCCTCCATGTTGATATTATTCCAATTCTAACAAGTTCCTCATTATTATGTATAACATTCATTCATATATAACAAAAATTTCATTTATCAAAACGGTCCATTACTTTTAAATTTAAAAAATTATATTTGTGCCACATGGCTCCCCATCCACCAATTTCCTAGGGGTTTGAGATTATTCCAATTCTAATAAGTTCCTCCATGTTGAGGTTATTCCAATTCTAATAAGTTCCTCATTATTATTTATAAAATTCAAAATTTTATTTAGCAAAATGGTCCATTACTTTTAATAAATGTAAGAAATTAGATTCTTGCCACATGGCTCACCACCCACTAATTTCCTAGGGATTTGAGCTTATTCCAATTCTAATAAGTTCCTCATTATTATTTATAACATTAATTTATATATAAGATTTTTTTTTTTTAGCAAAATGGTCCATTACTTTTAATAAATTTAAAAAATTAGATTTGTGCCATGTGGCTCCCTACCCACCAATTTCCTAGGGATTTGAGATTATTCCAATTCTAATAAGTTCCTCCATGTTGAGGTTATTACAATTATAATAAGTTCCTCAATATTATTTATAATATTCAATTATATATAAACAAATTTTATTTAGCAAAATGGTCCAGTACTTTTAATAAATTCAAAAAATTAGACTATCCCCCACCCACCAATTTCCTAGTGATTTGAGATTGTTCCAATTCTAGTAAGTTCCTTCATGATAAGTTCCTAATTATTGTTTATAACATTCATTTCATTATAAGTAAATATATAACAAGGTATTTTCCTATGTCTTCACTATGGTGCAAATAAATTCCATCCATTCTGGTGTTAAGATGTCCTTCAACGTGTCCGAAAATCATATTATCTACTACAATCTTCTGCTCACACTATAAGAATGTGGTCTACAAGTTGTGAATGCTACATCTTCTTCAATTAATAACAATTTTTTCCATGCCATATATAACAAGCTATTTTCCCATAATCGTGGCAACAACCTACTTCCCTGTCTACTTTACCAATATTTGAATATACATATATTTGTACGCTTCCACAGGTGTCTCGTAGTGGAAAATTTAATGTGGACAACCTCCATGAGAAGTTTAGGCATTTTACCTTCACTCTTGAGAAGCATATGTACAGCCACACAAATGAGGAGTACAAGGTTTGACCAATATATGCCACGAAAATACAGGAGATCAATCATGTGTCCGCTATAAATTTAGTAACTGAGTGTGGTTTAGATGTTAATGCTTTTAAGGAGCGTTCTATGGAATATTGCTTTACTTTTCAAATATAAATGTATAAAGTAGCCCAACTATGAATTTGGTGTGTCCTAGGTTTTCAGTGTAGGATTAGTGTATAATTAGGTAAAGTAGCATGAACGAATTTGTGCTCTAAAATTAATTAGCAATCATTCAATAACAAAATTTCAGATTGCAAGTTGATCTCATTAGTTTTTCTTTAAAGATCAATATTGATCTATTTTAATCACAAATCTAAGAAGTGTTTAGAGTGATATAATTTCTTCTTGTGTAATTTTTTTTTGAAATGGAAATTTTGAAAAAAAAAAATTGCATCTCAAAGATAATTTGACAAAAAAATATAGCTCAAATATAAAATAATAACATTACTTGAAATGCTTAAAAATGTTTTAACCATGAAATTTTATTTCTTTTCAATGTACATATTAGTCGGCATTGAAATATTTTACTTATGAAGTGCATTTTTTATATTAATAAGTTCCATCATAAGTTCCTCCATGATTAATAAATTATGAAATTTAGAAATTATGATTGATGTTTAGAAATGTATTTTTATTTTTAAAATTTGAAATGAATTATATTGTAAATTGATTATAAGTAAAATAGATGAAGTAAAAATCTAAAACTGGGTTTATTATTTTTTATTTAATTTAATTATCAATTTTTGAAATATATCATACATTAGAAAATTATAAATTTATAGATTTAAAATTCCATCAATAATGTTTCCCATGATATTTTTTTTTTTTTAAATTTAATATATTCAAATGAGATTATAATAAATGAATTTATGAATTTACAAATGCTTATTTCGTTTCATTTCATTTTGTATTTGAAAAAATCATTATCTATTATTCATTTGTTTTTTAGATTTTGCACTATATTTTGATTTTTTTCATTAAAAAGTCTATAAAATAATAATTTATAGGGTTTATTAATCCAAGGCTTCATATTCCTAGGGTATAATATTATTCATAGGGTTTATAATATTAATCTGTAGGTTTGATATAAATCCATTGGAATTATAATCATGGTCAATGATGGCCCTACATCACATTGTGATAAAGATTTTCTCAATATGAAAATTAACTAATGTCGCATTGTGACAAGAATTGTCTCAATATGAAAATCAACCATGGTGAACCATGTTCCAACGTTGCATTGTGACAATGGTTGTATCAACCATGGCCAAACATGGTCAATAACCACGGTCAACCATGGTCACATTATGACAAACACTATCTCTTTGTCCAATGTCACATTGTCACAACCATGATCATCCATTGTCAACCATTGTAAACCATGGTCCAACATCGCATTGTGACACGTATTATCTAAATATGGAGATCAACCATGGTTAATGATGGTCAACCATTGTCCAGCATCGCATTGCAACAAACGTTGTCTCAATATGAAAATCAATCGTTGTCAACCATATTCCAATGTTGTATTGTGACAAATATTTATCTTAGGGTTTATAATATTTATCTTAGAGTTTATATTCCTTGGGTTTATAATATTTCTTGGGTTTAATATTATTCCCTTGGGTTAATAATCCCTTGGGTTTATTATTCCCTTGGGTTTATAATATTAATTCCTTGAGTTTAATATTATTCCCTTGGTTTTTTTTTTCCCTTGGAAAAAGTCGTAATTTTCATTAATGAGGAAAATTACATTTTGTAGATGCCAGTGGCATATACTATACTATGGGCTAGAAGCCTATCCTATTGAGTATTCAAAATAGAAAGAGGTGTACTCCACGCAGGGAGACACTGCTCTGAGCTGTGATTTTCAATATGTTTTATGTACTTACTCTACGCAGAGAGTATCAAAAAATAATTGTCATGTGTAGAACTGCTTGATAAAAACCTTCATATAATATTTATATAAAGAAAACAAAAAAAAATATATAACAAAAAACTTTATGTCCAGCTCCCATTGAGCTTTACTATTATGATATTTCTATAAAAGGTCTATGATAATACTGATGGAAGGCTCCATCAGTTTGCTCCAATATGCTCCAAGTTCCTATAGGCCTATGTGCTGCTTCCTTGGATAATAGATCGACAGCTGTGTTCCACTCCCTGTATATATGTTGACAAGTAAATGTGTCAAATAAATTTATGAGTCTGAATATTTCTTCCATGATGTGTCTCAGAGAAAAATCATGACAATTTGTAGCTTTGTTTATCCAATTGCATATAGTTTTTGACTCTCCAAATTGCTGTAAGTTTCTGCAGTATTTTTCCAAAGCAAAGTGAATGGTGTATTTTGCTGCTGAAAGCTCAGCAAAATTGTTCGTCCCTCTGCCCAAACCCATTTGAATTTTGTAAAAATGATTTTTTGTAATATGGGGACAACTCCTCCCCCACATCCAATGTCTTGAGTTGAGCCATCAAAGTATGCCTAGGGGCGAGATTGGTTTATGCTCTCGGGTATGATATGCCTGGGATTGGGATTTGTTTCCTCCTCTGGAATCTGTTGGTAGTCTGCTAGGATTTGTGCAGTGATGGCCGGACAGTGGGGGGGAGAATTTTGAAAGATAATTCTATTCTGGGCACTCCAAATGGCCCAACAAGTAAGTAAAGGGATGTTTTTTGTTTTTTCCAAGGATACAATAGACCACCAACCCTCCCAGGCTTCTTGAACAGTTGTTCCCTGCCACATAGGGAGCGAGGGTATATGAGTATGAATAATATTCCATAGCTCCTTTGTGCATGGGAAAGTAAGAAAGAGAAGATTCCCAGATTCATTTTCGGCTTTGCAAAGGCCGCACAAAAAAGGGTCCATGAAAAGATATCTTGATCAAATTTTCCCCTGTTGGGATTTTGTGATGCAGAATGGTCCACATGAGGATCCTGGACCTGGGGGGTGCTTTTAGTTTCCATATACTTCTCCACCACGGTTCACACTGTGGTGGTTTCAGTGAGTTCATAAGAGTTATGTATCCCTCCTTAGGTGAGTATCTTCCATGCTTCACATGTACCCCGATTAGCTCATCCTCCCCTTCTTGTATCCTGATATGGGATTCCGTGAGTGCCTCCGTGTATTCTTTCTAGTGTTGCTGCCATTATCGAGGGATCTGTAGTGTCCTCCTAGATTTCCATGCTTTTTGCAAAAATGTAGAGCATTCATAGTCTTCTATTTGGCTAATGTGAGTGATCCCTCTGGAAGTGAGGTATGTTCTGAGCTCCTGTGGGAGTCTGTGAGCATTCCCACATCCAATCTAGGGGACCATCCCTATTTTAACAGCTTCTCCTAACCTTATTCTCCATGTGAGTCCATCCCTGATAAGGGGCATAACTTGTAGGACTACTTTCCATATGTTCAATTTTCCAGCTTGTGTCCACTAAGGTTGTTGAATCCAGTCCACAAGATTTAAAGGAGCTATGTATTTAGATGTTGCCACCTCAGTCCACAGGCTATGTGATGTGATTAGCTGCCACCCTAGTTTGGCCGCCATGGCCGTGGAGAAAGAGTCTAGGATTTTGATACCCCATCCTCCCTATTTATTTGGGAGTGCCAAAGAGACCCAATTGGACCAGGCAAAAATCCTTCTGGGCTGATTCCCTCTCCATAGAAATCTGCAACATAGGTGTTTAATTCCTTTAGGAATCCATGCTAAAGACATCCAATATACTGGAGTTGCTTCTAGCACTGCTTTTATGAGTATCAGTCTTCCTACTCTTGATAAATATTTTAGGTACTAGATGTTCAGCCTTTTCTCCAATTTGGTTATGAGCCAGATCCAATCAACATTCTTATAACCATGTGGCTTTAATATATAACCCAAATATTTTAGTCCCTCATCTAGTTGCAGTAGGTTATAGGGGAATCTTCTCAGGGCATACTGAATCTCGTATGGTGTGCATCCTATAGCCGTTATAGAGGATTTTTCATTATTAACCATTTTCCAGTGGCTGCTAGGAATATATTGAAAGAATTGTGAAGTGCAGTCACATATCCTATACTCCCATTTAGGAAAAGTAGTACATCATCCACAAAGAGCAGGTGTGTTAATGTGCATCCTTCGGTGATGCGGATCCCCCTTAGTCTGCCTCTTTGATGTTCCTCCTTTATCAAACGACTGAGACCTTCCATGATGAGTAAGAAGAGGAGTGGGGATAGTGGGCATCCTTGCCTGAGGCCTCTTTCAGAGTGGAAGAAAGGAGAGTCCGCACCATTTACGAGAACACTGAATGTTACATTAGTGATACAGCTCATAATCCATCTTATGAATTCATATGGGAAACCCAAGTGCGTTAAGAGCATTCCGATGTCTAGCCTGTTGAATTTATCAAAGGCTTTCGAGAGGTCAACTTTCAGGACCATACCCTTTAGCTTGTGGATCTAGATAGAATGTAGAATCACTTGTGTCGTTTCGACCGCTTCATGAATTTGTCTATTCTTTAAAAATGCAAATTGTTCAACTGAGATATGGTTTGATAAGATTGGCTGAAATCAATTTGCTATAATCTTGGAGATGATCTTGTAGATATAGTTACATAAGGAGATGGGCCAAAAATAATTGAAGGATGTGGGATTGTCTGATTTGGGAATAAGGGCGATAAAGGTTGAGTTATAGGCCTCAGACATTCTTCCAGAGATTTTGCATTCCTCTATAACTTGTAATAGGTCCCCCCTAGAGTATCAAAGAAGGCCAGGTAGAATTCCACATTCCAACCATCTGGACCAGGGCTTTTGTCTCACTTAAACCATTTGAGAGTGTCCTCTAGTTCTCTCAGGGAGACCTCCTTTATTAATTCCCCGCTTTCTTCTTGTTCTACAAACCTTGGGAATAGTTGGGCTGTCCTCATTATGTCTCCTAGGGTGGCATTTGGAGGTGACTTATAGATGTTCCTGAAGTGGGTAGAGGCCATAACTGCTAGCCAGGAAAAGGTGTTCATCGGTTCTCCTTGTTCATCTAATAGCTGCCAAATAGTATTGATAGCTCTGTGCCCATTTGCAAATTTATGGTAGAACTTGGTATTGTCATCCCCTTCCGTAATCCAGATGGCTCTGCTACTCAATCTCTAGCTCTCTTCTCCATCCTTAAGAATTTGGTTTCTCTTAGCCAAAAGGGAGATTATCTGCTCTTTGTACTCAGGGGAGGAGAAGATCCCCTCATGGTCATTTTCATACTTCTCAATGGCTTCTTCAATTTGTTTGAGAGTGTGGTATTCCTACGATCTCTTCTTATGAGCCCATTGCTTTTAGAGGCTCTTGAGTTCTTTTAGGTTTTTTTCAAATCCTTCCTATATAGACCTTTCTGCCGCTTGGGGATGAGTCCTCCAATAATTTTTCCTAGTTGGATATATTCAACATCCCTCAACCAAGCTGCATTAAATTTGAATAGGCCTTTTGGTTTGTTCATACCTCCTATGATTTCCAAATAGATCGACCTATGGTCTGATATTCCACCAGAGCCCACCCATTGTCTATATCCCTACCCAAAGGTTAGCATATGCTCCTTAATGAGATATCTATCTAGTCTTCTAGAGAGACTGTCTACTCCTGATCTGTTGTTTCTCCATGTGGGCAATATTTTTGGGGAGGGGATATCTATGAGATTATGATCCTCCAGATTGGCCTCAAAAAATCTGAGAGGATATCCCTTTGGCATTGTGTCCCCATGATTACGCAAAGCCGATGGAGAAGTTTAAATCCCCCCCCCCAAGAACGAGATTGTCCTTTTGAAGGATGTGAGTCTAGGAGTCTGCGCCAATATTCCTCCCTGTTGTGATAGGGGCCATAAATGTTGATGATCCTGAGCTCAATATCAAGCTCTAAGGAATATATATCAGCTCCTAGATGGCCCGGACTCCCCCACGCATTACAAATTCTGATAGATTGATTTTTTACCCCTAGCGTTAGACCCCCTGACTGCCCTGATGCATCTAGGGTATGGAATGTCCATCCAGGTAGCCAGGATTCCAGGAGGTGGGTAATGACACAACCTTGGCCTAGGGTTTCTTGAAGAAAAAGAATATCGATGGGTTCTAATGAGAGCAGTCTCCTCAAGGCTAATTTTTTAGCAGGGCTAACTAACCCTCTACAATTAAAAGAGAGAAATTTCATGGAGGGGGGGCCTCTTGGGTATTCACTGCTCTAAGTACCCAATCAATGGCATGTTGCTTTCCCACAACAATCTCTTCCCCAGCTTGTAGCTTAGCTTTGGATAGGGAGGAGGGTCTACCTCTAGTCGTCTTTAGAGGAGGGGGAGAGGTGATGAGTCCGATACCCAGAGAGTTAGGGGCCTGAGAATGAAACTTGGCTTTGGTGGGGTATCTAAATAGTGGAGGGCTGGAATGAGTGGGGGGAACAAGTAATTGGGAATTTGGGGGAGGATTATCAGGGAACGATGGCTGAGTGCAATAGATGGTGGGGGAGGGGGGTTAGATAGGGAAATCCACAGCCTTTGGAGGGTTTAAGGTGTGAGATAAGGTCTGAACTGAAAAGAATTGTTCATAAGTAGTTTCAATGCAATGCGGAGATACATTAGAGTAAATAGAGGAGGAGTTTGCAGTCGACGTACCCGTAGAGAAAGCAGCCTCAACAATCGCCCTTACTCTGGATAGCGGAGGAGAGGGTGCTTCGATGGGTGCCTTTCCTCGCTTCTTTTGGGTTGCCTTTGTGGGCACAGGTAATGCTTCAGAGTGTGCCAAATTTTCTACCTCTTCCCCCCTAGAGGGCTGTCCTGAGCTTGTGTTTTTCTGCACTGTATCTTTCCCCTTGTCTCTGACCCTTTCCTTCTTGTTCAGCGGACAAGCTTTGTACAAGTGTCCCACTTTATGGCAGTGTCTGCATCGGAAAGGGACTCCTTCATAGTCTAGGGTTTGCTTTCAGGAGAAGGTTTTCCATTGTAAGGTGAGTGCTCCTGAAGACTGCCCTGAGTATCCAGGTGAACGAGAACCCTAACATAGGCCATCATGCCTGAAGCCAGGTATGATTTGTCATGATCAAGGTAGGTTCCCAGAGTGTTGCCAATGCGGTGGAATATATCCTCTGACCAGAATTGTAGGGGCAGTTCTGGTAGTCGAACCCATATAGGGTCGACTCCTATCTGTTCTTTTTCTGGGTCAAAAAGAGGGTTCTATCGCTAGAGAAGAATTGGAGCATGCTCAAACTACCAGAAGGATGACATGACCCATTTTGTGTGCTTGGATCTGGCAAAGCGCAGAGAAAACCATCCTCTAATAAAGGTTTGAACAGTTGGGAGGTCCACCAGGTGCTGCCTCCATACCTCCGAGGTCCACATCTTAAGCCTAGCCATTGTGTAGCTACAACCACGAATTCTTCCTACTAGATCCCGGTCTACCGTGTCCATGGTGTCACCCCACTGAATGTCCTCCCCGAGTCTGAGGATAACGTCTTCATTTCTAGCTTTTAAGCACTTCCTTTTTTTTCCCTCTGCATCAGATCTTCAGGGTCCTCTGAAATTTCCACTAACTGGTTAGGGTTTGGATTAGGGTTTTCAGGGCAGGGATGTTCGGTCGCTGGAATCTATTCCAAGAGAGGGGGTACCGCCGCGTAACTTCCCGATGGAGGCGCCTCAGGTACCGAAACTTGCAGGATTCCCTGGGTCAGGGTGTGGGTTCTTAGAGGGTTGGCTGAAGATTCACCAGGGTGGGATATGAGGGGGGTTTGAGAGCTAACCGCCTCAGGATTAGGGTTGAGGGAGGCAGAAACAAAGGTTGTAGTCGAGGGTGACTGCAGTAGCGAGGGAGGAAATAACTAGATTGGAGGAGGCTTACTGTGGAGCAAGAAGGTCCTGAGATGGAAGGAAGACCCAAAATGGTAGCCGACAGGTCGCAGCAGAAGGGGAGGAGTTCGTCCGCGGCGGAGCGAGGGGTTTGCCAGATATTGACATTCTCCAACGGGTCTTCCGAATAGTCTACTAGGTCAAGCTCCATACCTGTTCCAAGGTGATCTCTGCCAGCTGCCTCCAGGACCATCGTAACCGTCGCCGCGGGGAGGGTATCAGAATTCGGTGGGAATGCAGTGAACGGGGAGGAGACAGTAAACAACACTGTTGATCCGGAATTAAACAAGAACGCAACAAATTACAGAGATAGCCATAAACACAGATATGCAGTGGAAATAATACTTCATTTCATTAATCTAAAATGTTGAAATATGCTTACAAACAATAATGGAAATAAACCAGCTAGGGCAATGGTAGCTTATCTCTGAGAAGAGATGTGGTGGCTAGATGCCTCTGAACTCTGTTACAATAAGGCTCTAAGGCCTATTTATTGTTGAGAAACAATGGAAAACCCTTAACATTCCAAAACATAACCCTAGAAGATGAAACGCCAAACTGTGGGCCCCGTTTGGGTAAATTGGTACATCAACTTCCCGGGGTCGTAACTTTGGCATTCGATCTCCGTTTGACACGTACAATAGCTCGTTAGAAAGATCTATCCGAGCACTACCACTTTGGGAAGTCGCCCAGATTTCCCAAAAAACGTCGTTTAGGGCCTCAAAACGGCTCCGGAAGTTTAGGACCCGGAAAACTACTAAAAATAGTAAGTTGTGCTACAATTAAGGAAACTGAAAATGCTGAGAGAAATAATGGTGGGGGTCCAGGTGGACTTGGCAGGTGGCCACTAATATCCACCTGGATCATTCCTCCCCCCTTAGGATGCAATGGTCCCCATTGCATTGAGTTCCTCCATGAGATGAGGAAACTTTTACTGAACTTGGTCCCTGGTGAGCCACTTGCCCTGGTGAAGGAGTTGGCCTGCTTTGAAAACTCGATACAGTTGGATATTTTGTTGGCAAGTGTTCTTGATCTGTGTTTCCATGATCCGATCAATTGTAGCTTGTTCCATGCAATCTGGATTTGATTATGTGGGTGTGAGCTGTTCTGCAATGTCGGATGTGTTTAGCAATGGTGGAAAGTATGGCTGAAGGCGGTCCACATTGAACACTGGGTGCAGGCCAAGGAATGGGGGAATGCTGAGCTCAAATGCATTGTCTCCCACAGCCTTAGTAATGGTGTAAGGACCATATCAGAGTGGTCTCAATTTCTGATAGGCTCCAGTAAGGTGTTCCTTTTGCAAATGCAACTAGACTTTGTCGCCCACCTGAAACTTGTGTGGCACCCGATGTTGATCATGTCACTGCTTGTACTTGGCATTTGATTTCTCTAGAATGTCATGGACTTACTGGCGAATATGTTGGATGTGCTCAATGAAGCTGGTTGCCTTATCTGTTTCGGACTGGCATGAGCCGAATCTATGTGAGTAGCTGTAAGTGGCATGGCCACGTCAATGGGGCATAGTGGCTAGAATCCCAAGCCCACCTGAAAAGGGTTGTGGCCAATCGAGTTGTGAAGAGCTCGGTTGTAGTTGTGCTGAAAATAGGGGAGGATCTCGTCACATGTGCGTGGATGCTTTGAGTTGTGCATGTGCAGAATGTGCACAATCATCCTATTGACAACCTCTGTCTCGCCATTAGTTTGAGGATGGAAGGCTGTGGACTTAGTGAGTTTGGTGTCCAGCATTGACCAGAGACTGGACCAAAATTTACTGAGGAACCGACTGTCCTGATCTGAGATAATAGACTATGGGATCCCAAAGTGCACCCACACTCATTCAAAGAAGAGTTTAGCAGTGGCTTCTACTGTGATATTCTTCTTGCAGGCCACCATAATAGCCATCTTCGAGAACTTGTCGAGGACCACAAAAACACAATCATTTCCATGCTTAGTGGAAGGAAGGCCTTGTTAGAAAATTATATATTACGGAGCAATGGAACACATAAAATATTGCAGAAATATAAACACAGAAAATGCACAAAACAAGAGAGACATAGATATACGTGGTTCACCCAGTTTGGGCTACATCCACCCCGAACAGCTAGTCCTTCCTTTCTATTATCCAGCAAAATGAAGAGACACAACCTACAACAAATCCGCTGTAATATCCTCTGTTTTCTCTCACACTCTCACCTCTCTGTTTGTCGCTCACAGACTCACATCTATCACACAGCCTTAAAATACAATGCCCTCATATAAAGAGAGGGGTTGCCTTCTAGGGCAAAAAACCCTACACTAAACATAAGTTCTACCATCAGATCATCCGCCTAATGAACGGCCCAGATTGACTAGAAATTACTATACTTTTACAAGGCAATTTTACATTTGTTTTTAGCTTCGGGGGCGCTGCCCCCGAGCCCCCGTCGAGGGACCGCTGGCCCACTGACCCCCTAGCCGGGGGGGGGATCAGCCCCCCCGGACCCTCGCAGGGGGGACAAGACCCCCCCGCACCCCCCCGCACCCCCCCGCATGGAGGGGTGTACAAAATTCCTGGGGTATACATCCGGCTGAAACAAAGACCTCTTAACAATCATGCTCCACACACAACATGCCTGACATGTAATCCATGGAGATGGATTCCCAAGGTCGACTAGGGGTAGACAGTGGGGCATAAAGGCCTTGCTTCTTGATGGTCGGTTTGGCAATGGCACAGGCAGTACATGATCTGATGTACTTCCCAACATCCTGTCGAAGATTCAGCCAATAGAAATACTTTTGCAATACTGCCACCATTTTCTCGACCCCGAAATGCCCAGCAACCCGACTGTAGTGTGCTTCCCAAATCATCTTGGCACGCTCGCTTGAAGGAACACAAAGGTGACCCAGGTGGCATAACAAGGCATCCTAGAGGTGAAAATATGGAACATGCTGACCCTCCAAGAGTGTTTGGTATGTGTGGCCAAATTCTGGGTTGCTTTTGTAGAGAAGTGGCCAATCAGAAGTCTCGTGCCCACAAGAGTTGAGCACGGTGGTTAATGCCATGATTGGTGGTCAACTAAGGAAATCTACAACATTATTGGTGCTGCCCTTCTTATGCTTGATATTCAAATGGAACTGTTGTAGGTATGTAGACCACTTCTGATGGCGATCATTCTGCAATTTCCCTTGGGTCTGTATGAACTGCAGGGGTCGGTGGTCTGTGTGGATGACCGTTTCCTTCCCCAAAATGTAATGCTTCCATTGTCGGCAGGCCTGCACAATGGAATACATCTCTTTATCATAAGTGGGATACTTCCGGACTGAGTTTGAAAGTGTTTCACTGTGATATGCCACTGGATGCCCGTGTTGAGTAAGGATTTCCCCAATAGCATAGTCAGAGGCATTTGTCTCGACCTCAAATGGTTGTTGTAAATTTGGTAACGCGAGCACTGGTGCCGTGCAGAGGCGATATTTCAACTCTATGAATGCCTTCTGCTGAGATTCAGACCAAAAGAATTTTGCTTTCACTCCTCCCTTGGTGACTTGACTCAAGGGCCAAGTGATATGAGAAAACCCCAACATGAACTTGCGGTAGAAGTTCGCAAGACCTAGAAAGCTGCGGAGCTCTGTCAGAGTGGTTGGAGATGGCCAATCTTGAATGACTTGGATCTTGGCTGGATCCACATGCACCCACTGTTCATCAATAATGTATCCCAGATACTGAACCTGGGTCATGCCAAAAGTGCATTTCTCCAAATTGGAACATAGCTTGTGTTGCCACAGTGTTTGGAGAACCTGTCGGATATGGTGGAGGTGCTCTTCCCAACTCTAGCTGAAGATCAAAATGTCATCCAAGTATACCACTATGAATGAGTTGGTGAATGGCTGCAAGATGTCATCCATTAGCCTCATGAAGGTTGCAGGAGCATTCGTCAATCTGAAAGGCATAACCAACCATTCGAAAAGGCCCTCCTTGGCTTTGAAGGTAATCTTCCACACATTAGAGGGTTCGATTGGTACCTAGTGATATCCTGACTTTAGATCGATCTTGCTGAAATATTTCCCCCCCTTTAGTTGGTCCAGGAGGTCATCAATCCGTGGGATCGGGTACCTATTACAGACAGTGATCTTGTTCAGCGCCCGATAGTCAATACAGAGTCTCCAAGTCCCATCCTTCTTCTGTACCAACACAATCGGGCTCCCACAAGGTGATGAACTCGGACAGATGTGACATTTCTGCAGAAGCTCCTGAATCTGCCTCTTGATTTCATCGTTCTCTAGAATGGAGCGCCGATAAATTGGTCCATTGGGTAGTGGCGCACTTGGGGTCAGATCGATGGAGTGCTTGACCTGACAGTGCAGAGGAACCCCTGCGGAGGAGGTGAAGATGTCCTTGTACTCCTCCACGACCTTTTCCATCTGTAGTTGTCGTGCAGAGGGGCCCTATCTGAAGGCTGCGACCACCGTCTTCTTCTTTCCTTGAGGGAGTATCATTAGGAAAACAAATTTCCCGGTTTTGGAAATGAGCTTACTACATTGTTTTGCGGTAATCAAAGAGATGGTGGTAGGCGGTGCTACCTCTGGTATCCTGTACAACTTATTTCCCAATGTAATAATAATAGCACGGGGCCTTGATTCATACATAGCATGTCGCTTCCACAAGTATGGTTGTCCTAATAATACATCACAAAATTCAAGGGGAGCAATGTCACACAATACCTCATTTGTGAAGGGCTTGATGTTGTATGGAAGGTGACACTGCTGGCTCACGTGAAGATCCCGTCCTTGGTGAAGCCACTTGATGGTGTACGGTTGTGGATGTGCTATGGTTGGTAAGCCCCTCTGTCTAAATGAGGTTCTTCTGGCTCCCGCTATCGACAATGAACTGTAGCGGGGAGCCCTTTACCCACATTTGGGAGTGGAAGAGACACTCCTCCTCCTCTAGATCTTTGGGTTCATTTTTCTGGATCTTAGCGGTAGCAACAGTGGCGTTGGGATCTTCATCAATGATTTGCTTCTCTTTGTCATTCCCCTTGTTGGGTTCTGACTCAGAGTCGGAACATGCATCTGATTCTAAAACCTTTATCTCAGCCACCAGTGACTGCTTGGCCCGACACTCACTTGTGTTGTGAGTGGAGCTCTTATGGAACTCACACCATTTTCCCGTGTCCTTTTTCGGCTTCGCGGTGCTATTCTTTACTTGCAGCTTCAGTGGGTTGTCTTGGGTTGCCCTGCCTTGGCTTTGTCCTTTGTTCTGTGGTTTAGGGGCACCTTTCCCTTGCTTTGGATTCACAGATCCAAAGTCTCGTTTCTTTTGTTTAAAATTCTGCTCGACCTTGACAGCATATCGGTATGTTGTGCCGAGCGAGGACATGTTCAGGAATTGTATTTCTTCCTGGATGTACTTGTGCAAGCAGCCGTGGTATTTGAGTATCAAATGCTGCTCTGAATCCTTGATACCCAACTTTGTGTGAAGGCTATGGAAAAGATTGGTGAACTTCAGCACGTCTTGGTCCCTTCCCTGCCGCAGCGTGGTCCACTTTATGTATTCATCCTCATAGCTTTTGATAGGGTAGTACTGCTCCTTGATGGCATCCCGAAATGAATTCCAGGTGGGTGCGGCTGAAAATAGTGAGCCGGTACTTTCATCCTTCTGCTCGCAGTAGGTTTCCCACTAGTCCTTGACATAGGGGGCTACTTTGAGAAGAGCAAAACAATCTTTTCCTGACTCGAAATTCATGAACAGAAAAATAACCCTCTAGCAGATTTAACCATTTATCTATGGCATCTGCGTCTATTTGACCCTCGAATATGGGGATTTCAAAATTAACTTGTACCTTAAAGGGTGTGGCGTTTCCGAGTAGCTACTGGAAGCCGATGTGTTGCTTCTGGGTAGCCGCTGAAGGATCTGGGCAAAGTTGTCCATGATCGCATTCCATTGTCGCTCGAGGGCTTCTTCAAGCAAGATTTTGATAGGATCTCCTGCCCCCTCGTCGTTCTTCTCATCCGCCATGGGAGGCCATCGGGATTTTTGAGGCTGGTCTTGCAAAGGTTCAACCAGTTCAAGCCCTAACTCCTTATATCCCGACCTCGTTGGGGACATGCAAAGAAAAACAGAGAAAAAGCAGACCGCTCTGATACCACTGATCCAGACTTAAACAGGAACGCAACAAATTACAGAGATAACCATAAACACAGATATGTAGCGGAAATAATACTTCATTTCATTAATGTAAAATGCTGAAATATGCTTACAAACAGTAATGGAAATAAACCAGCTAGGGTGATCGTAGCTTATCTCTGAGAAGAGATGTGGTGGCTACATGCCTCTGAACTCTATTACAATGAGGCTTGAAGGCCTATTTATTGTTGAGAAACAATGGAAAATCCTTAACATTCCAAAACCTAACCCTAGAAGATGAACCGCCAAATTGTGGGCCCTGTTTGGGTAAATTGGCACATTAACTTCCTGAGGTCGTAACTTTGGCATATGATCTCTATTTGACACGTACAATAACTCGTTAGAAAGATCTATTCGAGCACTACTACTTTGGGAAGGTTAACATCGATCCATGGACCCACTTTTCCCCCAGATTTCCCAAAAAACGTCGTTTAGGCCTGAAAACGGCTCCGGAAGTTTAGGACCCGAAAAACTGCTAAAAATAGTAAGTTGTGCTACAATTAAGGAAACTGAAAATGCTGAGAGAAACAATGGTGGGGGTCGAGGTGGACTTGGCAAGTGGCCACCAATATCCACCTAGATCAACTATTACAAAGGTTTCAACAAGTTAAGAGTGATGGAACCACCGTAGGTGCCGTAGCCGGAGGGAGAAACAGACGATGACAGCTAGAAGGCAGGTAGGGTGAGTAGGGTGCAGTCGTGGCAGCCGTCTACAGAATATCTCTAACCCTTTTCAAACAGCCACTACAGCGCCATCATGAACCCTTCAGTCAACTCAAGTAGAGGGTTTTCTCGGTTGTATGTTGTCTTGTAGTTGCATGCAATCTTCCCTTGATTTTATATTATCAGTCCAATGGGTTTTTACTCCTTTAGGTTTTTAGTATTAATCCCTTGGGTTTATAATATCAATCCCTTTAGGGTTTATATACCTTTCATTTATAATATTAATCCCTTGGGTTTAATATTATTCTCTTGGGTTTATAATACCTTCGGGTTCAATCATGGTCAACCATGGTCACATTGTGACAAAGACTATCTTTTGGTCCACCATCACATTTCCACAACCATGGTCATCTATGGTCAACCATGGTCGAACATCACATTGTGACAAATATTGTCTCGATATGGAGATCAACCATGGTCAACGATGATCAAACATTGTCCAACGTCGTATTATCATAAATGTTTTCTCAATATGAAAATGAATCATGGTCAACCATATTTCAATGTCACATTGTGACAAATATTTATCTTAGGGTTTATAATATTTATCTCAGGGTTTATATTCAATGGGTTTATAATACTTATCCCTTGGGTTTATTATTACCTTGGGGTTATAATATTTATCTTAGGGTTTATATACCATTGCTTTAAAATATTAATCCCTTGGGTTTAATATTATTCCATTGTGTTTATATTATGAATCCATTGGGTTTTTAATCCCTTAGGTTTTTAGTATCAAACCCTTGGGTTTACTATTCCCCTAGGTTTATAATATCATTCCATTTAGGGTTTATATACCTTTCATTTATAACATTAATCCCTTAGGTTTAATATTATTCCCTTGGGTTTATAATACCTTTGGGTTTTAGAATCAAGCCCTTGGGTTTATTATTCCCTTCGATTTATAATATAAATCCCTTGGTTTTATTTGGTTCATATTCCTAGGGTATAATATTATTCATAGGGTTTATAATATTAACCATAGGGTTTAATATAAATCCCTTCGGTTTTCAATCATGGCCATTCATGGTCAATGATGGTCCAATGTCACAATGTGCCAAATATTATCTCAATATGAAAATAAACCATGATCAACCATGGTCAATGATGGTTCAATGTCAGATTGTGACAAACATCACCTCAGTATGAAAATAAATGATGTAAATTATGGTCAACCATGTTTATTGTAGGGTTTATTTATCGCAATATGAAGATAAATCATGGTCAACCATATTCCAACGTAGCATTGTGAAAAATATTTATGTTAGGGTTTATAATATTTGTGTTAGGGTTTATATTCCTTGGGTTTATAATATTTATCCCACGGGTTTAATATTATTCCCTTGGGTTTATAATCCCTTGGGTCTATTACTCCCTTGGGTTTATAATATTTATCTTAGGGTTTATATACCTTGTGTTTATAATATTAATCCCTTAGGTTTAATATTATTCCCTTGTGTTTATATTATCAATCTGTTGGGTTTTTGATCCCTTGAGTTTTTATTATTAATCCCTTGGGTTTATAATAACAATCCATTTAGGCTTTATATACCTTCGTTGGGAACGGGATCCCCCAAGGACAGTTTTGGGGATAAAAGTCCATGTTTTGGTCGTGGAGCGTGAAGGTGTCATGAGTCATAAAAGGGTTGTTCGCCCTTATTTTGTAAAGTGTAAAGTCGACTGTAAAGATCTACCCATGGTCCACGGACCATGGGATTGTATAAAAAGAGCTAAGTGAGTAAGCTCTAGGTAGTTTTTAATGAGTAATAAGTGGTAGAAGAAGTCTTGAGCGATAAGGAGAGAAGTCTAAGTTTCAGGTCTTAGTGTAGGTAGAGGCTCTGCCGCTGAATGCATAGAGGCCTAGGGTGGAAGTCTGCAGTTGAGTGCACAGAACACTGCAGCTGTGTGCGTAGGGCAGATAGAGACTATAATCGTCTAAAGATATCAATAAAGAGAAGTATTCTACAAATTTTGTGTCTTTGTTTTCTGTTAATGCATCTTGTCCTATTGTGTATGAATTTCATTTATAATTCTTATGTGGTGTGCAAATGTATGTAATTATGTTGGTTAATTGAACGCAAGTAAGGATATTTTATTACGCGGCACTAACTGTGATTGCTTAATAAGATAACTAAGACACTTAAACTAGTTTTGGAATCCATATGATATGCTGCCCTAGCAGCATGAAAGTACCTAAACTGCTGGTTAGGGGTGTGTGAAGGCCAATCGTACCCCTTCATGGAGGCACTGAAGTGCGAAATAAAGGGCTAGATTAACAAAGCCCTAGAACTTAACGACCTATACGAGATAAGGAATAGAAGGAATAAACCCGACATCACAACCATCTCAGGGTGTAGAAACTTGGCTCCAACATACCCCCATATTGCTTCGGGTGAGACTTCGGTCCGCGCTATGCGGGCTGATGCTAAAAGGGCCAGTAGTGTAGGAATTTGTTTGGATAACTAACGTCGAACCTGGGTCAGGCCCCATCCAGCCAACAAATGGTTCCATTGCTGAGATCATAATATGCATAAGAGATGTGTGATGTCGTATCATTGGAATCCAACTAAGAAAGAGATCAGAGATTGGTTGGATAGGAAGATCCATGAATTCGCCGTGCAAGAGGACAGACTTCCACGACTGACAAAGGAACAATGGCCGGACAAGTACCTATACATAGAGATCCATGAGATCTTTTTATGTTCCTTTTCGGTTGAGCTATATGAGTGGATCGCGAAGCTAGCAGATAGCCAAGGAAGGTGGAGACTTGACGGCCTTATTGTCTGGACCCTAGAGTTAGTACAGAGATTGGAAGCATCTTAGGATAAGATAGCTCGCACTGCTGATCATTGGCTCGATTGAATCATAGGAGGATTTGTGACTGAATTCATGGCCGATACATCAGTAAGCTATAATGAGGCAGAGCGAGGCTTTTTCAAAGGTCCGTGAGGTAAGTACTTAAAGTCTTTGAATACCTAGATTAAGATGTTATTGTGCAAAAAACGTGTTATGAAACTACCTTGATGTTCGGAGCTATGCAAAGCGGAAAGACTTACAGGAACGAAGGAAGAAAGGGTCCTGAATATAGTCCATTGATTTCATCTCCATTGGGTGATGAAGAGGGAGTAGCGCAGGCTTCTCCTCTAAGTGTTATTCAGTTAATAAGACAAGGATTCCCGCGACTTCCACCTCCACCCACACCACTTCCAACTTCTCCACCATCACCTACGACTTCACCCATACCACCACCACCTCTACTGCAATTTAGCATGGCAAATTCAGTGAAGTTGCCTTTGTTTAAAGGCTTGGGAAATGAGGACTTGGACCAATTCTGGTTCGTCGTGAAAGCTATATGGGAAGCTCAGGGCATCATGGATGATCACATGAAGAAGGCAACATTGGTTAGTGCTTTGCAGGAACGCGCGCTAACCTGGTACATCAAGTTCTCTAATGATAACCCAACCGTTGGAGTGGAAGACATCCAGACTACACTAAACAAAAAATTTAGGGGCCTAAATCCGAGTCATAGTCGATTGTGGGGTTCAAGGAAATCATGATGAAACCAGGTGAGATACCTTGGGAATTAGATCAGAGGTTGAAGTGTAAAATTCGTGAAGCTAATATGAACTTAACAGATGGACATCACCGCGAATGGTTCATGGCGTCGCTCTTGCCACACCTAAGGGTTGCGCTGTCACAACAGAAGATAATGACTCAGGCAGAGGCCTTGGAGATTGCAATGAGAATCCATGAAAAACTGATGCGGGATCTGAATTGGGGGGTTCAACAGATCCATGTGTAGTTGCAAAATCTTTGCCTTGAAATGCAAAGTTTGAATCAAGATAGAACAGTTCGGCCAAAGGTGTGCGAAGAGGTATGGTGCCTGAATTGCAAGGGTCAGGGGCATGACAAAGACCATTGCCCAGTATTTGTGAACTACATTGCAGGAGGGCGACCGATGCCTTTGAGGTCGGAAACTCAAGCAAGACCAAGAATGGGGCCTACATTGTGGCGTGCTATATGTTAGGTAGCAAGAAAACATACGACGAATAATTGTCATTTGCTGCAAACGTTTGTACAAACACCACAGCAACTATTTTGCAACTTCTGTAGGTTGGTAGGGCATGATGAGCACAACTGTAGAAGTTATGAATTGATGATGGATAGAAACCTGCCTATAGGGTTTAGGCAGAGACGTGCCCCCCTGACTAACGTGCAGGGATGGCGCGAACAGGCTTTCAGGGGCGTGGACGAGGCCAAGGCAGAGGAGGACCTAGCAGAGGTCGGGGATAGTTAATATGTTACAATTGCAGAGGACCAGTACACTGTGCTCACGATTGCACTAACCCAAGGCGTCCATCGTGCAAATATTGCACTTTTTTTTATCATGAGACGGAGGAATGTCCTACACTGATAGCGAGGATACGGAAAAAAGGGGTGCTACCACCTCAGCCGACTTAGAACTTACATATGATGAGGTTTGAGCCTCGTGAAGAGGATCCGAATATAAATATAATGCTCCGAAGTGGAGTTGCAACAAGGGATGATAAGGGGAAATAGCTCGAAGACAATGCATGGGTTCGCAAAGCTTAGACGAAGAAGGTTGAATTTGATTTGGAGAGCGCACACAAAGCATTCATGGAAGTAAAGAAGAGCTTCGCTGAGGCCTCCACCTCAGGGGGAAAGGATAAGCCTGACTAGGAGATGGACCCTTCTATGATTACAACCTTCCTAGAAACCTGCATGAAGTTGCTACATGATAGCAAGCCCGTGAAGGGATTACAGGAGCTTATAAATAGATGCGGCAGAAACACTCTGGGTGAACCGCACGTGGTACAAAAGATTGGTAAGAATAAAACAAGGACAGGACAAGAGATGAGACTGACTGCACAAATAGGAGAATATGAAATGGATCAAGTTATTTTGGATCTGGGGTCATATGTGAATGTCCTACCAAAGCAGACTTGGGAGTGGATGGGAAGGCCCATGCTATAGTGGTCTCCGATTCAATTAAGGATGGAAAATCAACAGAATATCATCCCCATGGGGCGGCTGCAAGGGATGACTTTAGATATTGAAGGCGCGAGTGCGTTGGATGACTTTGAAGTAATAGAAATTATAGATGATAGCAACCCCTACCCTGCGCTCCTTGGCATTGATTGGGCTACTGATATGAACAGGGTAATCAACCTCAATAAGCAAAAGATGATATTTGAGAAGAAATCACTCCACGTAATAGTACCCCCAGATCTTGTTGAAGGATCGCACTATACTGAACCAGTTTGCGATTATGAGAGCAATGACGATCTGGACTGTATCTATAAGATAACAACGAGAGACCAATATTGGGTGAATCCAACAACAGATGGAAGAATTACATGGGATCACGAGAGTTCTTAAACCTCGGACTCTGATGAAGAATTAGAGAGCTAGCAGAATTGGTTACATGAAGTAACCACGCTAAGCTGTAACATGATGACCCGGTCGCTATGCTATGTGTCGTCAGAGGTAAGAAATCTGCCCACTTATGATGGCTTGAATGATGAAGATATATTTTTGGATGCATTCGAAAGGGAGGTGCCAGAGAAGCAGTGCTTCTAGGTTTTGGACTGGGTACTATGCGCTACACCTACAAGGAGGTGGGGTATGCACAAGGGTAGCTTTGATGATTGGCGCAAGTGTAGAAAGATGATAAGAACATGCTTTGAGAAGCCGAAGGTACGACTGACAGACAAATATGATGGGAAGGATGATCCACCCGCACACTTATTCAAATGGGCCGAGGCTTATCGAGTGAAGCCCTAACCTGAATGCGTGCACTTGTTCTATCACACCTTGGATGTCATCCCGATGAATTGGTACTTGGAAAAAGAGCTCCACCATGGTACAGGTGAATGGGATATTCTGCGCGAAGGATTCATAATGACATTCAACATTGAAGACAGGTTTGATTGTATTGACGAAGCACTACAAGAAGTGAAAGCAACAATATATAGGATACCGCAGGATCCTTTGGACCTGATTCATTCGGATTTGACTACTCAGCTGAGCCATGCACTAGAATGCTATAACGTCACCGCTAAAGAAGAAGATTAGGATCCGCGAAAGGTTAACATCCCTGAAACAGAAGGTCACTGTGAGGTTGAAGGACCGTAGATTGAGAATCCTAATATAATTGCGCCACTGAAAACGAAACATGTGAATATTGGTACGGAGGCAGAGCCCAAATTCATGAAGATTCGAGATTACAGGGATGACACGACAGTGGATAAAGTCGCTGAATTTCTCTGCGAATGCCAGGATTTGTTCCCAACCAAGTTTATGGATCTAAAAGGGATAACAGGAGACTTGGATGCTATGAAGATCACATTGAAGCCTGACAGGAAGACGGTTAAGCAAAGACCTTATTGCCTCAATTCGAAGTATAAGGAGAAGGTCCGCTTAGAGCTAGACAAGATGTTCATGGTAGGAATCATTGAGCCCACAGAAGAATATGAATGGGTAAGCCCAATGGTGGTACAAGAAAAGAAGCAAAAGGATGAAATAAGGATATGCGTAGATCTCAGGAAGTTGAATGATGCCTATGTACATGATCCTTTCCTGACCCCGTTCACTAATGAAGTGTTGGAAAATGTGGGTGGCCAGGAAGCATATTCCTTCATTGATGGGTTCTCTGGGTACCATCAGATCAAAATTGCAATGAAGGATAGGAGCAAGACAACGTTCGCGACTGAGTGGGGGTGTTTTCAGTACATTGTAATGCCTTTCGGATTGAAGAATGCGCATGTAATTTTCTTGCACGTAGTCATTGTTGTGTTCAAGGAATTTATTCACAAGTCCCTAGAAGTGTACTTTGATGACTGGACTGTGTTTGGGCTGGTGAAACGCTATGTGGCAAGTTTGTGCCTGATGCTAGATACCTGTTAAAGATACCAGATCATGCTCAATCTGAAGAAATTCCTATTTTGTGTTCCTTTTGGGACCCTACTGGGTCATGTGGTTTGTAGACAGGGATTGATGGTAGATCCTGCGAAGATCATGGTGATACTTAACTTAGAAGCACCAAGGAGTGTGAAACAGTTGTGCACTACCCTAGGGCATACTGGATATTACAGAAAGTTTATCAAGGGTTATGCCTAGATCACCGCACCTATGGAGAAGTTGTTGAAAAAGGATGTCACATTCTGCTGGAATGAGGATTGTAAGAAAAGCTTGGATGTATTGAAGTAAAATATGGTCGTTGCACTGATTTTAGTCTTCTCGGATTGGAATAAGGAGTTTCATGTACATGTTGACGCGTCACGTATAGCGCTGGGAGTAGTACTGACATAGGCTGGCAGAGGAGACTTGGACCATCGTATAGCATTTTCAAGCAAGAGGTTATCCAAGGTAGAGAAGAACTATTCCACCACCGAGAGCGAAGGGTTAGCCATGGTATACGCACTCCAGAAGTTTAGACACTATTTACTAGGTGGCCATTTTAAGATGTATATGGATCATTTCGCGTTGAAATACCTAGTCAATAAGCCTGTGTTGGTGGGGAGAATATGCAGGTGGTTGTTATTGCTCAAGAAGTATGATTTTGAAGTTATTGTAAAGCCTAGATGACTAAACACGAGACCAGACCATCTATCGCACATCGAAACAAGGGAAGAGCCCACTAATTTGGAGGAGGGATTGCCTGACGTGTAGCTATTTTCATTGTGCATCGCGAATGGTCATTTTGAAGATATCATACACTTCCTAACGATAGGAACTACCCCCGAAGGATACACCATCCAGCAGAAGAAGGAGTTATTGGTGCATGCATAAGACATTTCTGTCATTGCCAGGCATATGTACAAAATGGGGTCTGATGAGATATTGCGACGATATGTACTGGAGTTTCAAAGGAGCAGTATCCTTGCGGACACTCATGGGGACACTGCGGGAGGACATTATGCAGGGAGAGAGACCACACAGAAGATTCTACGCACAGGGTTGTGGTGGCCAATCCTCCATCAGGATTTAAAAGCATATTGCAAAGTGTGTGATGTATGTTAAAGGACTGGCAAGCCATCATAGAGAGATGAGCTACCTATGAATCCACAGATGACATTACAACCCTTTGAAAAATGGGCGATAGATTTTATGGGACCCATTCAGCCCAAAGGGAAGAAGACAGGAGCGAGGTACATTATCACCATGACAAAGTATTTGAATTGATGGGTGGAGGCACAACTTGTGAAGGATTGCACAAGCATGACCGCTGCAAAGTTCCTCTTTGAGTATGTGCTGACATGATTTGGGTGTCCAAATAATTTGATGAGTGATCGCAGTATGCACTTTTTGAATGAGACAATTAGTGCACTGACGAAGGAATTTTAGGTATATCACCAAAAAAGAATGCCTTATCACTCATAGGCTAACGAGATGGTGGAAGCATTCAATAAAGTGTTGGAGAATGCGTTAACCAAGGTTTGCAATGCTCAACGAAGTGATTGGTACCTGCGCATACCTGCATTACTATGGGCCTATCGGATGATATGTAAGAAGTTGACTGTAAAAACGCCCTTTAGGCCAGCAAAGGTGAATGGTAGTCGACTGAAGCCATACACCGGTGGTCCAGCCGTGTGACTATATGAAGGTAGCACAGTCTTAGCACTCCAGGTAGCTGAAAGGAGGTGCGGAACTATAAACTACACTGCTCGGGTTGGGGAGCTGCATGATTGGAGGATTGTGTGAAGCAACGAAGTGTCATAGGGTTCATGACAACGCAAAGGAAGTTGCACTACCTAGGAATAAATCGCAGAGAATGGATGGAAAGTAACCGTTAAATTCATTGCTCATGATTTTACGGTAGAAATGAGGCCAAATGGAGTGGGTGACCGACATTTAAGACAATTTATGGGTTAGATCCTTGAAAATCTACTACCATCCGGCATTAATGAACCGAATGTGGGGGGAACGGTCGGATTTGAATTCAAAATGCCCTATAAATCACAGGTGGCTGCCCAACGAAAAACACTTTGCATTTTGAGCATTGAGTTGTTGAGCTCTCAGGTGCACATGAACCGAGAATTATTCGAGGCTTTGATAGCGATTCCAGCATTTGCGAACTTACCAGAAACTTCACGAGCACTGTTGGAAAGCATTATGTTAGCACCCATAGAAGCTATAGATACTGAAGAAGTAGTAGAGGAGTCAGTGCCATAAATTGTTATGGAGGCAGAAGAAGCTACTCTAGAGGTTGCCAAAGTATTAGCGGAAGTCCCTAAATCACCAAGGACGCTAAGACCAAAGCCCACCCCAACTAAGGAGAGTGCGAAGGATAAGAAGGGCAAGCAACCTGCAATACCGGTGCATGCATTTCTGAGAAGAAACCCACTGAAGGACAAGCCCACTACACAGGAAAAGGGAAAAGCCATTAATCTAGAGTCGGAGGAGGAATAAATCGAAGACATCCTAATGGATGATGAGGATGTGTGAATAGATGTGGAGGAAGTTGAATCCCAGGGCGCTGACCCTATCACTCAGTTGCCTGAGTACGTCCCTCCGTGCAAGGGAAAGGCTAAGGTACTGAAAGATATCGACGAGAGCAAGGTCCCCTTATAGACTCTTTTGCTGCCAGATGAGATTGTTTTTGAAGGACAACACTTGGCGTGGGTTCCTTTGTTAAAAATCGAAGACTGGGACTTGGATGACCATAAGAAGTTTCCACACTTGGTGACTGAGCAGCTGATGCATTGCATTATCGACACAACCACTAGAATGACTGCATTGGAGCCGCAAAGGTGGCTTAGAGGAGTAGACAAGGTAGGTCTGATCAACATGCTACGAGTGTCGCAATACAACCGTACCTCAATTACAGTCTTAGTCATCAAGCAGCTGTTATGCTTGATGCATAATGGGTGTTTGTGGATGGAGGAGCCAATACCCATTACTGATAGATTATCCACAAGATCATGCGGTTGCCCTACATAGGAGAAAATCCAGCCATGATATTTGGTAGAAAAGGTGGTGAGTTGGCCCTCGCATAGGCCATGAAAGAGAAGTTTAAGCTTGTAAAGAAGCCATGTGGATATGCCATATCCAACATCTACGACCTTGTTGTAAAGGTGGTTATGCATATTTTAGTAGGGAAGGTGATAAGGAAGTGTCGCACCTATGAGGTGCCGACACCTGTTGTCGCACTAGCAGTCTAGTGCGTCGAAGGAGTTCAGTTCAATTGGGTAGACTATCTCCACGGTGAGTTCCTTGCGAACTTTCGTGAAGCACAAGAGCTCAGCAAGATGTTCCACTACGTGTGGCTCTTGTTGTCGATTGTGCTGGTAGCATAGGAGCTGCGAGAGGATAGTCAATTCCCTTCGGTTGCATTAGACCTACCAGAAGCTGCAAAGTATGCTTCACTATGGGTGACCAAGGATGCGCAGCGCATAAAGGAAAACAAGATATTCTGGATATTGATGGAGATGAACATCCGCATGGCCATCAATCGCAAACCGTGGGTATTGCCTACGTTGTTTTCCAATTTGCAGGGTTACACAGAGTTTAAAGAATATTTTCACCATGTGTACATCAGGGTGTGGAAGGACCCTGCGCAAACATGGTATGATTTGCCTTACCTAGAAACGAATGACGCCATTGATGCAATACTTGATCGCTAGCCACTAGAATGATGCACTACAACAGACTTGGTGGTGGGAGGGAGCAAGTTCGTCGCGCAGTGCAAGAAGGAGGAGGCCAAGCTCAAGATGACGCAGTTGGATGAAAAGAGAAAGAAGGAGGCCACTGACAAGGCCCAGGGAGAGCGCGATGCCGCTTAGCAGACGGAGAAGCAAACAAGTGGAAGAGAGTGGGGCTCTGACAAAGGCGTGAGGTCGCCTTCACCCAAGACAGAAGAAGAGATGGATGAGCAGACAGAGTAGCATGGTGCAGACCTAAAGGCAACATCCTCCCGCATCAAGCGTCGAAGGGAGTAGGATAAAGGAGGGTCCAAGAAGAAATCCAAGGCCACTAAGACATCGTTGGACCCAATCATGCTCACAGAGGGCGGGTGACTTGCATGAAATTGGGGACACGATGCGAGATGTCACTGTGGAGGCCCTACAATAGTTTGAGCAACAACAACAACTAGTATTTGGGGCTATCCAGATAGGTCTGCAGGAGCTACAGACTTGCGCGTCATAGGCTAGCACGGTGTCCACCAGCCTTGCTATCAGAACTTCATAAGATGTCGCAATGCTGCAAGTAAAGGCCTCCAGTGCAATAGTGTTACCTGATGGAGCACTGACCATGGAGAATGAAGATAACAAGCCCACTTTTAGCGCCCTCAAGGGGGTAGGGTTGAATCTGACAGCTCTCCCTAGCAAGGCGCTCCACCTATTGCAGGATGGAGCAATATCTGAGTTGAGGGCCCGTGAGCACCGCGCCCTACAAGTGATCAGAGAGCAGTGGATTAACAATGAGCAGATGGCACTACAGTGAGACTCTGCCATCGCCGTCGTGACCAAGGCGACCAACCAAAACAAGTGGATAATGTAGGTCATTGAGGAGGCATGCCAATAGTCCCAAAGTTGGCCTTTCCTGAGGAAGAACTAGTCAAGGTGCGCGTCCACAAACTGGCTAAAGGGGTGCGCGATGCTCGTACAGAAATGGCAAGGGTTCAGTTGGAGTTGAACCTATAGATTATAGAGCTATAGTTGAAGGCCCATCCTACAACTCTGCTAGAAGTGAAGGAGCAGTGTGCAACTGCTATCACAGAGGCAATATCGGCGGTTGACTGTGCAATAACGAACTGTACATAACTTTTTGAGCAATTGTTCGAGGTCCTGACAAGCTTGCAAGAGGAACCTAATGTACAACGGCTGGAGACAGAAGCGCACGAGCTACAATAGTGATATGATGAGGTCAAAGCATAATGTGAACCATCACGCTCACATAGAGACTGGCGAAGTTGCAGGAGGCCAAGAAGTTGAAAGAACAGGTGGATGCAGCACTGCACAAGGAAGCAGTGCTGAAGGCGTGACTGAAGCCCTAGCTGGACGAGGCTTACATGGTCATAGCCTCTATTGAAGAAAAGCTTGCGACTCTACAAGCAACTTAGAAAAAGTTGTAGGCCGACAGTTTAGGAGCAATGACTGAGCAAATGGTTGAAGACGTGAATTAAGCGGCCGCACAGTGCATTGCCAAGGTTGCGGTCATAAGGGTTTATTTGGGAGGTCTTCGCATTAAGATATCCGCGCCTACCAAGAGACTCGAGGGTGAGTCACAATGTTGGTCAAGGAGCACGAAGGTGTTATGAGTCATAAAGGGTTGTCCGCCCTTATTTTGTAAAGTTTAAAGTCAGCTATAAAGAGCTACCCATGGTCCGCGGACCATGGGATTGTATAAAAAGAGCTAAGTGAGTAAGCTCTAAGTAGTTTTTAACGACTAATAAGTGGTAGAAGAAGTCTTGAGTGATAAGGAGAGAAGTCTAAGTTTCAGGTCTTAGTGTAGGTAGAGGCTCTGCAGCTGAGTGTGCAGAGGTCTAGGGTGGAAGTCCGTAGCTGAGTGCGCAGACCTCTACAGTTGTCTGCGCAGGGAGGATAAAGACTGTAATCATCTAAAGATATCAATAAAGAGAAGTATTCTACAAATTCTATGTCTTTGTTTTCTGTTAATGCATCTTGTCCTATTGTATATGAATTTCATTTATAATGCTTATGTGGTGCGCGAAGGTCAATATGAAAATCAATATGATCAACCATATTCCAATGTCGCATTGTGGCAAATATTTATCTTAGTGTTTATAATATTTATCTTAGGGTTTATATTCCTTGGGTTTATAATATTTATCCCTTGGGTTTATTATTCCCCTGGGTTTAAAATATTTATCTTAGGGTTTATATACCTTGGGTTTATAATATTATTCCCTTAGGTTTAATATTATTCCCCTAGGTTTATATTATCAATCCGCTGGGTTTTTAATCCCTTTGGTTTTTAGTATTAATCCCTTGGATTTATTATTCCCCTGGGTTTATAATATCAATCCCTTTAGGGTTTACTTTTTTTTGGTAAGCTTTAGTAGGACCCTCTCATTTTTGAGTTTTTACATGTCCATTATTCACCCCATTTCTGGGGAGGGTGACACAAGAATCGAACCCAAGATCTCCAGTTCGGTGAGACTTCATTTCCATGGCCATTTCCACTTGAGCTACCCCATGCGGACCAATCCCTTTAGGGTTTATATACCTTGCATTTATAATATTAATCCCTTGGGTTTATAATACCTTTGGGTTTTAGAATTAAACCCTTGGGTTTATTATTTCCTTTGGTTTAGAATATCAATCCCTTGGGTTTATTTAGTTCATATTCCTTAGGTTTATAATATTATTCATAGGGTTTATAATATTAATCCTAGGGTTTAATATAAATCGTCTGAGTTTACAATCATGGCCAATGATGGTGCAATGTCAGAATGTGCCAAAGATTGTCTCAATATTAAAATAAATCATGGTTAACCATGGTCCAACGTCACATTGTGACAAACAACGTCTTAGTATGAAAAACAATGATGGTAAATCATGGTCAATCATGTTTATTTTGGTTATAATATTTATCTTAGGGTTTTTATATCTTGGGTTTATAATATTTATCCCTTGGGTTTAATATTATGCCTCTGACATTTAGAGTTATATCAAGAGTGAAATCAATAGATGGTTTACAGATTTCACCACCTTTTTCTTTTCAACGCTATGCAAAAATGAAAGATAATGTGAGAAGGAATTGGTTGGAAAGCATGAATGGTCATGATCATTTTCTTGTTGATTTGAATTGGTGCAGTTTTTTTCATCGGTCTGAGTGTGTTTTGGAAGAGGCTAGCGTTTAATAATTATGTTTTGGTGGAGTGTTTGAAATCAAATTTCCTATCAACCACATTTAAATTGTTATTCGATTTTTATTAAATGTTTATTTCATAATTACTTCATTATTATTTATTAAATGATTATTAATATAAATGTTGTTATTATCTTTATTTATTATTATTATTATTTTTTATTTTATTTTTATTTTTATTTTTTTTAATTATTATTATTTAATATAATAACAATAATATAATAATAATAATGATTAATATGGTTGTTATATTTATATTAATAATATTGATAATAATGCTAATAACATTAATTTTTAATATTATTGATAATTGATATATGTGCTTGATATGGGCCTATCAGCGTTTATCAACCACATTTATTAATGTGGTTGTGCTAATTAAGTAATCTTCACAGATAGGAATTGTTGTTTAATTAAGTACAACATCAAATTTAGTATAATTATGTATGATTTCATTATAATAATTTTTATTAATTTGAAGGAATTTATAATGGAGTGTTTTAATTATTTGATATTTTGATTTTTTTTAAATTTAATAATACAAATTTTTTTGTCGGTAATTTTTTTATTATTAATTTTTCAAAAAGATACAACATATATTTCAGAGGTCTTCTGCTCTACCTGCCTAATTCCGACCAGATTTGTTACCTAGAAAAGCAATGCAAAAATAAGGAAGATATTTTCATTTCTTACATGAATCCCAAAGGAAGAATGGCCATATAGCACAAAATACAAACATAACCAAAAGAAAATCAACATACTTCATATAAGGGGAGGGGATTAAGAGTGTGACCACCACCTGAGGCCGCAGGAGGGCCATGCCCTTCGTGAACATGATAGACAATATGTGCCAGTCGTGCCTTAATCTCATCCAATCGCTCGTTGTTGCAGTGTTGGCTATGTCTCACAAAAGCAAGAAGCTCTAGAATTTCTCCTTGATTGTATTGAACATCATGGATTTATGCAATAGTCTTGTTTCAATAATCATACCTTTGTTGGTGGCTGACATGAAGGTTAGTCTGAATATCTCGCAATTTATCAACTATCGATGCCAACGAAGGTGGTTTCTCCACCCGGCTCAGACATGAGCTACCTCACCCTCCACATCCACTCTCCCCACCACATCCTCGTTCAGTGCCTCTGCCTGGTCGACTCATTCCTCAGGTTAGCTGCAAGGGCCAACACCCTATCAGGCACACCCATGGTGATGCAACATGTCCACTACTAGCAGCAAGTTGTCCAAGCACCTGATATTCAGAACAAGGGAGTCACACCACCCTCTCCCACAATTCCAATTGTACCCACCCTAGTGAGGGAGCTTAGCCACCCAACCCAAGTTGAGGCCTCAAATGTTTTCGGTACACCACTAATGGGCCAAATTAACACAGTTACTCGAGGGAAACCCATGTCCATAGGCTTCAGAGTGTATAAATTATGGTGTAGATTTTCAACTACTCATGAAGTTTTAATCAAAATCACAAAACACAAACCTACTCTATTGCTCTGTGGAATTCTATTCACAATTTAGAAGATCAATTGCAAACATGCAATGAGAAATAACACACATGCACGCAATATTTTTTTAGGGGAAAGAAATATGCTAAAAGCCCATATGCCTTCTTGCATTAATATGATGAATAGAGATGTAATACAATGTATAGCTCAATCCGAGTTCAACTTGCAAGTGAATAACTTATCTCTCTCCTCACTAAGAAGCTCTTACACAAACTTAGTCAATTTCTGCCACTACTTGAGCCCCTATTTCCTTACACAATTCCTAAGGAAATTAGGCACCTATTATTTAGGAATTTCCTCCAAAATGATTGCGCAATTCCCAAGGTTGATCATCTGACTGCATGCAACACATGTACACTCAAGGCTAGTCTACAACTGATGTCACACTGCCTTGGAATCTCCACCACAACTGGGGAACTCGAATTCTCTACGTGCACTAGATATTTTAGGCTGATTGATGAGTTAACTAGATGATCACTGAGTTAGACTGAAGTCTCATGTCACAACTGACCTTCCACTGGTTCCTCCATAAATAAAACTAGTTTAACATAAAACAACCCTAAATAACTAACCTTGATTGCTACAAATTAGAAATCACACATGCTTAACTAAACCCCAATTCCTCTAACTCAAATTTATCGAGTAAATTGAGTGACACAATCCATGTCACCCAAGTTATCTGCATCTAAGTTGTTTGTTGATGTGGAAATTCAAATTTTCTCAATTTGATCAAGGAAAAATCAAATTGAGACTTTCTTGCTACATTTTTCAACACTCCCTCTCAAAAAGAAACAAATTATCAACTACCCTTATCCTACACCTATGGAACTCAAACTTCCCTCTTGACTAAGCCTTATGTCAGCATCTTGTTCCTCTGTCAGAATATATTGTAGCAACATTATCCGCCTCTACACACAATCCCACAAATGGTGATATTGAATATCTATATGCTTGGATTGAACATGAAATACAAGATTCTTGGAGAGCTTGATGTAATTATGATTATCACAATAGATCACAGTTGGATCCATCATCTAACCAAACAGTCCCACAAGTATATTTCTCATCCAGATCGCCTCACATGTTTCTTGACTTGCAACCATGTATTTTTCTTTTGTGTTGATGGTGCTAGACTCACCAACATGTCAGGGATCTCCCCAGTAAGAAGTCCCAACTAGACCTTACACTGTTTGGAGTAGGAGTCCCAATAGTGGGTAGTAAAGTAGTGCCTTGACCACATTAGCACACATAGGTAAGTATGATAAATTTGTCAGAAGCAAGTGTGCGACCTTTCGGAGAGTCAAGTGAGATGCATGGAGGTTCTAACACACATAGAGGAAAAGGAAATGTGTCCCTTAGAAGTCCATAATAGTATGCAGCCTGAGAGGAACACATGAGTGGAATGACATCATAGGCTGGAAGTGGAATAGTCCATAATCCAAAGTGACGGGTTAATACAACAACACGTCTTCAACACGATTCATAATTGCATAGAAAAGAGTTCATACACAAATGCGTAAGTTAAATAACATACATTTCTAAGGTAACCAAAATATTCGAACTACAATAAAAACATATGCATGAAAACATGTTGGCTCAGTTATATTATTAAGTGAAAGTTCCATCCATACATACACCATTGACAACCACTAGCCCTAATAGTGGAACATTACAGTGAACATTGCCTACTCCTCCAAAGAGATGTACTCAATCTACGCTATGGACAAGCCAAGGCTCATCACAATACTCTCCAAGCCTTCTCTAAGCAATGCCTAGCTAAATTCTTGGCTCCCAAAAGCCCCTTTCTATGAGTTATGAGGTTCTATGTATAATAAAGGGTGGGGTGACCCTTGACATTCCCCTTTATGACTCTTCGACTACCCTCATGACTATTCAACTTCTTTACAAATAACTCTTTACATTACACAATGATTGTTCACATTCCACTAATGACACTTGGAATTTCACTTTAAAAATATTTACAAATAATATACATTTTCCACATGTACTCATGTGAGACAAAATAGGCTAGAGACAACCTAACAAGACACAACACTATGACTCGGAAGGTTGGTCCAAGACCAACTCAACAACCTCCACTTGATGATTCTTGGTCACGTATCGATGCCAAGCTTGGTACTATGCTATGATGTCCCCAAACTGCTTGATGTTGTCTTTCTGGTAGCGGACTTGCCTCCATAGCATCTGGGTATATGGTCTTGGAACTTGTGTCCAACTTGTCTTGAAGCATGTGCAACATGATGTTGGCCATAACCAGACCACCGATGTACTTTTGCATGTTTTGTACGATGAACTCCAAGTCAACCCTAGTTGCCTCTCGCCTTAGTTGCTCCATGTACTTTTCGACCTCCAACCGGACTTGGTTCTTGTGCTTAGCTTTGGTGAGGGAACCTGCATCTGTTCATTCTCTTCCTTAGCTACTAGTTGTTCAAGCTCATAAACCTGTATTGGCATTATTTTCTCTATCATTGCACCTTGCCTTTATTCTTATTCCTACTTTTGTTTCTCTTCTTGTTCTTTCCTCCTCAATTCTCTCCCTTACTTCAATTGTTGTTCTGCTCGTTGCGGTTCCAGTTCTACTACCTGCGATCTATGCTTTTATTTCTGCCTCCACTCTGTTGTATGTGTCCTTTGCTTCCTTTTTCTTTTGTTGTTAAAGCTTCCTGCATGAAGATTGAATCCGATTTTGCCATAAAACTTTGTTCTCCCTTTATTATGTCAGAAATTTCCTCTTTCCTTGATCCTGTACTGGATTATTACCTTCTGCTACTACTACTGGTCTTGTTGCTGTTAGGACCTCATATTGTCCCTTTTTGACCATACATTTTGCCATGATATCATCCTTTTCAACTTACATTTAAAAGTCTTTGTTAGTGTTTTAACCCAATTATCTCAAAGGTATGTAATGATTCTTCTCATCACTATACGTTTAATTATTTAGCATATAATCACGACATCTTCATAGTTAATCTTTGAATTATTAAGTGCTGAACAATTAAAGAATGATGTGCAGTCCGTGTTGCTGAAATAGCCTGGAGTTTGCGAGACTATTTTTGTAGATGCTGAAACAGTAAAAACGACACGCGAATCTTGATGCTGAAACAGTTGAGATTTGCGTTCTAAATTTGACAACAGCAAAGGAACCAGAAATGATCACCGAGGAAGCTGTTACACTGAATGTAACGCTTATAATCTAAAGATAGCATTAATGTAACAGCGTTTTGTTGACGGGAAATTGATTTCCCTATTTTTGTATAATGGGTTAAAACAATGTAAATCTTTTGTAATAGATGTCTCCTCTTTATAAAGAGGAGACATCTACATTAGAGGGGGATGAACAGACTGTGGAAAAAGGCTTAGCTGAAGGAATAGGACTGGAATTCTTTTTGTAATATGACATATTGATGGATGAATAAAATTTTGTTCTGAACATCTTTTTCTAGTTCTTCTTTCCTAGGGAATCTTGTGAGAAGGACAGAGCCCACCTTCATCACAAGATTCACCCATTATATTTCTGCAGTGTGTCAAGTGTGTCTTTTATTCATGCCTTGTTAACAAGTACTGTTTCCTGAATATTGTTTATAATACCTTTTGCTGAAACTCTGTTTCTTTCTCAATTGATTGTTGTGTTATTCAAAGTTAATTTATGAGTGTTTCACCGGTGATTAAGTTACAGAGTGAATTGGCAAGCTAGTTAATCAGAGGCAGGTGCTGGAGATTCCCACTCTGGGAATAGGGTCCTGACTCTCTATTACAGCACAGCCATTGTTTCCTTTGCAGATTGACTTCTTTTCATTATATGATTCTTTGAATGGAATTAAGCATTCTTTAGTTATCTGCAATAGAGTGTAATTGCTGTAATGCAAAGTGGAGCTTCAATTTGTTAATTTAAGGCATGATTTTTTTGTACTACAACTTTTGTTGCTTTTAAAATTGAGTGCATATAGTACGCAGTTGCCTTTGAAATAACAAGACTTCCCTGGGTTGACAATTAATGTCGCACTTTGTTGTTTAATTTAATAAGCAATTAAAGTGACCAACATTTTGACGTCGTTTCCGGGGAAGGCAATTATAGATTTTAAAAGTACTGATGATTTTCTTGTAGGTATGCAGGATGCATGAGAGGACGCAAGAAAACTAATCCTACAGGTGGCAAGGGCAAAGGAAGAGGAGGAAGAAAAACTTTCATCGATGATATTATTTCAAAAGCTGAGACATCCCAGAGGTTAAGCTCTCAGAGGCCACAGACTCAGCACTCTCTCCAAATGGACCATCAAACTGAGGAAATAGTGGGACCTGAAAGGATTATAGAAATACTAGAATATACCGAGGGACCAGTGGAGGAAGTTGAAGGACCAGTAGAAGATATTGAAATCTAAGAACCAATAGAAGATATTGAAGATGAGGAACCAGTTCAGGACATTCAGAGTCCAACGGAAAACACTGAAGACCAGGCAAGTGCATCAGGAAAGCAACCAATGGATGGAAACAACGAAGGAATCTTTGGTGGAGAACGTAGAGGTGAAGGAAGAGGTGAGGATTCTCTCTCCACCTTGGAATTCCCTATTGAGGAACTTCCCAGAGGTACAACTCCTATGAAGAATATTCCACTCTCAGCCCTACCTAACTTCCATGGTTTATCCTCTGAAGACCCTGATGAGTTTCTTTTTGAGTTTGATATATTGTGCAAAAGTTATGATTATGTTAATAATGCTCAAAAGTTAAAGTTGTTTCCAACAACACTAAAAGAGAATGCACTAAGATGGTTTATGAGCTTGGGAGGTCATGTGATCACAACATGGGATCAGATGAAGGAGAAATTTCTAGCCAAGTACCAAGATTATTGTTGGACGAGAGAAAAAAGGGAGGAGTTATTCAAGATGGTTCAGAATGAGGATGAAAATCTGGAGGAATTTTTGGAAAGACTCCAGTATAATCTGCAGAGATCTAAGCACCCTGATGTAAGTAAAGATATTCTTAAAACAATATTATTGAAAGGGGTAAGGGATGATTGTTTAGATATGTTAAATATGCTTGGGAAAGGGGATATATCTAAAGAATCGTATGATGAATTTGTTAACATCTGCAAGAGGTGTTCAAGAGGAGCTGCAAATAAATCAAAGGGTAGGGATAGCACTTATTCAAGGGTCCAGAAATCAGCTAGTGGAGGAGAAACAAGAGCTGAAATAGGTAATCTACTTGAGGAATTCAAGACTGAAATGTTAAGTTCTTTTTCTTCACAGATTGATACCTTGCAGGTTAAAAAGAGGTAGGCAGAGGCAGAAGCTGCTTTGGCCATTTTCTGCCCTAAATGCAGAGAAAAACACCCATTGAGGGAATGCCCACTGGACAAGGTACCAATCTGTACCATTTGTGAAAAGGACCATGAAACTCAACAATGCCCCTCTTTACCATGGATAAAGGCAGCGTTACAACCAACTGAGGAGGAAGCTGAAGCAATTTATCTGCTGACACAAAGGAGGCAATGGCAACCACAAGGACAAGGTATGAACTCTAGTATGCCATTTAATCGTTGGAATAATTATCCTTCTTAGTCAAGAAAATTACCCGCCCTTTAACCAAATGCAATACCCACCCTTTAATCAAATGAATTTCCCACCCATGTAGCAAAAAAAAACCTCCCTTTATAGACCCTACAATGTGGACTCCCTGGCTTCTACAACAGTCCTATTTTAACCAATGGAACCCAAACTGGAGAGCTCAACAAACTCCATTCACAAATAAATTTCCTCAATTCCAGCAACAACTTTCTCTCCTGTCATGTACTCCACCGAATAATTAGACCATGAAGCCTCAGCTGCCTGTACAATCGAACCCTAACCCTAATAATAATAAACCTATGCAAGTCATCGACATTCAGAACCTGCCTACATCTCCTGTGCAATGTAATGATATTCATTTACGATCTGGGAGATTAGTCGAGTCAATTATAGATGATATTACCTCTTTCAACTCTAATAAAGAAGAGACAGAAAAGAGTAAATCATCTAATAAGGATGCTGAAACAGTCAAGCCATCCTCTAATAAAATTGTTGAAACAGTCAAGCCATCCTTTAATGAAACTCCTGAAACAACAGAACCACCATTCCCTGAGCGTTTGGCTCTCACTAAGACGCCTGAGCCGCCTGCTTTTAACCTTTTAGGGGAACTACAAAATCTGTATGTTAAAATTTCACTTTTACAAGCACTCAGAGATGTGCCAATCTATGCTAGAACCGTTAGAGACATTTGCATCAAGAAAACTGGTAGGAAGGCTAAAGATCCCCTCACAGTTCATGTGATGGGAGATCTAGCTGATTTAATGTCAGGAAAAGTTTCCCCTATAAAATATGGTGACCCTGGTCACCCCATGGTCACAGTACAAGTTGGAAAAACTATTGTTTCGCAAGTTCTGGTAGACCTAGGTGCTGCTATAAATATTATGGCCCTTGAAACTGCATAGTTGTTACAATTGAAAAATGTAATTAGAGAGACACCAACTATCCTGGAATTAGCTGATCGTTCCACAATCAAACCAGAGGGGGTTATTGAAGACTTGATCATTTCAGTTGAATCTTGGAATTACCCAGCTGACTTTGTTGTGTTACAGACTAAAGCAAAGTTGGGGGGGCATCCTCTGATCTTGGGGAGACCCTGGCTGGCTACAACAGATGCTTTTATCAGCTGTAGATCAGGTTCAATGACAATTTCTAATGGATGTGAAACTAAGCAGCTTACGATGTACCCTCATGCTACACCTATGATTAACAATGATGATTCTGTATGGGTAGACTATGAGGATAATGATACTCAACCCATTTTGACCATTGGACAAGCCTTAACTCTTAAAGATACCACAGAAGATGAAGTAATTAGTAATTTTATTTCTGAACCTTCCTCAGTTACTTCTGAAGCACATAATCAGTTAACTGCAATTTTGGATCCTGAAACACAGCAAAAGCTTAAATCTAAAAATTTACCTCAAACATCAACTGCTATCTCCTCTAAAAGCATAACAGTAGAAATTGAACCTGGCAAAACATTGAACATAAACCCCAATTTATCAGATGCTGAAACACAACAACTAATGAAGTTGCTTCGTGAGAACAAGGAAGCATTCGCATGGGACTACACAGACATGAAGGGGATCTCTCCTGAATTATGTACTCATCGTATCTATATTAAGGAGGGGGCCCGACCAGTCTGTCAACCCCAGCGGCGAATGAATCCCAATTTGAGGGAAATTGTTAAGGAAGAACTTCAAAATTTGCTTGATGCAGGGTTTATATACCCCATATCTGACAGTGAATGGGTTTCTCCGTTGGTAATAGTACCGAAGAAAAATGGGAAATGGAGAGTGTGTGTAGATTATAGAGCCTTAAATAAAGCTACCCAAAATGATCATTTCCCCTTGCCATTTATTGATCAGGTGTTGGACAGCTTGTCAGGAAGGAAATTCTTTTCCTTTTTAGATGGTTTTAGTGGATATAACCAAATCAGAATTGCACTTCAAGATCAAGACAAGACCACTTTTACTAGCCCTTGGGGGACTTTTTCTTATAAAGTTCTCCCATTTGGACTATGTAATGCTCCAGCAACGTTTCAAAGAGCAGTAATAGGAATATTTTATGATATGCTTAATGATTCTTTGGAGATATTTATGTATGATTTTACTCCCTACGGTGTGACTTTTGAAGTTGCACTACAAAACCTTGAGAAAGTACTTAAACGATGCATACAAGCTAATCTTTCCTTGAGTACCGAAAAATGTCATATGATGATGAACCAAGGAATTGTACTAGGACACTTCATTCCATTCCTTGGGATTCAAGTGGATGCATCCAAAGTACAGGTAATTCAGACCCTTCCTATTCCTAAAACACAAACTGATGTAAGAAGTTTTTTAGGACATGCTGGATATTACAGAAGACTTATCAATTTTTTTTCTAAAATAGCTTCTCGTTTGTTTGTGTTACTTATGAAAAATGTTGAATTTAAGTGGACTGATGCCTGTCAGAAAGCATTTGATGAACTTAAGCATCAGTTGTCTATAGCTCCTATTCTGAGGGGACTTGATTGGGCACTTCCCTTTCATATATCCTCCGATGCTTCAGATACTGCAATTGGAGCTGTCTTGGGTCAAGAAGAAAACAATCTTCCTTATGCTATCTACTTCATTAGTAAGAATATGACCCCTGCTGAGCTTCATTACACAGTTAGCGAGAAAGAATTTTTAGCAGTTATTTAATAAATTTCGACATTACATTACTGGTTATCCTACTTTTGTTCATACTGACCACTCGGCTATCAAGTATTTAATGAATAAATCTGTTACAAATGCTCGAGTTACCAGGTGGTTATTGTTACTACAAGAATTTGATATTACAATTGTGGATCGACCAGGTAAAGAAAATGTAGTTGCTGATTTCCTTTCTCGGATAAAAATTGATGATAATACTCCAGTAGATGATTCCTTTCCTGATGAATATTTGTTTGCAGTATCTGCTCACTCACCATGGTATGCAGACATTGCCAATTATCTGGTTGCAGGGAAGCTACCATCACACCTATCACACCGGGAGAAAAGAAAGATCATTCAACAAAGTGCTAGGTATAGCTGGATAAGTGGGTGTCTTTTTCATACAGGATTTGATCAGGAGATCCGAAGATGCATTAGAGAAGATGAGGTTTATGATATATTTAAGGCTTGTCATGATGGCCCTTTTGGTGGGCATTTTGCTGATAAGAAAACAACACATAAAATTCTTAGGATGGGTTATTATTGGCCCTCACTTTTCAAGGATGCAAAGAAGTATGTCAGGGCCTATGACAGTTGTCAGAGAATCGGCCAACCCAATCATAGAGATGAAATGCCACTAAACCCTCAGGTAATACTTGAACCCTTTGAAAGATGAGCTCTAGATTTTGTTGGGCCCATCAATCCTCCATCCAACCAAAGAGTTTACATATTGGTTTGTACAGATTATATGACTAAATGGGTGGAAGCTAAGGCACTTATTAAAGCTAATGAAGAATCTGTTTTAACCTTTTTATTTGAAAAGATCTTCGTTAGACTTGGGGTGCCTAGAGAATTAGTCACAGATGGAGGACCTCCTTTCAATTCACATGGTTTCAAATATATGCTTAAAAAATATCATACCAATCATAAAATGACTACACCTTACCACCCCCAAGCCAATGGTCAGGTGGAAAGTACAAATATAGTCATAGAAGCTATTTTAACAAAAACTGTGAAGGAGAATAGGAAAGATTGGTCTCAAAGACCGCTTGAGGCATTATGGGCTTACAGAACTACTTGGAGGAACACTATAGGTTTTTCACCCTATGAATTGGTTTATGGTAAAAGTGTTGTTTTTCCTGTGGAATTTGAAATTAAAACCTTAAGAACTACTTTAGCTGTTAACCTTGATTTGATTGATGCACAGACAGCTAGGTTATAACAGCTGTAGGAATTGGATGAAAAAAGGTTAGATGCCATCCATCAAACAACTATGATTCAACAACAAAGAACCAAGTGGCATGACAAAACTATTAAGCATAAGCAGTTCCAAAAAGGTAATTGGGCTTTACTATATGATTCCAGGTTTGAAAATTTTCAAGGAAAACTACGGACAAGGTGGCTGGGACCTTACGAGATAGATACTGTTTTTCCCAATGGAACAGTAAGGCTCCTAACAATTGATGGTTCTAGAACTCCATTGTTAGTAAATGGGTATCCGCTTCATCTGTACCAGCAACCAATTTCTAAGGAGGATTTTAAGGCCACTTGCATGGCAGATTCACATTACATCTTTTTGGGGGAGCCTCTTACCCCTCATTGCACTTAATCTCTACATTATACATTTTTGTATTATTATTATATTAGATTACTTAACTAATAATCCATGTCAAGGGCTACCATATTACAATTTATTTTGTAGGTCTTAGATTCGGACGCTGGTTGAAGGAATAATTGCATTACAAGCAGGATCAGGTTTCAATTTGGGAAAAATTTCCATTCCACTTCAATTCATGATCCATCCCCCCATACTACCCTTCAGCAAAATGTTCCTATTCTTCTTTAACAGCAGCATCTCTTTTTCCCGTTGCTGAAACCCCAGTTTCGACCGTTGCTGAAACACCAATCTTTGTCCATTTCCCCCGTTGCTGAAACACCAACTTTTCCCCATTCTCTCCATTGCTGATACACTGATGTCTCCATTGCCGAAACACCAACTTTTTCCGTCTTTCCAAAAAAGTGTCAATTTTCCCATTTTTCTATAATTGAGGCATCAACTTCTCTAAAAAACGACCAAAACATATCACTTTCCATAGAGAGAATCAGCCATTCATCCTGATAATTGTGTTCCTTCACCATTACCTCCTGTGAATAGAGAAAGCCTTTTATATAAATACCCTCATATCTTATAACCCTTTCCCATAACCATTGGCGATCTATTAAATGACGAGATTATACTTTCCACACAGAAATCGAAGGTAAAACATGAGGTATGCATGTTTATGTGTAAATATTAAACTATAGTTAATGAGAAGATTCTGATATGATTGCCGAAATCGCCATACATTCAAAACTTATCATTTTAGTTGCAGTGGGGGGGGGGAATATCAAAGTTTTGCAATCATTACCCGATATGCCAATCACCATCATTTTTTTATCACGACCGAGTCTCGTCACCCCGTCTCTGTCTTATTATGTCATAACCCCATTTTCAATATCTTACTCTGTCTCAGCTGCGGTAACTCGGCTCTGTATTGTGCATTTTACCGAACCAGTAACTATGGGAGGTAATGTTGTTCGAAATGAACCTAGTTCAATGGCTCTATTGGAACTACACCCAAAAGCATATCAAATTTTTCTGCAAGCAGGCTGGGTGGACTACTTCCGAAGGCTCCAGGAATTTGATTCTCAGCAAGTCCTGGAATTCGCATGTAATTTAAAGGAAGGTTATTCTACTGTTCGAGGAGTGCGAATCTTGGTAACAGAGGAAGATATAGCATAGGTTTCAAGATTACCAACCAATGGCATCCGTTGGTTCAGCCGTAAACACATAATTCTGAACGCACAACAAGATTTTCTTCTACCTGGGGAGCAGGTTGAACCTAAAGGTATGGGTGTTGCACTGCATTCATTACCACCTCCATGGCCAAAGGTTGCAGAGTTTGTCAAGCACTACCTCACCTGCAAAGGACGTTATTAGGTAATGTACCAGCATGACTTTGTGTCGTTGAATCATTTAAGACATGGTCGTTTATTAAATATGCCATACTATCTGCTTGGGTGTCTAAAGAATATGTCACATTATTCCAAGGATGCAAAGTACCCACTCCTTTCCCTCACTCACCATCGCTTGGTTCAGCTTTTAATCCTAAGGGGCTTTGCCCTACAGAATCCTCCTCCCCTTAACAACCCGCCCCAGGAAGCTGCTAAAATCCCTCAACCAATAGCTGAAAACCCCCAGGAAGCTGCTGAAGTTACTCAACCAACAGCCGAAACCCTCAAGAAACTGCTAAAATTTCTCAAGCAAGAGCTGAAACTCCCCAAGTGAATTCTGAAAATCCCCGGCCATCTGTGACAGTTAGTCCAACTGACCCCGCCATCGCATCAACCCCATCCCATAATTTATCTGGATCATCCACTCCCACTGTCCATATCCCCAGTGATGATTCAGACGACGACATTCCCCTGGCTAAGCTGAGAAGGAAAAGGAAAAGGCAAGAAATGGTTGTTCCTTCATTCAAAAAGACGAACAAGGGCCTCAATTATCTTTGATGTTCCTCCTACCCCAGAGAAGGCCATCCAATATAGAAAAACCATTGTTTTTCCTGCCTCCTTACCTCGAAGATGAAGGAGGATGTCTTCTGAAGCAGCAACAGAGACCCCCACCCCAAATTCCCCACCCATTATCCTAAAACCCCAAACCCCACCAAACCCCGAATCCTTACCTTCCTCACCCGTGGGTACCAAAATGCAAAATGTCCAGGATTTTGTGACATCATTCCTTTCAGAAGATGCAGTTGCTCCACAAGAACCAGCTGCTAATTTATCAAAAGTAGACACCCAAGACGATGTACAGCATGTAGCTGTTACACAAGAACCAGCTACCGACTCAACATGTGTTACACAAGAACCACCTGCTGAGGAGCTAAAGATAGACGACCTAGATGTAGCTGTTACACAAGAACCAGCTATTGACCCAACAAGCGTTACACAAGAACCACCTGCCGAGGAGCAAAAGTTAGATGACCTAGAGGTAGCTGTCCCACTTGAACCAGCTACTAGTCCAGCAGGTGCTACACAAGAACCACCTGCTGATGATCATGATCAGGAAACAAATTAGGACGTAGCAGCTACAGAATCAACAGGTGTTACACAAGAACCACCTGCTGATAAACTGGAAATGGATAATCAACATATAGCTGAATCAGCTACTGTCTCAGCAAGTGTCACACAAGAACCACCTGCTGATGACCATGACCAGGAAACAGAGAAAGACTTGGCTGCTACTGACTCAACAGTTGATACACAAGAGCCACCTGCCGATGAGCAAAGTACCCAGCATACTACACAAACTATAGCTGCTACAGAAGAACTAGCCACTCAATTGGTTGATATGCAAAATTCGCATGTTCAGGAGGATACAGCTATTACAGAACTAGCTGATGGCCCAGTAGTTGTCACACAAGAACAACCTGCTGGAGATATAAATAATGAAGCTGCCACTAAACAACCATCCTCCCATCCACTTGAACCAGCTACAGAGACTGCAATTGCTACAGAAGGCCCTGTCACTTTAGCTTCCCTTCAACAAGAGAATGAATTTCTGAAAGCCGAGATTCAGGTTTATAAGCAGGAGTTAATGATGGCAAGGGAAGCTTATGAAAAAGAACTTAATTTGTATACTTTAGCTCAGGTAGCATCCGCAGCTGAGAAAAGTGCAGACAAGGATCGATATGATGAATACATGTGCAACCAATGTGGTGACCTTTATTCTCAAGCTGGTTATAAGGTAATCGAAGTCCCATTGCCTGGACCCACTCCTGCATTTACTCCTGTTGTAGTTAAAAAGGAATGCCCTGCTGTTACACAAGAACCAGCAGGGCCTTCAAAGATTTCTGAAGAAGAAGAGAAACCGCAAGTACCCCGGCCTACCCTAGTTGTTAAAGCTGAGAATCCTGCACCAAAGTCTGCAAAGATGGTATTCACCTAGGCTGAACCTCCGTGTGCAGAGACTGTCTTCACTCAGACCTTAAGCATTCAAGAACTCAGGGATATATGGAAAAAAGAGTATGCCCCGTTGCAAGAAAAGCCATTGTAGGAACATAAATCATTATGGCAGAATCATGTATATAGAAATTGGGAAGTCCTGGAACAGTTCCATGCACAACAGAAGGAAAATAAGAAGTTAAAAACTAGACTGTCTCTTATCTTTGAGTTAGTTCAAAGAATTCTGGCCACTAGGACACCATCCTTTAACTATTCTGTGTTCCTAGCAGAACGCCTAGCATTCCTTCAGGTAAAAGCAGTCAGAGATGGACGACCTTATGAAGCATCTACACCCCAGCAGTTTATTGAACCTTTGCAGCAGTGTCAGTCAGTGAACAGAATCTCTTATGTGAACTCTATCTCCATAATGAGGCCATGCCAAAATATAGAAAGCTTAATTTGATTCCTGTGGTTGGTGACATTCAGATTAGAGCCTTGGTCTCTTTTATGGCCAATCAGCTCACGTGGAAAAATGCTTTTCTTTCAGCAAAACATAACGAAGAAAATCACCTTCTGTGGATCCGAGCTGAACCACAGAATGTTGCTGTTTTCGTTGCTGAACATCATCGGGTTATAAGAGAACTAGGAATGACTGAGCATATCAAAGAATTATAGGCAGCAATGTTAGAGGAATGTCAACAGTATGTCAAAAAGAAGGGACCTCTTGCCATACAGGCAAACAATTTGGTCTGGGAACATTACCCTAATGAGAGAAGGGAATACCATCACTTTAACCCTCTTAACCTTCATGCAGCAATTTCACAAGTGCCTAATTATGTTAAATGTGTTCAGCAGTGTGGCGAAAAATGGCCGGGTTATCATTTTCATTTCCCGCTTCTCTGGTTGCCAGTACAGCAATATAAGGCCTACTTCAAGGTTCCCAAAAAGGAGGAGCTTGCAGCTTGGCAGAGATTACAGAGTGTCCAGGGCTTCAGAGATTCGATTGATAGCACCTTCTATACTTACTGTATAAGTAATTTGCACTGTACATCCCAGTACTCCGATTCAGACTCAGAGTAAATGTTGCATGGGGACATGCAACTGCTTCAGTTGGGGGGGATGTTAGGAACTCATATTGTCCCTTTTTGACCATACATTTTTCCATGATATCATCCTTTTCAACTTACATTTAAAAGTATTTGTTAGTGTTTTAACCCAATTATCTCAAAGGCATGTAATGATTCTTCTCATCACTATACATTTAATTATTTAGCATATAATCACGACATCTTCATAGTTAATCTTTGAATTATTAAGTGTTGAACAATTAAAGAATGATGTGCGTCCGTGTTGCTGAAGCAACCTGGAGTTTGCGAGACTATTTTTGTAGATGCTGAAATAGTAAAAACGGCACGCGAATCTTGATGCTGAAACAGTTGAGATTTGTGTTCTAAATTTGATAGCAGCAAAGGAACCAGAACTGATCATCAAGGAAGCTGTTACACTGAATGTAACGCTTATAATCTAAAGACAACATTACTGTAACAACGTTTTGTTGATGGGAAATTGATTTCCCTATTTTTGTATAATGGGTTAAAACAATGTAAATCTTTTGTAATAGATGTCTCCTCTTTATAAAGAGGAGACATCGACATTAGAGGGGGATGAACAGACTGTGGAAAAAGGCTTAGCTCAAGGAACAAGAATGGAATTCTTTTTGTAATATGACTATTGATGGATGAATAAAATTTTGTTTTGAACATATTTTTCTAGTTCTTGTTTCCTGGGGAATCTTGTGAGAAGGATAGGGCCCACCTTCATCACAAGATTCACCCATTATATTTCTGCAGCGTGTCAAGTGTGTCTTTTATTCATGCCTTGTTAACAAGTATTGTTTCCTGAATATTGTTTATAATACCTTTTGCTGAAACTCTGTTTCTTTCTCAATTGATTGTTGTGTTATTCAAAGTTAATTTATGAGTGTTCCACCGGTGATTAAGTTACAGAGTGAATTGGCAAGCTAGTTAATCAGAGGCAGGTGCTGGATATTTCCACTATGGGGATAGGGTCCTGACTCTCTGTTACAGCACAACCATTGTTTTCCTTTGCAGATTGACTTCTTTTCATTATATGATTCTTTGAATGGAATTAAGCATTCTTTAGTTATCTGCAATAGAGTGTAATTGCTGTAATGCAGAGTGGAGCTTCAGTTTGTTAATTTAAGGCGTGATTTGTTTGTACTACAACTTTTGTTGCTTTTAAAATTGAGTGCATATAGTACGCAGTTGCCTTTGAAATAACAAGACTTCCCTGGGTTGACAATTAATGTCACACTTTGTTGTTTAATCCAATAAGCAATTAAAGTGACCAACAGCTGCCATGTTAGTGTTTATTTCTTTTTCATAAACAATTGGGCATCTGCATATATTGGAAAGCAAACTGGTGCTTATTCAACTACTTCCCGAGTACTTCTTTTAGTGGTCGCTCTTGAAACAACTCTCTTTGGTGTCATGGTACAATTATTGTTGGAGAGAAGTGCTTCATGAGTGTGGTACCTATGGGACAAAAAGGACACTCATGGCAAGCAAACATTAGTTGTTACAAATATAACTTCACAGCATGATCAAGCAGCAATTAGGGCATTTGATGAGAGGAATTGCGCAATTTTGACTGACAGGGGTGACTGACTAACTATAGGCACTACACATTGTGCAATCCCAGAAGTCAATGTGGAAGCTTGATGATTGGAACTGTGCAATGCGCTGTTTAGTTTGGGTCACGACCTGGGAGAGACTACGCATTGCATAGTCTTAGTGACCATGCTGGGAGACTAGCTCCTGGAACTGCGCAGTGCGCAGTTGGAGCAAACTATGCACAATTCCAGAAGCCAAGGCATAGGCCTTGAGCTCCCAGATTGTGCAGTGCATGTAGTGAATTGTGAGATCTGGGTAGGGGGAGCCTAGATTTGTCCATGGGGAGTGTGAAAACAAGCAGATTTGAAGGATGATGTAAGGATGAGTACAAATCTGACTAAGTGTATATGTAAGCATGTCTAATAAGTGCAGCAATGGATTAAACTGAAGGAACAGGAGGCATGTGAATGGATTTACCGCACGACGACCGTTGGTGCAAAAACGGGAAAACTCATGTGACACTTGGGGAAGGCAACATATAACTTGAAATAACACTTCTACAAGATAAAGGAAGTTAAAACTCTAGCGGTCGTTTAACAAAATGAGTGAAGCAACACTTTCACAAGATAAACAAACAAAAGTGACAGAAAGAGCATAAAAAGGTGATAAAAGCAAAACTCACCCCAAAAATGTTAAGAAATTTACCCGAGAACATAAATTAATTACGGAGAATTACTGAGAGGAACAAATATAAAAATAACCAGCAACAAACATAATCACATAAACACACATTTTTATCCGGGAAAACCCCAAATCTGGGTAAAAACCCAACCTAATGATATCTCATTAGCATTGGCCAAAAACCTTGGCCAGTCCGGCCAAGTGAGCTTTCACCGCTCACCTCCAGGCCTACATTACAATAAAGTCCTTCTAGCCTTTTATAAGCTCCATTACATATAATACCACAGGCAGAATACTATGGGTACACAATACCATGTGCCCCAAAACCATCACTATTTAACCTGGTCAACTTTGACTCTATCCTGAGTCAAGTTTACCTAACAATTCCCCCCTTAAAATTGACTTGGGGTTCGTTGACTAACTCCAGCCAAACCTACTAAGTGAGACAATCCGACTCACTCTAGCCCTTACCCCCCTTAGAGTTTTTACCCGAGGTATTGTTAACCAAACATCCCCCCTATCACCTAGGTCTAACCAGACTTTACTAGTGATTAGCCAGGGGTACACATGCCTTACCAGGTCTTATAGTAGTATGCCCATTTACATTCAATAATTTTGACTTCAATTTTTTTTTTTTTCCCAAACTAACAAAAATACCATGTCACTTGTATCCAGTTAAGTCCAAAGCACCAATGCTCTTCTTTGCAGCCTTAGTAGCTCAACTCCACTTAAGTCGCCAAACAAGTCAGAAGACTACTCTCAAACATGGCTAACCATCGGGGGTTGGGATACACCACCACCGAGGAAGGACAAGAATTCGACTGTCGGCAGAGCGACAAGGAGGAACAATGATACAGGGTGTGAAACGAGGCTAAAGGCCAACATCCCGCAGAGAAGCAATAGGTAATTGACGCGGAAATACGTCCAGTTCATGTGGATCCTGCTGCTCGCCTCCGCCAGCGACTCCAGCTTCGTCAAGGCACTCTGATCCACCATCTCTAGCCATGGATCCTCAATATCAGTCCACAGCTATTGGACCTGTGACTGTCGTGGAGCTTCAGGCCTCTTCTGCAGAAATGACTTCTTCTGATCAGCCCAAATTGGCAAGAATTTCTTCGCCCTCCTCCTGAGCTCACCCTACCATGTGATGGATCTGCTCTCCAGCCACTTTCGCCTCAAATCTTCAAATCGAGACCTCCATGAGTGCATCGAATCAAATTTCTTTCATTCACCAGGCCAATAAAACCCTTGGCAACAAAAGCATCCCTTTGAAGCCAACCTGGCTTTGATACCAATTGTTAAGAAATTTACCTGAGAACATAAATCAATTATAGAGAATAACTGAGAGGAACAAATATAAAAATAACTAGCAAAATAAATAATCACATAAACACACATGTTTATCTAGGAAAACCACAAATTCGGGGAAAAACCCAACCTAATGATATCTCATTAGCATTGGCCAAAAACCTTGGCCAATCCGGCCAAGTGAGCTTTCACCGCTCACCTCCAGACCTACATTACAATAAAGTCCTTCCAGCCTTTTATAAGCTCCATTACATATAATACCACAGGTAGAATACTATGGGTGCACAATACCATGTGCCCCAAAACCATCACTGTTTAACCTGGTCAACTTTGACTCTATCCCGAGTCAAGTTTACCTAACAAAAAAAGTGATGACAATGCTCTGAAGGCTTCTTGATCTCCTAAGGAAGCTAGATCTTGATGATCGAATGTATAAGTGAGATCTAGAGAATTCATCACATAGAATTAGGCAACATGGAATTTATGACGCATATGCTTGACATCAAGGACAACAACGACACTTCGCAGAAACTTCTAAAGAGTGCAATGTGTCACCATCAGGAAACTAATAATGGATCCCTACTTTCGAGGGATGCCATCTTCCCTTTAGTTTCTTGTTTTTTAGAAAAAATTCCATGCATTACCTAGAAATATTGCGTAGTTTTTGGAAGGACTAAGAAACTCTCTTATTCACTCACTGAGCAGTCTTTTGAGCACAGTAGATTCTATGCAATTTCCAGGTTGAGTGGCTCTGGTCTGCCTCTTAGGCTTTGCGCAATTTCCTAGTTGACGATCGGTTGTCAGCTAGCTCTGCACAATTTTGGAGCTGAAGGCTCACTTGCTGACTGGGACTGCACAATTCCCGGGAGGGAGGCTGGTTTCCCTTAAGGATTACGCAACTCACTAAGGCAAGCTTGGACCAAGCTGAAACTAAGTCAAGAGATCGGCTTGTGGGTTAGACATTAAACAAAGTGAGAAAACACAAGCCAAAATGCAGAAGATAAGCTCAATGAAAGCAAAAGTACCTGGGTCAATGCGAGATAAGCTACTGGGATTTAGTAGGGAGGCTCCTAAATGAAGCTTAGGCAAAATTTTGGAGGTTGGTTGTAGTTGTTACAACATTCTGCTAAGATGAGCACCACTGATCTTTGCTTCCTACTTTATAGGAAACTGTTGTGGACCCAACACTAAAAATTCCACTTTATGTACTCTTCTGGTCTAATGGACTCCCTGCCCAATTTGCATCTATGAAGCCACACAACTTCACTCCCTTTATCCGTTTGTACCATAGTCCAAGCTGGGTAGTACCTCTGAGGTACCGTAAAATATGTTTAGTTTCCTTCCAAAATAATTTGGTTGGCCTAACCATAGCTTGGCTCAGCTGGTTAACTGCATAGCATATATCTGGTCATGTGTTCACAAGATACATCAGTGAACCCATTAGATGTCGATAAATGGTAGCATCCACTTCCTCATCTGATGTGGCATCCTCCTTCCTCTAGTTGGTCGTTAGAGGTGTCCCCATTGGTTTACAACTCTTTGTGCATAATCTATATAGTATCTCATTTGCATACTTGCCTTGAGACACAAATTATTCCCCATTTCCATGCCATACTTCCAACCTGGGGAAGTAGTGCACGAGACCCATATCCTTCATTTCAAATTCCCTTGCAAGGTCCTCCTTGCAAGGTATGATCAACTTCTCATCACCAGTTAAAATTTAATCATCAACATATTAGATAGTAAATAGAAATTTACCTTTCACCAAGATATGATAGAGGTTCACATCAACTTCACTTTTGGTGAAGGCCAAACTAGTGAGATAATTGTTGATCCTGGTGTACCAAGCACAAGGGGCTTGTTTAAGACCGTACAACAGTCACTTGAGTCTGCGCATATGAGATTCCTAACCTAATGTTTGAAAACATTCTTGTTTCTCGATGTACACCTCCTCCTCAGTAACCCCATTGAGAAATATTGTTTTTACATCAATCTAGTGGATATTCCACCCCATCTGCACAACCAATGCAAGAATTGATCTAATGGATAAGTACCTTGCTACAGGAGAAAAGGTATCCTCATAGTTGATTCCCTCAACTTGAGAGAATCCTTTGGCCATGATTTTGAGCTTATACTTATCTATGCTTTCGTCTACTGCATGCTTAACCTTGAAGATCCATCTCGAACCCACAACTAATTCATCTTTCAGTCTTGGGACCATTTCCCAAACACTGTTCTTTACAATGGATTTGTATTCCTCCACCATTGCATCAACCCATATAGGTGTCTCTACTGCTTCCTCGAAATAAGATGGCTCAGTCTCTACAAGCTCAGTCATTAGAGCCATGTAGCCAGTGTACCTCCCAGGTGACCTCGTTTGCCTGCAAATTTGAAGGAGATCCCACATTCTCCCTCACATCCTACACAAGTCTATTAGCTTCCCTGGATTTTTTCCTACCTTCTCTAGATGCTTATGTTTGATTGGATGGCTCTGCTCTCTGCTCCTCAATTTAAGGCTACTCCACAACTTCCTGAGGCTCCTCCTTTGGAGCTAAAATCTCCTCTGGTGGGATCTAAATCTCTCTCTCAAGAGAGCACCACATCACTTTCTCCTCATCAAAATTTACATCCCTTCTCATAACTGCCATTATAAGGGAAGGTGAGTACAAATGGTAGTTGTGAGGAGTTTCTGTGTAGCGCAAAAATATCTCCAACTCTGGTGTCGGATTAAGCTTCTTCCTTGATTCTTTGGAGACATGGCAATAAACAAAGGCTCCAAAATTTTGAAGTGAGACACATCTAACTTTCTCCCTGAGAAATCCTCCTTGGGTGTAATCATACCAAGAATCCGATGAGGACTCCAATTCTACAAGTAGACTATTGTGTTACATGCCTCTGCCCACAAATGTAGCTGTAGGCCTTGGTCATGTAAAATAGCCCTTGCAACCCCACAATTATATGGTTCTTTCTCTCAGACACCCCATTTTTCTATGGATTGTGGGGTGTTGTCAGCTCTCTTCAAATGCCTTCTTTCACACAAAAGTTTTTGAATTCATTCGAAACATACTCACCTCCATTATCGCTCCTAAGAGCCTTCACCTTCTTACTAGTTTCTTTCTCAACCAGTGCCTTGAATTCTATGAACTTGGAGAATGTCTCATCTTTCTTTTGCATGAAGAAAATCCAACACTTCCTTGAGAAGTCATCAATAAAAATGACAAAATATTTGTGTCTAGCAATGGAGGCTATCAAGAAAGGTCCACAGACATCAGAGTGGATCCTTTCCAAGATTGCATGTTCTTTGTTGTCCCAATCATGGAATGTAGATTTTTCATACTTCCCCAAGGTACATCCTTTGCATACATCCTGCTGCTCAAGTCTTCCTTTAGGGAGGAAAATGGTTATTTGTTGCATAATCTTCAAGGCACCATGATGCAAATGACCAAGTCTTTTATGCCAAAGTTCATCGACATTGCGACTCTGCACTTTCTCCTCCTTACTTCTTAATGCAACACAATCTTCCACATCTAGCTTATACAGGTTCTTCACATGAACCTCGATTTGCTTCAACTATCCCATGGATATGTGTCTTAGGAATTTTTTCCCTTTTCTAAAGATCACATCATAACCACAACCTTCCAAAATTGCAACAAAGATGAGATTTTTCTTTAAACCTAGAACAAACATGAAATCCTTGAGTCTTAAAGGGGAGCTCGACTCCCTATGAAAGGTGACTGTACCAATCCCGATTGTGTTGAACCTTCCATCATCCCCCAACTCAATATGCATTTAGAGGTCTTTCTCCTCTAGGTCATTGAAAAAATATCTACACCCTGTCATGTGGAATGAGGTGCCAAATTCTAAGTACCACACACTCCCCATCACTGTGTTGGCCATGCATATGATAAGGGTGAAGTTAAGCTTGAACTGTGAAGCCAGAGCTTCACCTACTGCTCCTCCGAAGGTCTTCTTGCTTGACTTTTTGTGTTGACACTTTGTGGCATAGTACCCAAATTCATGACAATTGAAGCATTTAATTTTGGAAAAATCTTTCTTCTTGTCCCCTGGACAGATTCTAGTTTGGTTTGAGATTTCTTCCCCTTTCCAACCAATGCAAAGTTTTCTTCATCCTCGCCCTTGGATGAAGTCCCATACCTGGTATTCTACCTTATTTCCTCTTATACCAAGTCAGACCATAAGCGTCCCCAATTCAATAGTTTCTCCCTCCCATTCACCGAATCTTGGTAGCTCTGCCAACTCTTGGGAAGGGCTAGAAGGGCTAGGCTTACCAAGTCATCTTCTACAACATTAACACCAACCCCACCAAGTTCATCACGAACTTGTGTGAACCTACTCAGATACTGTGGAATAATTTCATTCTTCCGCATCTTTATATTTTGAAGTTTATCCTTGAGCACTAGTTCCCTGTGGTCGCTACTATTCTGGAAGAGATTTGTGAGTGCTTGCCACATTGCGTAAGGATTTTCTTTCCCATGGATATTTGAGACAATGTGGTCTCACACTCCCTCCAATCTTATTCTCCTCGCCTTGGCTACATCTTTCTTCCATTGGGCTAGGTTATGTGCGTCAGATGCTTGTGGTTTTGCTATATTTGTCTTGGCATATTCTAGCAATCCATTTTCATCCAACACCGCCTCCATGTGGTCCTTCCATACAATGAAATTAGCACTACCTTCCAAGGCATAATCTAGTCTCAGCCCATTGAAGGTCATCTTCCCAAATTTGAAGATGTCTTGCTACACTGAACTGCAAATTTGAACCCCCTGAGAAACAACTTCGAAATTCCTATTCTACCGTGAATCTTGATCCGATACACAAAATCACAAGACACGAACCTACTCTACTGCTATGTGGAATTCAATTCACAAATTATAATATCAATCACAAACATGCAACGGGAAATAATAAACATGCACATAGTATTTTTCCAGGGGAAAGCAATCTGCTAAAAACCCCTATTCCTACTTGCATTAATCTGATGAATAGAGATGTATTACAATTGCTAGCTCAATCTGAGCTCAACCTGCAAGTGATTAACCTCTTTCTCTACTCACTAAGAATTTGTGATCTAGACTTAGTCAATTTCTTCCTTCGCTTGAGCCCATATTTCCTTGCGCAATTCCTGAGGAAATTAGACCCCTATTATTTAGGGATTTCCTCCAAATTCATTGCATAATTCCCAAGGTTGATCATCTGATTGTATGCAACACATGTACACTTAAGACTAGTCTATAACTGATGTTACATTGCCTTGGAATCTCCACCACAGCTAGGGAACTCAAATTCTCTACATGCACTAGCTATTTTGGGCTAATTGATCAATTAACTGGATGATCGTTGAGTTACACTGAAGTCTCACTACATAATTGACCTTCCACTAGTTCCTCCAACAAGTAGAACTAGTTTAACTAAAAAAATCTTGAAATAACATACCTTGATTGCTACAAATTAGCAATCACACATGCTTAATTGCACTCCAACTCCTCTAACTTGAATTTACTGAGTAAACTTAGTGACATAAGCCATGTCACACAAGTTAACTACATCCAAGTTGTCTATTGATGTGGAAATTCAAATTTTCTCAATTTGACTAAGGCAAAATCAAATTGAGACTTTCTTGCTGCATTTTTCAATACAGAGAAGGAAGACCACCCAATGTTGTCTCCCCAGAGCCTCAGAGGAGGGACTAGCTTCTGAGTAACACCCTCCCAAGAGAAGAAACAAGCCCATAAGACCAAATATTGATGAAATTCACAAAACAAAGTGCAACTGTAACATAATGGAGGCCACTTGCTTACCTTCACAAGCACGGTTTCTTTGCCCAAAGCAAAGCTCTGTCCTTTGGAAATGCCACAAACAAGGTTTAATTGAGGCATCCATGCATACTCCAGTGACCCTCTGTCCAACCCCTACCTAGACATGCACTATTGAATTGAAACACATGGTGCCTTAAAAACACCAGAACCCTGACCACTCTTCGTTGAAAACGATTACCGTCACAACCGTAAATAAAACCAAAGAACTAATGAAACCCACTTTCCTGGGCAACCCACCAGAGGACCGCGGGGGCTAAAACCATTTCTCACGTTGTCCGATAATCCACATAGCTAGAGAATACACTATAAGCATTGTAATTGGCAGGAGTATCTAAATTACCTAAGAGGTGCCTTTAACCCCTTCACTTATGACCGCCGCGTCACTATGCTTGGGTCTCGAGGTTGGCCTCTCGCTCTTTGAGCCAAAACCAAGAGCCTGACTACCAAAAGGAACCAACTCCCCTGCATGAGCCAAACCAGGTCCCATATCACTGTTTGATCCACTATTGCACGCGGAACGACTTCATAAAGCCAGATTGCAACCAAAGTTGTTCATCTCCACCAGTTGAGACTCGAGCTTGGCTCTCCAGAGAGGCCCCCCGTACGAACCAAGTAGGTAATGTTGTCCAAAATCTAAACTTTCAACTCCTCGTCACTGCGTCTACTCGCAAATGCCATCGCCAATGGAAATAATAACCCAAGTTATTTCGAGAACCTTCACCTACATGCCACCATGCCCTTTATACTCTACACATTTATCTTTCATTATTGTTGCGTGGGAAGGCGATAAATGCCCTGCCTCAACGTTCTCTCCAAGTCCTTCACTCCCATCAAAAATTAATAACACAATTTTAATTTTAAATAAAATTATAATTCTTTTCCAATATATATATTTTTTAAATATATAAATAATTTTGATACCTAAAATTTCTTAAAATACTTTAAATTAGGTAGATCTCACATCTCAAAAGTACAATTCCAACATATCCTACCACATATCTAACAATTCAAAAAATTAAACTATCATTTCGGTCAAACTTTTCGGCGAATGCCAAATTTCAATGCTGATCGTTACATCCAAGGATAGGACACAATGTTGCCTGGTCTATGCGAAGTTTATATCACCACCGACACGGCGAATTTTACGACCTACTTTGACAGCCACTCAGATTTGAACGAGTCAAATAAAATCACTCTCAAACCCGAAGACACTAATGCGGCCTTTTATCGGTCCAAGTCAAGTTGCTGAATCATATTGCTCGCCATTTATAGGTAAACGCCATGTTACTTGTTACCATCGTTCCACTACCCTTATTGTCTTATTCGACACTTCTCAACCCTTTCTTTGACCACTTCCATTTAGGTTTTGGTATTTTTTATGTTGTTTTTAGTGTGTTTTTTTGGATTTTCTCGTGAAAAGATTTGAGGCGAAATTTTGATTTATATTATTTAAACTAGTTTTTTAATTGTAAATATGGATTCAGCATCCTGAAAAATGCCAAGATACTTCCATTATGTAGAGATTATCTATCAAACTTGTGAATTCAATAAATTTTAGACAAATTTTAGAAAAATTAAATAAAAAAAAACTTCCAAAAAAATCTCACGAAAACAACTAATTTTTGTTTTATCCGAATTTGCATAAACATTTCTAAGGGTGACTAGGCACTAACATTTGTTGCAAGATACGTGGCAAGATACCATTGGAGGTAATGTAAATCAACGACGTGTAGTCCAAGTCATCGCCGACAAGTCAGCAATTAACTTCGGTCTTGCGCACGCGCGCTTCTTGATCTAGTGGGCCCACCTGTCAGACCAATTGGTGAAACGACAATCGTGATGAGAAGTGGGATAACGTACTTGATTGTCGCTGGCGGAGAAAATAGATGGGGCCACTGGCCACTGATATGATGACGCTCATGTTTTAATGGAATCTTTGGAAATTCCACAAAATCGACAACCCTGTTTAAATTGTCTATAGCATTCAAGACGGTGTAAATCATGATGAACGTGTTTGACCAATTAAAATATTGGGCATTGTGGTCGTTATATTCAACTTTGGAATATATGACCACCTCTCATCCCATCCCACGTGACGAGAAGACTATATCTAGTTCAGTAATTTTGGTGAACAACTTTGAATGCATGGGTCACTCTGGAAAATTCAGACGAATCAAATTCAAGAAGCCATTGGGAACATGAATAGAAAAATAGAAATCTGATTACAGCTTGTTACGGACATGGGTTTTCTAGGACCTACAGACATAGGCCAGTTTCTAGTCCAGAAACTGCCATGGCTACTAATCAAAAGGTGCAAATGTTAATTTCACAAATCAGGCGACAACTCCCCTTGGAAAAGAGGGCAAATGCGCTAACCAAGGATTTCGATTCTGACTGTTAGCCATCATTCCTGTAACTGTAACGGGATTGCTAATCTTGTTCCTGAAAGTTAGGTAGCAAATTAGGCGTCTAATTTCGCATCGATCAAATGTCCATTGACTGGGAGTAAAAGTTCTGCCGAGGCGGATAGGTTGCTGGGATGTAGACGGGGGCCACGCGGAAAGAGATGTCATAGATCCGCATCAGACTATGATCCGCGGGTTTGACCGGGCATTGGTTGGTCCATCCCCCTATAACTCTTGCAGACTGCTCCTCATCCTTCTCGGAGCCGTGTCTTCAATGCCATAACCCCGGCCTTCGCATTCGAGGATGTAGAAAGAGACTGGAAAAAAGGAATCTATAGGAATTCTGCGTTTGTATTCACTTTGTTGTAAAAATATTATATTTCTGCACTGAATTAAGAAGCATACACCGATGTTCTTTTGATTTTTTTTCAGAAGTGGAAACGGTTTTTATTTAAAGATGGGCACCGGATGGAGAAGGGCTCGAAACGCATTAGGCCTTAGCGTCTGTGCCTCTTTCCCTCCCGAACTCGATGATTTGGATTCGAGAGGTCCAAGGTTCGAAATCGGAAGCCGCCGAAGTTCCGGCGTTCAAATTCAAGAAAATCTTGCCGAAAGTGCTCGCAGGCAGCCTGCTTCAAGCCCCGGAGCGAATTGTCAGCCTGTCGACAACTGTTCGAGGTCGAATACCCAAAGTCCGCGGTTACGTAACACGGAAACCGCCGTGTCGGGCGAAACGGTGTCGAAGAACTCGATTCCCTTGTCGCCGCGACTGAATTTGTTTCGCAACGGTAATCGGACGCCGAAAGTAAGTTTTCGAAAAGAAATTATTCCGTAGAGTAGTAATCCGATTCGATCTCCGGTCTCGTGCTGCTAGGGGGCGGCCAAAGAGATATTTTTGTAAAGTTCCGTCTCGTAGCTATCCGATTCGATCTTCGGTTCTGTGATGCTTGAATGTTGTTCAAGACTTTAAATGATGACTGAAAATCGTGAAAGTAGCCCTATCTTCTGTTCTTTGATATAAGATTAGAGTTTAAAGCTTTAAATGATGGAAGAACTGTGAAAATGTTCCTTTCTCTCCTGTAACGCTTAAATGTCACTATACGCTCTAAATGATAACCAAAATTGTGTGTTTAGATGGTAAAGTTTCCATCATATAGGTGAAACTTTAATTTTCAAAATATTTCCAAACGGATTTAAGACCAATGAAAAAAGACAGTATTAGTGCTAGTGTGTGGCTTGGATAAAAGGCAGATCATTTGGGCGCGGCATTACTGAGTAGCCATGAATGATGATAATTTATCTGTCGATCTTTTCGTGTTGTAGGGCTGTTGTGCAATATGCTTGGAGGCGATGAAACCCGGCTATGGACATGCGATCTTTACAGCGGAATGTTCCCATTCTTTTCATTTTCCGTGCATTACCTCAAATGTCCGTCACGGCAACCTGATCTGTCCCGTTTGCCGAGCAAAATGGAAAGAAGTGCCGTGGCAGGTTCCAGTAAAGAAAACTGAGAGTAATACCGCTGCGACTACGCCGATAGTTAGAAATGGAATCCTACAGGATCAAAGACGGCACAATATTGTTAGAGACCAAGAGGCCCCTTTGAGAACTGCAGAAGATGAGCAAAGAAGAATGGATCCGGTGCTGAGAATCCTAGACGATTCCATCGCAAGCTTTAGAGATCCTCGCCAAAACTTTTCTCAAGAACCGGCAGTGTACGATGATGACGAGCCGCTGGATTCGAACTTGCGACCTGGTGAAAGGCAGAAGAGCGTAGAGGCCGATGACGGTCAAGCGTTCGAATTCAAGGGTTTCGTTGTCGATTCTGAAGGAACAAGCGATCGAACAGCTGGAAATGTAAGGAAAATGCGATTAGCATTGCATCCCGAGAGCGAAGTCGTTGTGACCAGTGAAGCTTCCGAGAATTTCACAGTGCTGGTGCACGTGAAGGCACCGTCGGCCAGCGAAGCTTCCGAGAAACAGAATTACGAAAACTGCGAGGGAAATATCGTTATAGATTCAGTCTGCCGTGCGCCAATCGATCTTGTTACGGTGCTCGACGTTAGCGGAAGCATGTCGGGAATGAAGTTGGCGCTCTTGAAACGGGCCATGGCTTTTGTCATATCAAATCTGAGCCCAATGGACCGGTTATCCGTCGTTGTATTCTCTTCGACGGCAAAGCGAGTTTTTCCCTTGAAGCGCATGTCTTCAGACGGCCAGCTAGAAGCGAACCTCCTAGTCGAGAGACTGTTCTGCACGGGGGGTACGAATATCGCCGAGGGTTTGAAGAAAGGCGCGAAGGTGCTCGAAGATCGTCGCGAACGGAATCCTGTGGCGAGCATCATGTTGCTCTCGGATGGCCAGGACACTTACAGTCTCAGTTCTCGCGGGACTATTTTGTTTCCCGGCGATGAAAGGAGCGCCAGACAAAGCATACGTCATGGCCACGCTCAAATTCCCGTCCATGCCTTCGGCTTCGGAGTCGACCACGATGCAGCCACGATGCACAACATTTCTGAAGAGTCCGGGGGCACGTTTTCATTCATTCAGACCGAAAGTCTCGTGCAAGACGCCTTCGCTCAGTGTATTGGTGGCCTGCTCAGCGTCGTTGTGCAGGACGTCAGGATAACAGTTTCGGCTTGCGAAGGAACGAAGCTGAAAAGCTTCCATGCCGGAAGCTACGAAACCTGTGTTGCTGAGGACGGAAGCCACGGGACGGTAGATCTCGGTGATCTCTACGCCGAAGAAGATAGATATATTCTAGTGGATCTCAAATTGCCAGCCGTAAAATCTGCATCAAACCTTGTGAATTTAATCTCGGTCCGTTGCTTCCATAAAGAACCTGTTTCTCAGCAAGATTTCAATTCAAGAGAACAGTATCTTTCAATTTTGCGTCCGGAGAGCACGGACGGAGCTCCGGTTGCTCTAAATTTGCAAGTGGAGAAGCAAAGGATCCGTCTCAGAACGACTCAAGCCATAGCCGAAGCCAGAGCGCTTGCCGATCAGGGCGAAATGTCGTCTGCACAGAGGGTTCTCCAGAATGCCAAAATGGAATTGAAACAGATTCGAACCGGCCACCACTCGCTTTCCCTTGCACTGGAAGCGGAAATTACAGAAATTCTAGCGAGGATGATGAGCAAGCAAACCTACGAGAGGTCCGGGCGGGCGTTTGTACTTTCTGCTCAGAGCTCCCATTTTCGACAGAGAGCCACCACACGCGGCGAAAGCTTTGAGAATTACAGCACGGAATACCAGACGCCATCCATGGCGGATATGGTTATGCGTTCCCAAACTTTCTCGGCAACGGCATCATTTAACTCTACTTCCAATTCTACCGCGAGTTCGAGTTCGAGTTCAATCAATGCTCGGTGAACGTCTCAGAAACTCGCTTAAATCGATATACAGAGGAAATCATGTGCCAGGTTAACAATCCGAATGGTGGATTCTGAGGTATAAAATTTAAATGATACTTGTGATGACATTTCTTTACAAGTGCCAATTAAATTTTTGAAGACCTAAAACAGTCAAATAAGCAGTAATATCGTAGAAAGAGTTTTTCATTGCTTCTTCCCATCTGAAGATCAGAGACCCTAAACGTTTAGTTTCTCATCAAACTGTAGAGCAATTGAATTTGTTTTTCATTTTTGAAAAGCTGTTGATAGAAATTTAAATTTACGCTTTTCTTTGAGCTTTTTCATTCTCTTATGGAAAAGTCTTCTAGTATTAATACCTTAAATAAGATGCTATTATGTAACATGAAAACTGCGACTGTGCGAGGGCGATTCTCGATGGATGCAGCTTTTCACAATAAATGCTTCTCCATGTGAAGGATATTCAAAGATCCGCCATGGAACCTTAATTTAACGTCTTGTTCAGAGCTTTGTGCTCTTTTCAATCTGAATCTTGGCATGATCTGAATTAGATTATTCAACCAACACCCGTATTCAAAGTTTGGCCATGTAATATTAATTTAACATCTTTTTCAGAGCTTTGCGCTCTTTTGAATCTTGGGATGATGTGAATGAGATCATTCAACTGATCTCAGGTTTTGGAAGATAATTTTCTCGACCTGCAACCAAACCAGGTGCAGTCGTTATTGAGAAATTGTAAATTGTTCTGTCGAAAAGAAATGGGCTAGAAATTTGTAATCAATATTTGAGAAGCGCAGCTTAATAAGAATCATAAAAAGGAGTGATGCAATTAAGCTTGGATTTAATTGAGAATAACATGTACTCAGACGACCCCCATAGCTACCGTCTGCAAAAAGAGATGGTTGTTGAAGTACATAAACCACACTCTCATCTGATCTGATTTGATCCGAATTTGAGCTATTTTAACTTGAAAGCGGGTGAAGCCGATATGATTTTTATTTAAATTTCTCTCTCATTTTCTCTGAATTTGACTGGTTTAAACGTGAGAGTTGGTATGATTTGATTTAAACTTAAAGTTGGTGCAAGTTGGTATGATTTGATTTAAACTAAAAGTTGGTGTGTTCTTCATTCAAATTTATTAGTGTCAACCAGTGCATGTGTGAGCACAATTTTCAATCGCTTTAAAGGATGAAGATAGCTGAAGCCCATAAGTATTGAGTGTCTCTCCAATGGTTGATATGGGGGTATTATTTTCTCCATAAAAATTTAATAATTGAATTTAGATTTTTATGATTTATATTATGAAGCCGATATGATTTTTATTTAAATTTCTCTCATTTTATCTGAATTTGACTGGTTTAAACGTGAAAGTTGGTATGATTTGATTTAAACTTAAAGTTGGTGCAAGTTGGTATGATTTGATTTAAACTTAAAGTTGATGTGTTCTTCATTCAAATTTATTAGGGTCAACAAGTGCATGTGTGAGCACAATTTTCCAACACTTTAAAGGATGAAGATAGCTGAAGCCCATAAGTATTGAAGTGTCTCTCCAATGGTTGATATGGGGTATTATTTTTTGATAAAAATTTAATAATTAAATTTAGATTTTTAGGGGTATTATTTTTTTATAAAAATTTAATAATTAAATTTAGATTTTTATGATTTATATTATGAAAAATATTTTTTTAATGTAAAAATCACATCATCAAAATTGTATGACATGATTTATTTTGACAATAAACTATAATAATAATTTATTTTTGATAACATGATTTATTTCGACAATAAACATAATAATAATTTTTACCAAAAAAAAATATTTAGTACTTTTCACTTCTTTAAAATGCCGGGCCCTTCACATTCAGGTTATGCATTGGCTTAGAAACACTGAAAAGGGGAATCTATGCGTATTATGATATTTAAAAAATTGATATTTTTGCATTGAATTGAGAAGCAACTAATCCTGGGTATGCTTCTGTTATTTTTCAATTTGTAATCTAAGTTGGAAAAAGGCCTACGTATTGTAGGTATTAAGTTTTTATGATATTTTTTTATAGAAAAATTATTCTGTTTTTTATTTTATTAAAACTTTGATTTAATCTCTTATTGAGGTTTATATATATCTCAAAAGTTATTATAACATTTTTGTTTAAATTTAATTAAAAAAATATTATAAAATTAATTTAAAATAAAAGATTTATAAAATATTTTGATTATGAAATGAGTTATGGTATTTGGGCATGTGATATTGAGAAGTCAAGTATTGTAACAAAGTTTATTTACAAGTTAATAATATCCATGGTAAAGTCGAGTGAATCTCCATAATTGGATTGTAGGTTTATTGTAAATATTAAATTTATATATGTTTATTAATTAAATTTAATTATGATTACATAATCATTATTTTAATTTATATGGTAAAATGAATATTAATTTATAGCTGCTGATTATATGTTATATATTTTAATGTGTATTGACATTCTTTCCATAAAAATCACATTAAAATTATTGTATGTGTGGTTCATCATTAAGACTAAGATGTAAACTTTGATTTTGGCAAAAGATTAAATAATGAAAATAAAGCAGAAAGAATAAAATGACCGCATCATAAATAAAAATTATTATTATAGATTATTCACTAAATAAAAATTGATTCAAAATAAATAATAAAAATATAAAGAGATTGAAAATAAAAATAAAATAAATCAAGAAAAGAAAATGATTCTTCCATTAAAAAGATGTAGGCTCTAATTTTGTCAACAAAATTAAATAATGAAAATAACTAGAAAAAATAAAATAACCATATCATAAATAAAAATTATTTGAGTTTTTAGAAATATTTTCAGAAAAATCACATTAGAAAATTTTTGTGAAGCATTTTGAACCAATAGTGTGGTTCATCGTCAGGACAAGTTGAAAAAATCAGATCATGGCTACATGTTAAATAAGGATGGCATCATGGCTACATGTTAAATAGGGATGGCAGATCTTCCAATGATTAGGTTTGAGCTATATTAAACTCGATTACACCAATGCCATAATTGATTAAGAAACGACTAGATTAGATAGGTTAAAATTATTTAATTATAATAATATAATCAATGAATTAGAGTAAAAATATCAATATTTTATAATGCCATTTAACACATTCTTGGTTTATTTAATAAGTTTTATAAAAATATTATACTACATCTTATTAGATCATTATCATAACATTATAATATTGGTAGTATTTTCATCATTATAAATATTTAGCCAAAACCTACTACTCAAATCTAACTATTAATCTTATAATGGTTAATATTAACCCCTTATAATTAGTTATGACAAGGGTAATCTTAATTATAATGATATTATTAATGTATAATATTAATATTTATTTAATACTAGTCATAGATTCTTTAATATAATGATACTAAGTATTATTATAATATTATCATAGTAATAAACTTACTATTATAAATCTAAATAGTAATCTTGTAATATTAACCCATTTAGTTAGTTATGACAATGGTAATTTTAATAATATTATTAATGTTTAATATGAGTCAATATTAATAGTATTGCTTTAACATTATCCTTAAATTAAATATTATTAAATAATTATATAAAGTAATATTTTATCATTAATGGTTTTTGGGAAACCTTTTAATATAAATTAATTCGATAAGCCATCTAAAGAGAAACAAAACGGTTAGTTAGGACAAGGAAAATTTTGAAGAAAAGGAAAGGGGGAAAAAATTAGTTTAAGTCATTAATAGAGGGGGGAGGCGAAGAAGAGGGGAGATATGACTGGGAAGAAAGGGTAGGGATCCAATAACTACTTATCTTCCAACCATCATCCAAAGCTTGGGAAGGAGACGGGCAGAGGCTAAAGCTTTGGATTCAAAATCTTCCATAAAAATATTAGCAACAATACCGGACAGGGGGGAGCCCATGGCGACACCATAGGTCTACTCAAAGAACTCGCCTTCGAAACTGAAAAAAGTGGAAGTGAGACAGATCTTAACTAATTGAGCAGTATCAAGATCCGTGAAATGCTTGATAACCTCCATGGCCTCCTTTATAGGGATGCAAGTGTAAAGGGAGACTACTTCAAAACCCACCAGAATATCCTCAGGTTCCAGTTTTATGCCTTTGAGTTCTTCAACAAATACCTCACCTCTAAGCTTAAATCCTTAGTTGGCCTTACGAAGTCCTTCGTCAAAGACTCTGCATCCTTTGTTGAAAAACTCAAAGGCATAAAAATGGAACCTGAGGATATTCTAGTGAGTTTTGATGTAGTCTCCCTTTATACTTGCTACCCTATAAAGGAGGCCATGGATGTTATCAAGCATCTCACGGATCCTGATACTTCTCAATTAGTTTAGATCTATCTCACTTCCACTTTTTTCAATTTCGAAGGCGAGTTCTTTGAGCAGACTTGTGGTGTAGTCATGGGCTCCCCCCCTGTCCCCTGTTATTGCTAATCTTTTTATGGAAGATTTTGAATCCAAAGCTTTAGCGTCTTCCCGTCTCCTTCCCAAGCTCTGGAAGAGATTTGTAGATGACACTAATATCATCTGGTCTCATGGCCAAAAGGACTTGGATCTCTTCTTCAAGCATATTAACAGTCAATCCTCTGCCATAAACTTCCCCATGGAATAAGAGGTAGATGGTTGCCTCCCTTTCCTTGATATTCTTATTTCGAAGAATGTCGATGGTTCCCTCTCCCATAAGGTATATCGAAAGAAAACTCACACTGAGCAATACCTTCACGCCAATTCCCATCATTTCCCAGCTCAGAAGTTGGGCGTTCTCAACACCCTCACTACTCGTGCCCTGAGAATCTCTGATGAAAATAGCTTCGATGGAGAGAAATCCCATCTCCTTAATGTCTTTTTTGAAAACGGTTATAGTAGACACCTTGGTTAGAAAGCTTTCATTAAAGCCTTCAAGAACTCGGTGGTCAAAAAAGAACCTAAAGATCGTATCCTAGGGGTCCATATGCCTTTTATCCAAGGGACCACTGATAAGATTGCTAGGATTCTTAAGAAGTATAATGTTCCCTTGACCTTCAGACCCCTTAAAACCATTCATAATTCCCTCCGATCAGTAAAAGATCCCATCAACCCCAAGGACATGAAGGGTGTCTATATTATTCCTTGTTCATGTGGGACCCCCTACATTAGTGAGATTGGACGCTCTATTAACCAAGGATTAATGAGCACACAATTGACCTAAAACATGGGAGAACCAAGTCCTCTGTACTGGCGGAACATGCAAAGATGACTAAAAATCATGTTTTTATTGAGGAAGCGCGAGTGATTGATAAGGTTGCGCATTTTCATCACCGGAAATTTAGGGAAGCTATTGAGATTGAAAAAAGGCCAAGTAATCTCAACAGGGATGATGCTTGGAAGATAAGTAGTTGTTGGATCCCTGCCCTTTCCTCCCAGTGATATCTCCCCTCTTCTTTGCCTCCCCACTCTATTAATGACTTAAACTAATTTTTTCCCCCTTTCCTTTTCTTCAAAATTGCCCTTGTCCTAACTAACCGTTTGTTTCTCTTTAGATGGCTTATCAAATTAATTTATATTAAAAGGTTTCCCAAAAACCATTAATGATAAAATATTACTTTCTATAATTATTTAATAATATTTAATTTAAGGATAATGTTAAAGCAATACTATTAATATTGACTCATATTAAACATTAATAATATTATTAAAATTACCATTGTCATAACTAACTAAATGGGTTAATATTACAAGATTACTATTTAGATTTATAATAGTAAGTTTATTACTATGATAATATTATAATAATACTTAGTATCATTATATTAAAGCATCTATGATTGGTATTAAATAAATATTAATATTATACATTAATAATATCATTATAATTAAGATTACCCTTGTTATAACTAACTATAAGGGGTTAATATTAACCATTATAAGATTAATATTTAGATTTGAGTAGTAGGTTTTGGCTAAAAATTTATAATGATGAAAATACTACCACTATTATAATGTTATGATAATGATTTAATAAGATGTAGTATAATATTTTTATAAAACTTATTAAATAAACCAAGAATGTATTAAATGGCATTATAAAATATTAATATTTTTACTCTAATTCATTGATAATATTATTATAATTAAATAATTTTAACCTACCTAATCTAGCCGTTTCTTAATCAATTATGGCCTTGGTCCAATCGAGTCTAATATAGCCATTTTTCCAGTCAAACCTAACCGTTGGAAGATTTGCCATCCCTATTTAACATGTAGCCATGATCTGATTTTTTCAACTTGTCCTGACGATGAACCACACTCGGTTCAAAACTCGTGGACAAAGATTTTCTAATGTGATTTTTCCAAAAATATTTTTAAAAACTCATATTATGGATCACAGAAACTTAAATTCAAATAAAAATTATTATTAAAAATTATTCACATATTATTTCAATTAATGTTAAAAAATATATTAATTACTAAATAAAAATCTATTCAAAATAAATAATAAAAATAGAAAGAGATTGAAAATAAAAATAAAATAAATTAAGAAAAGAAAATGATTCTTCTATTAAAAATCAAACATAACGAACCGAATCACATGGTTAAAATTAAAAAAATACATAATGAAGAATAAAACAAATTTAAAAATAATAAATTAACTAATACATTAAAAACCAATTTTCTTTAAATAAATATAAAATAATTATCTAAAATTCAATCAAAAATATATTAAAAGAAAGAATTGGGAATTTAAATGAGGAGAAAAATATGATAAAATATAAAATAAGATTAAATGAGAAGAAAATTGATAGAAATACAAGATCATAAAACTAAAAAAAAATTGGAAATTAAAATAATCTTAAGCTAATGAACATAAATATATTAATTAATTAATAAATAATGATAAACTAGCAATTGCACCACATGTGTTGCAAGGAAATGTCGAAGAATAGTAGTAGATGAAAAAGATGTGATATGTTCTGTAATCTAGAGGTTGGCTACTCTAGAACTATTTACTTTCCAACATAAATTACTTCCTTTAACAAAAAATAATAAATAAATTTAGCTCTACCATTTATTTGTATTCTACTCTGAACTAAAACTTATTCAAACTTCTAGAGTTGTTCTTCCAAATACTTTTTCAAGGTTATCATCAGTTTTGAATCTACTTGAAAGTAACCTATGTTAAACGAAACACTTCTTAGAGGCCAATAACAAAAATAAAAGTGAAATTTGGCACAATGCTACATATCCTACTCATAACAGAAAATGTACTTGCTTGTTTGGCTTAAGTTTTGTAAAATTTCCCACTATAGATCACCTGATAATGTAATATACTAAAGAAAAATACTTGATCCACTTCTACAAACAAACTTGCGGAAGCTTAATCGATTTTGAGCAAGATCAAATAGAACACATATAACAGATGAAGAAGAAACAATCACACATGAACACAAAAGAATACTATGGGGAAAGCCTCAGCTAAAAACCCCGCTATTTGTATTATCATACAAGTGGAAATATCTCAGGATTACACAAAGCTTTAGCTCACAAGCTATCCAACTCTTAGTACAATCCCTCACTGCTCCTCATAGACAGAATAGACAACACATATGCCTTCCTTCAGTCCTCCAAGCCTCCTATTTTCTTGCGCAGTTTCTCCTGGGCCCTCTAGTTGCAACCTGTGTGATTCTCACCTCACGCACAACACCGACCTCTGAAATAACTGCGCAATCTTGAAGGATATAATTCCTTCTGCATGGATGAGTTTCCTATATAAGAAAAATCCTCCAACTGATAGTACATTGTCCCTTCCTATGATCTCAACTGGGTCTCTTACTGAACTGACATGCATGAGTTATTTATGAGAGAATATTCAGTTATCTGAAGTACACTAGTTACATTCATGCATGCATTAACTAACTGAACTCACAATCAGTTCCAAAAATTGTTGGAACTAATATAAATGGACTTAAGTAAGTTAATTGAGCTAACTAATTACAACTCAAAGTACAACTCATCCTAATCTCCTTAATTAAGGGATAACTGTTGCATGTCTTCGCATAGACTTCATGTTTGATTTTCTGCAACTAATTAACTCAATATGAATTAATTAATTATTTTTCAAACAGCTGCTAAGATCAAATTCGAATTTTAATTCTCAATTTTAGTTCAGGGACTAACTAAAATTGGAATGTATCCTGAAATGCTATTTTTAGCATTTCTATTTTATCATTCCCTGTTTCTATTTCCAACACTGGTACCTGAAATGCTATTTATAAAAATGTTATTTTTAGCATTTCTTGTTGCTAATTTCAACACTCCCTCTCAAAAAGAAAGGCATCCAACTCGAACCTAATCTTGAACCTTTGGAATGTTCTGCATGCAACACTTCTCCCTAGTGTTGTTGCTCCAGCAACTCTAGAAACAAAAAAATATCCAACCTGAATTAGAATGATGCCTCTATCATCAAAGTCTCTGACTGCTATTGCCTCTGTTGACTGAAAACTCTGCATCTCTATGCTCTTCAATATCTGACTGTTCTAGCCTTTATCACTTTGATCTCTGACTGCATCAATCATACTGATTCCTCCAGCAGCATTCATGCTACTTCTGGTCCTGTCTCCTAGCACTGCATCCGCACTGCACCTCCTCTCATCATGTTGCATCGTGTTGCCCATTGCTGCACTGCAACTTAGTTACTCAAAAGTAAGTAACTGATCTCCCAACTGGCCTCCCTGTTCGGCTAGAAACATCCTCTGATGTTAAAGCTTCCTTTTCCACTCCATCTGCATTTGTCTCTACCCACTTAGCCAGTCCTGCTACTACTTGCCGGGGCTCCTGTAGCAAGGTCTAATCAAAGAGGCTGGGTACCTCAAGGATCCTACCCCTATTCCAGCCTTCTTGGGACTATCACTCCACATTTCCTAACCTCCCACCTGGAGGTATGGATGCATGTGATCCCTCTTCCCACTTGGCTCAAAATTTCCCCCTACTGGAGGTCTCTACATGAGTGGATGCCTCCACTCGGTCTCCTCTTGGCTTCTCCAGTTGTGGCTGCTCCACAACCTCCTGAAGCTGCTTCACCAATTGTGGCTCCTCCACAATTTCCTGAGACTTCTTCTGGCGCTGCATGTTGAGAGGCAGTGTACTCTCCCTCTCAACCACCAAGTCTCCAACAATTGCCTTGCTCCTCAAGGCTTTGCATGCATCTTGAACCCCAAGAGCATACAAGTTCTTGACTCGTGAACCGATTTGCTTCACCTATCTCGTGGTGATGTGTCTAAGGAAAACCTTTCCCTTACTGAAGGCTACATCATAGCCTTTGTCTTCCAGCATCACAATCGATACCAAGTTCTTCTTCAGTCCTGGCACATACTTGACATCTATCAAGGTAATGCGAGCTCCATGCTCCCTCTTAAAAGAAATCGTGCCCACACCTGAAACACGATACTTTTCATCATTACCCATTGCTATGAGTATCTGAAGGTCTTTCTCCTCCAAGGTACTAAACAAACTCTTATCGTCAGCCATGTGGAATGAGGCTCCACTGTAAATAATCCAACCACAACCCATCATCGATGAGACCATGCATGCGATGAGGGTAAAATCCAATTCAAACTGAGAGGCCAATGCTTCACCTTTAGATCCTTCCTTGGATCCCATCTTGGATTTCTTCAATGGACAATTTGTTGCATAATGGCCCACCTCATGATAATGAAAGCATCGCACTTTCGATTTGTCAATCTTCTTCCCACCATCAGAAGAACTTGATTTGGGATGAAAATTCTTCTCCTTCCCTTTCTTTGCCTTACTCGCCAAGGCAAAATTTTCTTCATCCTCCTTGGATGAAGAACCATCTCTGGTGCTTCTTCTCATCTCCTCCTGCATCAGATCTGACCACAGTTGTTCCCAATCTGGTAGTTTCTCTCTTCCATTTACTGAGTCTTGGTAGTTATGCCAACTCTTAGGAAGACCAAGGAGAGAAAGACTCACCATGTCATCATCGGTTGTTGTGATTCCTACACTTCCAAGCTCATCCCTACAAGTGGTGAGCTTGTTCAGATATGTAGAGATCATGTCGCCCTTTTCACACTTGATTTTCTGAAGCTTGTCTTTCAGCGCCAGCTTCCTCTGATCGCTGCTGTTTTGATATAGATCCTTCAATATTTTCCACATTGAAAATGGTGTCTCCTTCCCATGGAGACTCGAGACAATGTGGTCTCGAACTCCCTCCAGAAGAATCCTCCTCGCTCTAGCCACACATTTCTTCCATTCCGCCAATTCTTGGGCATTAGCAGCTGCTGGCTTGGGGACTTCTTAATCAATGAATTCCTTCAAACCGTTGTCCTCTAATATCGCTTCCATGCGATCCTTCTAGGCTATATAATTCGAGCTACCATCTAGGGCATACTCAAGTCTCAAACCGTTGAACGCCATTGGTGAAATTTGAGATGTGATAAGAATTCGATTTCTATAATCAGGGACTTCAAACTTCGAACTTCTCCCTTATTTGTATACTGTTCTCCGCTTTGATCACCTTTTCTTTGATACCGTGTAGAATTTCCCACTGTAGATCACCTGATAATGCAATATACTTAAGCAAAATACTTGATCTACTTCTACAAACAAACTTGTGGAAGCTTAATCAGTTTTGAGAAAGATCAAATAGAACACATATAACAGATGAAGAAGAAACAATCCCACATGAACACAGAAGAATAATCTGGGGAAAACCTCAGCTAAAAACCCCGCTATCTGTATTATCATACAAGTGGAAATATCTCAAGATTAAACAAAGCTTTATCTCACAAGTTATCCAGCTCTCAGTACAATCCGTCACTGCTACTCATAGACAGAATAGACAACACATATGCCTTCCTTCAGTCCTCTAAGCCTCCAATTTCCTTGCGCAGTTTCTCTTGTGTCCTCCAGCTGCAACCTATGTGATTCTCACCTCACACACAACATTGACCTCTGAAATAATTGTGCAATCCTGAAGGAGATAATTCCTTCTGCATGGATGATTTTCCTATATAGGGAAAATCCTCCAACTGATAGTACACTATCCCTTACTCTGATCTCAACTGGGTCTCTGATTGAAATGACATGCATGATTTATTTATGAGAGAATATTCGGTTATCTGAAGTACACTAGTTACATGCATGCATGCATTAACTAACTAAACTCACAGTCAATTCCACAAACTGTTGGAACTAATCTAACTGGACTTAACTCAGTTAACTGAGCTAACTAATTACAACTCAAAGTACAACTCATCCTGATCTCCTTAATTAAGGGATAACTTCCTCAATCAAAGGGATAACTGTTGCATGTCTTCACATAGACTTCATGTTTGATTTTCTCCAACTAATTAACTCAAGATGAATTAATTAATTATTTTTCAAACAACTGCTAAGATCAAATTCGAATTTTAATTCTCAATTTTAGTTCAGGGACTAACTAAAATTGGAATGTATCCCGAAATGCTATTTATAGCAATGTTATTTTTAGCATTTCTATTTTATCATTCCTTGTTGCTATTTCCAACACTGGTACCTGAAATGCTATTTATAGCAATGTTATTTTTAGCATTTCTTGTTGCTATTTTCAACACTTCCTCTCAACAAGAAAGGCATTCAACTCGAACCCGATCTTCAACCTTTAGAATGTTTTGCATGCAACACTTCTCCCTAGTGTTGTTGCTCTAGCAACTCTAGAAACAAAAAAAATATCCAACCTGAATCAGAATGATGCCTCTGTTGTCAAAGTCTTTGACTGCTATTGCCTTTGTCGACTGAAAACTCTGCACCTCTATGCTCTTCAGTATTTGACTGCTCTAGCCTCTGTCAATTTGATCTCTGACTGCATCAATCATACTGATTCCTCCAGCTGCATCTGTGCTACTGCTGGTCCTGTCTCCCAGCATTGCATCCGGACTGCACCTCCTCTCATCATGTTGCACCGTGCTGCCCACTGCTGCACTACAACTCAGTTACTCAGAAGTAAGTAACTGATCTCCAAACTGGCCTCCCTGTTGGGCTAGAAACATCCTCTGATGTTGAAGCTTCTTCTGTCGCTCCATCTGCATCTGTCTCTACCCACTTACCCAGTCCTGCTACTACTTGTCGGGGCTCTCGTAGCAAGGTCTAATCAAAGAGGCTGGGTACCTCAAGGATCCTACCCCTATTACAGTCTTCTTGGGACTATCACTCCACATCACCCCACCTCCCACCTGGAGGTATGGATGCGTGTGATCCCTCTACCCACTTTGCTTGAAATTTCCCCCTACTGGAGGTCTCTGCATGAGTGGATGCCTCCACTCAGTCTCCTCTCTGGTTCTCCAGTTGTGGCTGCTCCACAACCTCCTAAAGCTGCTTCACCAATTGTGGCTCCACAATTGTCCGAGACTTCTTCTGACGCTGCATGTTGAGAGGTAGTGTACTCTTCCTCTCAACCACCAAGTCTCCAACAGTTGCCTTGCTCCTCAAGGCTTTGCATGCATCTTGAACCTCAAGAGCATACAAGTTCTTGACTCGTGAACTGATCTGCTTCACCTGTCACGTGGTGATGTGTCTAAGGAAAACCTTTCCCTTACTAAAGGCTACATCATAGCCTTTGTCTTCCACCATCGTGATCGATACCAAGTTCTTCTTCAGTCCTGGCATATACTTCACATCTGTCAAGGTAATGCAAGCTCCATGCTCCCTCTGAAAAGAAACAGTGCCCACACTTGAAACACGATACTTTTCATCATTACCCATCGCTATGAGTATCTGAAGGTCTTTCTCCTCCAACGTACTGAACAAATTCTTATCACCAGTCATGTGGAATGAGGCTCCACTGTCAAGAAACCAACTACAACCCATCATCAATGAGACCATGCATGCGATGAGGGTAAAATACAATTCGAACTGAGAGGCCAATGCCTCACCTTTAGATCCTTCCTTGGGTTCTATCTTGGATTTCTTCAATGGAAAATTTGTTGCATAATGGCCCACCTCATGATAACGAAAGCATCACACTTTCGATTTGTCAATCTTCTTCCCACCATGAGAAGAACTTGATTTGGGATGAGAATCCTTCTCCTTCCCTTTCTTTTCCTTACTCGCTAAGGCGTAATTTTATTCATCCTCCTTCGATGAAGAACCATCTCTGGTGCTTTTTTTGATCTCCTCCTGCATCAGATCCGACCACAGTCGTTCCCAATCTGGCAGTTTCTCTCTTCCATTTATTGAGTATTGGTAGCTATGCCAAATCTTAGGAAGACCAATGAGAGCAAGACTCACCATGTCATCATCGGTTGTCGTGATTCCTACACTTCCAAGCTCATCCCTGCAGGTGGTGAGCTTGTTCAAATATGTAGAGATCGTGTCGCTCTTTTCACACTTGATTTTCCGAAGCTTGTATTTTCAGCGCTAGCTTCCTCTGATCACTGCTGTTTTGATATAGACCCTTCAATATTTTCCACATTGAAAACGGTGTCTCCTTCCCATGGAGACTCGAGATAATGTGGTCTTGAACTCCCTCAAGAAGAATCCTCCTCGCTCTAGCCACACATTTCTTCCATTCTGCCAATTCTTGGGCATTAGTAGCGGCTGGGTTGGGGACTTACTGATCAATGAAGTCCTTCAAGCTGTTTTCCTCTAATACCACTTCCATGTGATCCTTCCAGGCTATATAATTCGAGCTGCCATCTAGGGCATACTCGAGTCTCAAACCGTTGAACGCCATTGGTGAAATTTGAGATGTGATAAGAATTCGATTTCTATAATCAGGAACTTCAAACTTCAAACTTCTCCCTTCTTTGTATACTGTTCTCCACTTTGATCACCTTTGCTCTGATACCATGTAGAATTTCCCACTATAGATCACCTGATAATGCAATATACTAAAGCAAAATACTTGATCTACTTCTACAAACAAACTTGCGGAAGGTTAATCGATTTTGAGCAAGATCGAATAGAACACATATAATAGATGAATAAGAAACAATCACACATGAACACAGAAGAATACTCTGGGGAAAGCCTCAGCTAAAAACCCCGCTATCTGTATTATCATACAAGTGGAAATATCTCAGGATTACACAAAGCTTTAGCTCACAAGCTATCCAACTCTTAGTAAAATCCCTCATTGCTGCTCATAGACAAAATAGACAACACATATGCCTTCTTTCAGTCCTCCAAGCCTCCTATTTCCTTACGCAGTTTCTCTTGGTCCTCCAGCTGCAAGCTGTGTGATTCACACCTCACACACAACACTGACCTCTGAAATAACTGCGCAATCCTGAAGGAGATAATTCCTTCTGCATGGATGAGTTTCCTATATAGGAAAAATCCTCCAATTGATAGTACATTGTCCCTTCCTCTGATCTCAACCGGGTCTCTGATTGAACTGACATGCATGAGTTATTTATGAGAGAATATTCAGTTATCTGAAGTACACTAGTTACATGCATGCATGCATTAACTAACTGAACTCACAATCAATTCCACAAACTGTTGGAACTAATCTAACTAGACTTAACTCAGTTAACTGAGCTAACTAATTACAACTCAAAGTACAACTCATCATGATCTCCTTAATTAAGGGATAACTTCCTCAATCAAAGGGATAACTGCTGCATGTCTTCACATAGACTTCATGTTTTATTTTCTCCAACTAATTAACTCAAGATGAATTAATTAATTATTTTTCAAACAACTGCTAAGATCAAATTCGAATTTTAATTCTCAATTTTAGTTTAGGGACTAACTTGATCCAGGTGGATATTGATGGCCACCCACCAAGTCCACTTGGACCCCCACCATTGTTTCTTTCAGCTTTTCAGTTTCCTTAATTGTATCACAATTTACTATTTTTAGCATTTTTTCGGGTCCTAAACTTTTGGAGCCATTTTGAGGCCCTAAACGACATTCTTGGGGGAAACTGGGAGCAACATGGGTCCATGGACCGATGTTTCTCTTCCCAAATTTGTAGTTCTTAGATATATATTTCTAACGAGATATTGTGTGTGTCAAACGGAGATCGTATGCCAAAGTTACGACCCTGGGAAGTTGATGTACCAATTTACCCAAACGGGGCCCACAATTTGGCGTTTCATCTTCTAGGGTTAGATTTTTGGATGTTTAGGGTTTTCCATTGTTTCTCAACAATAAATAGGCATTCAAGCCTCGTTGTAACATGGTTTAGAGGCATGTAGCTGCCACATCTCTTCTGAGAGATAAGCTACCATTGCCCTAGCTGGTTTATTTCCATTTCTGTTTGTAAGCATATTTCAACATTTTACATTAATGAAATGAAGCATTATTTCCTATGTATCTTTGTGTATATGGTTATCTCTGTGTTTTGTTGTGTTCCTATTTAAATCCAGATTAGTGGTATTAGAGCGGTCTGCTTTTTCTCTATTTTTCTTTGCATGTCCCCAACGAGGTCGTGATATAAGGAGTTAGGGCTTGAATTGGTCAAACCTTTGCAAGACCAGCCTCACAAATCCTGATGGCCTCCCATGGCGGATGAAAAGAAAGATGAGGGGGCAGGATATCCTATCAAAATATTGCTCGAAGAAGCCCTCGAGTGACAAAGGAACGCGATGATGGATAGATTTACCCAGATCCTTCAGTGGCTACCCAGGGGTGATGCATCAGCTTCCAACAGCTACTTTGGAAACGCCACACTGTTTAAGGTATGAGTTAATTTTGAAATCCCCATATTTGAGGGTCAGATAGACGCAGATGTCGTCGATAAATGGTTAAATTTGCTAGAGGGTTATTTTTTTGTTCATGATTTTTCCAGTCGGGAAAAGATTATTTTTTCTCTTCTTAAAGTAGCCCCCCACGTCAAGGACTAGTGGGAAACCTACTGCAAGTAGAAGGATGAAAGTACAGGCCCACTATTTTCGGCCGCACCCACTTGGAATTCATTCTGGGATGCCATCAAGGAGCAGTACTACCCTGTCGGAAGCTATGAGGATCAATACATAAAGTGGACCATGCTACAACAGGGAAGGGACCAAGACGTGCCGGAGTTTACCAATATTTTCCATACCCTTTGCACAAATTTGGGTATCAAGGATTCATAGCAACATTTGGTACTCAAATACCGCGGCTGCCTACACAAGTACATTTAGGAAGAAATAGAATTCCTGAACATCTCCTCGCTCGGCATTGCATACCAATATGTCGTCAAGGTCGAGCAAAAGTTTAAACAGAATAAGCGAGACTTTGAATCTGTGAATCCAAAGCAAGGGAAAGGTGCCCCAAATCACAGAACAAAGGACAAAGCCAAGGTCGGGTGGACCAAGACAACTCGCCAAAGCTGCAAGCAAAGAATAGCGCTGCGAAGCTGAAAAAGGACACGGGAAAGTGGTGTGAGTTCCATAAGATCTCCACTCACAACACAAGTGAGTGTCGGGCAAAGCAGTCACTGGTGGCTGAGCTAAAGGTTTCAGAATCATATTTGGGTTCCGACTCTGAGTCAAAACCTAACAAGGGAAATGACAAAGGGAAGCATATTATCGATGCAGAGCCCAACGCCACCATTGCCACGACGAAGATCTAGAAGGAGGAACCTAAAGATCCAGAGGAGGAGGAGCGTCTCTTCCACTCCTAGATGTGGGTAAAGGGCTCCCCACTACAATTCATTGTCGATAGCAGGAGCCAAAAGAACCTCATTTTGGCAGAGGTTGTGAAGTGGTTGGGCTTACCGACCACATCACATCCACAATCGTACACCATCGGGTGGCTTCACCAAGGACGGGATCTTCGTGTGAGCCAGTAGTGTTGTCTTCCATACAACATCAAGCCCTTCACGGATGAGGTATTGTGTGACATTGCTCCCCTTGAAGTTTGTGATGTATTAATAGGACAACCATACTTGTGGAAGTGACATGCTGTGTATGAATCAAGGCCCCGTGTTGTTATTGTTACTTTGGGAAATAAGTTGTATAGGATAGCGGAGGTAGCACCGCCTACCACCATCTCTTTGGTTATTGCAAAACAATGCAGTAAGCTGATTTCCAAAACTGGGAAATTTGTTTTCCTAATGATACACCCTCAAGGAAAGAAGAAGACGGTAGCCACGACCTCCAGATAGGGCCCCTCCGCATGACATCTACAGATGGACAAGGTCATGAAGGAATACGAGGACATCTTCACCTCCCTGACAGGGGTTCCTCTGCACTGTTAGGTCAAGCACTCCATCGATTTGACCCCAAGTGCGCTGCTGCCCAATGGGCCAATCTATCGGCGCTCCGTGCTGGAGAATGATGAAATCAAGAGGCAGATTCAGGAACTGTTGCAGAAAGGTCACATCCGTCCGAGTTCTTTGCCCTGTGGAAGCCCGATCGTGTTGGTACAGAAGAAGGATGGGACTTGGAGACTCTGTATTGACTATTGGGTGCTGAACAAGATCACTGTTCATAATAGGTATTCGTTACCACAGATTGATGACCTCCTAGACCAACTGAAGGGGGTGAAATATTTCAGCAAGATCGATTTGAAGTCAGGATATCACCAGGGACCAATCAAACCCTCCGATGTGTGGAAGATTTCCTTCAAAGCTAAGGAGGGCCTTTTCGAATGGTTGGTTATGCCTTTCGGATTGACGAATGCTCCTACAAACTTCATGAGGATAATGGATGACATATTGTGGCCATTCACCAACTCATTTGTAATGGTATACTTGGATGACATCCTGATCTTCAGCCAGAGTTGGGAAGAGCACCTCTACCACATCTGACAGGTTCTCCAAACACTGCGGCAACACAAGTTATGTGCCAATTTGGAGAAATGAACTTTTGGCATGACACGGGTTTAGTACCTGGGATACATTATTGATGAACAGGGGGTGCATGTGGATCCAGGCAAGATCCAAGTCATTTGGGATTGGCCATCTCCAACCACTCTGCAAGAGATTTGTAGCTTTCTAGATCTTGCCAACTTCTACCACAGGTTCGTGTTGGCATTTTCTCATATCACTTGGCCCTTGAGTCAAGTCACCAAGGGAGGAGTGAAAGAAAAATTCTTGAATCTCAATAGAAGGCATTCACAGAGTTGAAATATCACCTCTTCTCGTCACCAGTTCTCGCATTACTAGACTTGTAACAACCATTTGAGGTCGAGACAGATGCCTCTAACTATGCTATTGGGGCAGTCCTTACTCAACACGGGCATCCAGTGGCATATCATAGTGAGACACTTTCAGACACAGTCTAGAAGTATTCCACTTATGACAAAGAGATGTATTCCATTGTGCAGGCCTGTTGACAATGGAAGCATTACATTTTGGGGAAGGAAATGGTCATCCACACAGACCACCGACCCCTGCAATTCATACAGACCCAAGGGAAATTGCAGAATGATTGCCATCAGAAGTGGTCCACATACCTGCAACAATTCCATTTGAATATCAAGTATAAGAAGGGTAGCACCATTAATGTTGCAGATTGCTTCAGTCGACCACCGATCATGGCATTAGCCACCGTGCTCAACTCTTGTGGGCACGAGACTTTTGATTGGCCACTTCTCTACAAAAGCGACCCGGAATACAGCCACACATACTAGACACCCTCGGAGGATTAGCATGTTCCAGATTTTCACCTCCCGGATGCCCTGTTATGCCACCTGGGTCACCTTTGTGTTCCTTCAAGTGAGCGTGCCAAGATGATTTGGGAAGCACACTACAGTCGAGCTGCTAGGCATTTCGAGGTTGAGAAAATGGTGGCAGTATTGTGATGAGCGCCAATTTTTGGTACAATTTGGGCTCATTTGGCCTACTTGCTTTGCTCAAACCATTCATCTTTTATTGCTTATGCATTCATTTCTTGGTTTATTCGTGTTGTTTGTAGGAAGAAGGGTAGGCATTCTATCTACGTGACTAATACATGATGCTTTCAGGTTTTTGGCATTAAAAGGGAGCAAAGACCACGAGAAAGGAGACAAGGAGACAATAAGGTGGCACTGCTGGTTTTTAGGAGAGGATGTCCATAGTCTTGGGGACCTTCCTCGTGATTCCCACCATAGCTCCGAGCTCCAACCAATCTCCCCACCGAGCTTAGAGGCAGCCAACTGTTCTACAGGAACAGCAGTTACAACTGTTCTACAGGATCAGCAGTTTAACCTTCAGTTGGACAGCCGAGCTCCACAAATCAAGGAAACCTGTTGGATTATCATTTTCCATAAATACTGAGGCCGTAGCCTTTGATAGGAGCTTTTTGAACTTTTGCATTACTCTTGTAATTTTGAAGTACGAGCTACAGCTCGGTGTTAATTCTTGTTGTAAGCCAGTTTTGGCATGACATCAGATTTTTGGTTATGAATAAAGGAGGCAGATTTTGATCTCATTCTGAGTTTCTAAGGGAGCTATAGCTCTCAGGTTAAGGGCCCAACCTGAGAGCAATAGACCTCCTCTGTGTTGTAAAGTTATTTGCCTTTCGTTCCAGCACTTCGTTCTTTACTTTGACATGCAATTCGAATTTACAGCTTGCTGATTTAGTTTTTATGAGATTGAATAGGATTAGTTTATGGTGAATTTGCTTCCAGTTGCTTAGGTTAGAAGAGGATAGTTATAAGTCATTGGAGCTCCAGAAAAAGGTTGTTAGAGATCACTGCCATCTCTGCTTAGGGATTGGGGTGAAGTCTATATCAACCACCAAAAAGAAACGCAGTTCTTTTCACTTCCATGCAAGCTGCAACATAGTCATTTTCGTTGAAGATCCATCCATGCACTGTTGATATTGAACCATACTTCTTTATTCCACTTCCATGCACGAGTTTCCTTCACAATTTACATTGCTGTTCACTGAGTTTATATCACAAGTAGCTTAGGTTAATGAACTTTCGTTTTGGTGACATTCATAAGCAATTTGTTTCATTTACACTGCTCCACATCATTCCACTTCCTTCCTCTTCTTGTCAACCACACCTCAAGTCACCTTCTCGACCTCTGTTCAGCTCGTTTACCTTCCAGCTCTTCCATTACTCACGTAACTCCATTTACTTGACCTTTCATTGATCCCATCCTTCCAGCCATCAACCTACAACATGCACTCTTTCTCCATCGGACTTCTCTGCTCCTGATCCATCACCAGGTCCATCTCCATCTCACCTATCCTCCCACACCACTCCATCACTTCACCATCTCCCAAAACTCCCACGGTCGACCATCCTGTAGAATTACACAGACTTCCTGTAGAACCCCTGAGTTTCCTGTAGGATCCCCTGCAGACTTCCTGTAGAAGCCTGCAAACTCGGTTGCTGAGCATCCGAACGTGGTAGACTTCTGTGGACTGATGCTAGAGACCCTCTGGGACCTCCCCTAGCCACCCTGACCTTGCCCACGCTTTCCTTCCATTTGAACCGCTCCTGCACAGTCAAACCCTAATCAAAAGCACCATCACAATAAATCCAACCACTTAATGACAAAATACAAAAACATGTCTTTTCAGATGCAAATAGCTTAGATTCATGTATTTCAACTCACTGCAAGTAATGGCATCATTGGTAGAAGTTTCATTCACATTTTTGCATTGTAAGGGTCAAGCTAGTTAAATTAGGGTTTATTAGGGTTTCCATGCTTTGTTGGCTTTCAATTTCCTTTTTGCAAAGTAGGTTAGCTTCCTTCAAGATAGCTTTCGTCCATCACTCATAAAGCTTCTTCTGAGAGCATATAGAAGTTGGCTTGAGCCCTAGCGGACTTGTGTCAGCTGACCAAGTGACAGCTGCGACAAGAGCTAGTACTTGTGCATACAACACCGTCGCTTCCAAGTTTGTACGAACTACCGGGTTGATAAAATTAGAGATAGGGAGCTCCAGGAGTTGTAGCATTATTGCTACAATACTGGAGCCCACCATCTTTTTGGCGCCGTTGTCGGGGAAGCGTCAGAGTATTAGTAATTGTTGCTTTTCTTCTACTTTCTTACTCTTGCCTTCTGCTAAGTAGTTTATTTCATTTCCATTCTGCAAAAGTAGTATAGACATTTCCTGCTTTCATAGATTAGCATTTCCTGCTTTCATAGATTAGCATTTCCTGCTTTCATAAAATAGCATTTCCTTTCTGCAAGCGTAGACTAGCATTTCCATTCTTGCAATTTCATTTGAGCAAAGTAGATTAGTTCTTTCCTGCTTTCAGTTTAATTCTGCATCTTTCATAGTTAGTTGTAGATCAGTATGTTTCAGTTTTGCAGGTACCAAAGAAAAAAAGCAAAAACAATCAAAAGAAAAAGAAAGTCTTTTCCATTTCATGCCTCGTAGGAACCGAGATAGATCAGGCAAATTCCTACCAAACACCCCTACCACATCACTGAGTCACCCTTCTCTCTTCTTTGGTGACAGTGACCCAGAAGAACCTATAGGTGAACATCCTAAGATATCCAAAGATCCTATAGTAGAGGAAGAGTTAGAGACCACTCCATCTGAAGCTATGGCTGACATTAGAAGAGAAGATGAGAGAATAGAAGGTGCCTTCCCCATCCGAGAGACCAATGGAGAAATGAAAATGAAGAACATTAGCCCCTCCGCCTTACCTCACTTCCATGGGCTGACTACTGAAGATCCGGATACCTTCCTGTTTGAGTTTGCTGTCCTTTGTAGAACCTATGACTATACTGAAGATGAGCAAAAGCTGAAACTTTTCCCTTCCACTCTTAAGGATGCAGCATTACGCTGGTTCATGGGCTTACCTGGGAATAGTATCACCACTTGGGCTTAGATGCAGCAAGCTTTCAATACCAAGTACCGGGATTACTGTAGGTCCAAGGAAACAAAGGGGGAAATCTTTCGGATGACCATGGGAAATGATGAGTCCTTAGAGGATTATGAGGAGAGGTTCCAACTAAGCTATAAGCGGGCCAGGTGCACACTTGACCCTGAATCCCTCAAGTTTGTCCTACTCCGAGGAGTCCCTGAAGACCTCTTAGATACCCTTCACATGTTAGCTGGGGGGGACATTTACCAACTGCCTTATGAGGACATCAAGACTGTGTTTAGAAACCACTCCAGGGCAGCTCGGAAATGAGGTAGAGGAAACCTCCTCTCAACTAGTGTCCCTTTCTCCAAACATGAGCTTGCAAATCAATTAGAAGATCTTAAGAGTGAGGTGAGACAGACCATTGCCATGCAACTTGACACATTCAGGATTCAGCAAAAGAAAGAAGAAGCTAAGAGAGCCTTGGCTGTCTTCTGCCCTAGGTGCACAAGGAGACACCCTAAGAACGAATGTCCATTGCATTCTGTTGAAGTGTGTTTCGTTTGTGAGGAGGACCATCCCACAAATCAGTGTCCAACCTTACCTGGATTTAAAGCCATGTACCAAGGGACAGAAGCTCCCACTGAACCTCTCTATTACCTCAACCAAAGGAGGCCACAAGGATCTAGACCTTATCAGCAGGGGATGCAAGGGGCATCTCAAGCTTATTACAGCCCCAACCAGTCGACTCCTATGCCTTCCTGGGGTCCCCCTGCTCATCCTTCATGGTCCATGCCTCCTCCATGGTCTTACCCACCTCAGTACCCCACTCAACCTACTTCTCATTCATATCACTCACATGCCCAGCCACAGCCTCAATGGAATGCACCTCAGTCGGGGTGGAGGCCCCAATACAACACTCCTCCTGCCATCTTGCCTCCACCACCAGTTCAACCTCAGCCATTACCTCCTGCTCCTCCAAGGTAACCTCAAATGCCTGCTCAACCGAACCCGAACCCCAACAATAGACAGGCCCAACAGGTATACACTGGGGAAACCTCATGCCCTACCTATGCTGTGGAGATCCAGGAGATCAATCTTCGATCTGGAAAGACTCTACCAGATCGCCAACCTCCTCCCCCAGAGGATGAGGAAGATAAACAGGAAAGTGAACCAAAGGCTATTCCACCCTTTCCTGAGAGACTAACAGCCACCACACAACCCAACCCAGAGGAAGATGAGCTTCTGGGTGAGCTCAAGCAGTTGTGTGTGAAAATACCACTTCTCCAAGCCATCAAGGATGTGCCAATATACAACAAACTGGTTAAGGAGAAGTGTTTCAAACACCCAGGCAGACGGAAGAAAGATGCTTCAACTATCAATGTCATAGGACAACTGTCTGACCTTATGCTAGGACAAGTCATCTGCCCAAAGTACCTAGATCCTGGAAGTCCTGTAGTAGATGTCCACATCAATGGCACCATTATACCTCACACCTTGATTGATCTGGGGGCTGCCATTAATGTGATGACTAGGGATACCATCCTTAAACACAATCTTCAGGGTTCCTTGAGGAAGACCTCGACAGTACTGCAATTAGCAGATTGCTCCACCGTGACTCCCGAAGGGATTGTGGAGGATGTCTTGGTCTCTATTGACTCTTGGGAATACCCTGCAGACTTCCTGGTTCTGCAACCAAAGGCAAAGCTTACTGGATATCCTCTCATTTTGGGAAGGCCTTGGTTAGCTACTGCAGATGCTTACATAAGTTGTCGTGCAGGGAACATGACCATCAAAAATGGTCCCATGGCCAAGCAACTAGTCCTATACCCTCCGGCCCAACCCTACTTAGAGCATGACTTACCACTCTGGTTGGAAGAAGGAGAGGAAGATGAGGTGTACTCAACACCTCTGTGCACCTTAGATACCACTAGAAGAGACCCCCCAACCGAGGATGACTTGATCGAGACCTTGATCCAGAATCCACCTTCCAGTGCACTACCCTTAGAGAAATTGGTGGAGGACGCCCAAGCTAGCACCTTAGTGGATCTTTGTACAACCAACCCTGTTACTCCCAGAGTCAAGAATGTGGAGTTCAGCCCTGAGAAAGCATTGAAGATCAGCTCCTCCCTATCTCCTTCCCAGGAAAAGGAGCTGTGTAGTCTGTTGGCCAACCACCTAGATGCTTTTGCTTGGAGCTATAAGGAAATGAAAGGAGTCCATCCTTCGGTCTGTACCCATCATATATACATCAAAGAGGATTGTAAACCGGTAAGGCAACCTCAGAGGAGAATGAATCCAGCCCTTAAGGACATTGTCAAGGAAGAATTGCAAAAACTGTTGGATGCCGGGTTCATCTACCCCATCTCAGATAGTGAATGGGTGTCCCCTCTAGTGTTGGTTCCCAAGAAAAATGGGAAATGGAGAATCTGTGTGGACTACCGAGAACTGAACAAAGCTACCAAGAAAGACCATTTCCCTCTACCTTTCATAGATCAAGTGTTGGATGGACTGGCAGGAAAGAAGTTCTTCTCTTTCCTGGATGGATTTAGCGGGTACAACCAAATCCAAATCAGCCCGGAAGACCAAGATAAGACCACCTGCACTTGTCCTTGGGGTACCTTTGCCTACCGAGTCCTTCCCTTTGGGCTATGCAATGCTCCTGCTACCTTCCAGAGAGCTGTCTTGAGTATCTTCTCGGAGCTGGTCCATGATGCGGTAGAAATCTATATGGATGACTTTACCCCTTATGGGGCCAACTTCCAGGAAGCATTGTCCAACCTGGGAAAAGTCCTAACCAAATGCACCGAGATGAACTTGTCCCTTAGTCCTGAAAAATGTGAATTCCTAATGACTGAAGGGACCGTGCTAGGCCATACCATTTCTTGCCAAGGGTTGCAGGTGGATCCTAACAAAATTGCTCTCATCAAGAGGGTTCCACCTCCTCAAAAGGTAAGGGATGTCCGGAGTTTCTTGGGATTAGCAGGATACTACTGGAGATTCATTAAAGATTTCAGCAAGCTAGCCTCGCCATTGTTTGGTCTGTTGGCAAAAGATGTGGAGTTTAAATGGACTGACGATTGTCAGAGGGCTTTAAATGAATTGAAGGACAAGTTGGTGTCAGCCCCAATCCTGAGAGGTCCAAACTGGGCCCTACCTTTCCACATCCACACTGATGCCTCGAACAAAGCCATAGGTGCAGCTTTAGGACAAGTTGAGCAAAAAATTCCATATGCCATTTACTTTGTTAGCAAAAACTTGTCCAAAGCTGAGCTGAATTACACTGTAACCGAGAAAAAATTCTTGGCTGTGGTCCATGCACTGAACAAGTTCCGACATTATATTACTGGTTACCAAACCTTTGTACATACTGACCATGCTGCAATTAGATATTTAATGAATAAACCAGATGTGAATGCTCGCATTATTAGATGGTTACTTTTATTGCAGCAGTTTGATTTGACCATTGTTGACAAGCCAGGTAGAGAAAATGTTGTTGCTGACTTTTTATCGAGATTGGATTTGTCTGCAGATGAGGATGGAATAGTGGATGACCAGATGCCCGATGAACATCTGTTTTCTATTTCAGTACTCTCTCCATGGTTTGCTGATATAGCAAACTATCTTGTTTCAGCACAGTTCCCTCCGCACCTATCTTCCAGAGAGAAGAGCAGAATCATCAGAAAAAGTGCCTCATTTACTTGGATCGGGGGCAATCTGTTCACGCTTGGCCCCGATCAGATCTTAAGGCGTTGTGTAAGGGATGAGGAAGTCTTTGATATCCTCCTCACTTGTCATGATGGGCCTTGTGGAGGACATTTTGCAGCAAAGAGAACTGCCTTCAAAATCCTGCAGGCAGGCTACTATTGGCCCACACTCCATCAAGATGTCAGAAGATATGTCAGTCAGTGTGACCAATGCCAAAGAATGGGGAAACCGACCCAAAGGGATGAGATGCCTCTCCAACCTCAAGTGACTCTTGAGCCATTTGAGAAGTGGGGCATGGACTTTGTGGGCCCAATCAACCCCTCTTCGAGGCAAAGGTCTTACATCATTGTGTGTACTGACTATTTGACAAAGTGGGCAGAGACCAAAGCAATCAAAGCAGCAACAGAAGAAAAGGTGGCCGAGTTCCTAAGAGAAAACATCTTCTATAAGTTTGGCTATCCAAGAGAGCTGGTCACCGATCAAGGGAGCCAGTTCACCTCCAACCTGGTTGAAGATCTACTAGCTCATCACAAGATCAAGCATAGGACTTCCACCCCTTATCACCCTCAAGCAAATGGGCAGGTGGAAGTCACCAATAGAGCATTAGAAGGGATCTTGACTAAGGTGGTGAGCAACAGCAGAAAGGACTGGGCAGATCGCCTGGTTGAAGCCACATGGGCTTACAACACCACTTGGAAGACCACCACCGGCTTCACACCGTATGAGCTGGTCTATGGGAAGAAAGCTTTGCTGTCCATTGAGTTTGAATACAACACCTTGAGGATGGCAGCTCAGCTGGACCTAGATCTCAGCCATGCACAACAAGAAAGGCTATTGCAGCTGAATGGCCTGGATGAGCACCGAATGCAGGCCCTCCTTCACTCAGAAGTGGTGCAACTTCAGAGAAAGGTGTGGCATGACCAACATCTCCATGACAAGCAATTTCAGCCGGGAGATTGGGCTTTGTTGTATGACTCCAGATACAAAGATTTCAAGGGGAAGCTGAGAACCAGATGGCTAGGACCATATGCAGTGGAAAGATGCCATGACAATGGATCTGTCCTTATTCGAACCATTGATGAGGAAGCCATTCCCATGCTTGTCAATGGGCATCGGTTGAAGATCTACAGGAGACCTCTCTCAAGACAAGAGTTCATCAAAACTATGGAGAAATCTGTATTGGTCATAGAGAAGGGTTCTGCCTCTGCTTTTGGCATACCCTGAAGGATATAAAGAAAAAAAAAAGAGAAAAAAAAAAAGAAAAAAAAAAGAAAAAAAAAGAAAAAATAATAAAGATCCTTGGGTGAAAACCTCTTTGAGGCGCCCAAGGCAGGTAGTAGGGGTGAAAACCTCATTGAGGCGCCCCTATTGTCTTTCAAAAAAAAAGGGAAAAGGTTTGGAAAAGATCCTTGAGTGAAAACCTCTCTGAGGCGCTCAGGGCAGATGGCACGGGTGAAAACCTCTTTGAGGCGCCCCTGTTATCTTTCAAAAAAAAGAGAAAAGAAAAAAGAAAGAAACAATAAGCAAAATATGGTAAAATTGCATGCAAACTTTCTACAGGAAGCTCTGTGTTCTACAGGAAACTTCCTGTAGAAGGGTTGAAGATGTTCTATGGAGGAGAGGAAACCCTTCAACTCAAAGCCAAGGGTCCGTATCATGCTGTCAAGGGACCTCACCAGCACCTCCTCCAAGGATACCCATGTTTTTTCAAGGTATGTGCAATTTTATCATGGTTTGAATCTTCTACAGGAAGATGCAGTCTTTCTACAGGAAGACGCGGATTTTCTACAGGAAAGTGCAGACTTTCTACAGGAAGCTCTGTGTTCTACAGGAAACTTCCTGTAGAAGTTTGGGACGGCCCAGAATTCATTGTAAAAGGAGATCTAGCAACTACGGATTGGTTTGGACGCATGCAAGCCTCTGTTGGCACCCATGCACAACGCTGTTACCTTGCTCCACCATCCTTGTCGACATGCAACCAAGTCCCCTGCACCAACAAAGCAGATCGATGAGTTCTCGCGGGAAAAGCCATTTTCAAAGATAAACAAATGATGAGATCTCATACCACAGGCATCAGAAGCTCCGGGAGCGTGATCGAAAGGCCAGATCCTCCGTCGTGCAGCATGCACCCAAGGAGGAAGAACTGTTACGAGACACCCCGCGGGAATCCTGTAACAGTTCAACCTGCTAGAGTGGATACCGTTCACAGCACCGCCATCTACAATGAAACGCGGGCGCACGCAACCAAAGCATCCACTCCATCGTCGGCAGCCTGTAACCATGAGCTTCCGGGTCTGTGTAAGTTCGCATGCAGCAGGTAGATCCACTCACCATCGTCCAAAAACTGGAAAAATCGTGTGCAGCCACGCAGGTAAGTGTCTCGACCCTTCCTTCCATCAAATCGCATGAATTTTACTTTGAATTGTTTGCACAGCGTAAAAGTGAATGGTTGAGCGGCCGTATGGCCAGTCGACTGGCCACGTCGGCTAGTTATGGTATAGTTGGATGTTTGGGTGGTGGCCACGACAAAGGGAATGAGCAGCACGCACGTGAGAACACTCCCGTCGGAAGCAATGAGTTTAACAGAAAAAGGCGGCGGCAGATCTGTGGGAATGGATGCGGCAGCAAGTGAATACGCAGGCGAATGATGGATGACGTCGCCCAATGGTCCGGCGGGGACAGCTCATCCCCCGCGCCACGGATCGCGCCGATTCAAAATCTAATCGGCTAGATTATGCGCATGCATTTATCAACCACCACTTCAAACTCGAGTGGCTATTCTGATCTCCTCTGCACTTTGATACGCCGAGCTTTTGGCTACCAGAACGCCGGTGAAGCACACCTCGAGCGCAGTCCAATTACAGTCCTCCCCGAAATTTGCACACTGCTCCTATAGGAACACAGTTCTACAGGAACACAGTTTCTACAGGAACGCAGTCTCTACAGGAACGCAGTCTTCTACAGGGAAGCGGGTGCCTCACGAAAAAGGTGGCCAATTAAAGAGGTAACCCTGAACTCTTCATGCAACCGGTTAGTAAGAGTGGCAAGATCATCGTCCACAGTCTGGTCATAAAGATATCGGTGAAATTGTTGTTTGTTGTGCCTATACTGTCGTTCTACAGGATGTCAGTATAATTAGACTGTGTTGAATTTTGTGGATTATATGCATGCTCTGTCTCAATAGACCAAATCTCTTTCGCGTTTGCCACCTTTAGTTAAAACAACCGTGTTCATCATGCCGGGTGGGTTTATAAGACGGGAACCCACTGATTCAACCAAATTAAGGGAAAACCAGGAAGTGGTAGAGCTCTTTACACGAGAAAAGTGGATGTCTTTTTGTGATAAGCTGCAGGGTTACGATGATGAAGTGGCCGAAGAATTCTTGCAGGCTCTGAGGCCGAAATCCTAGACACTGGCCACAGTGAACTTCAGAGGCCTAAGCCTCAAGCTCACCCCGCAACATATCAGTCGGATCACAGAACTTCCTATGGGTTTGCCATGGGATAAGGACGAAAGAAAGCTGAGCCAGCAGGCAAAGAAAGAATTCTTTCCACCTGAGGAAGAATTCTCGGAGGACAAAAATGGGGTGCGAAGAACGAGTCTATTGCCACCATGGAATGAAGTCAGTTTGCAAATCATGAAATATATCACTTGTGAAGGCCGTTTTAGCATCGTGTATGCATATCACTTTCGGTTGCTCACTGAATTGAGGCACCGGATTGATCTTCCTGTAGAACAGAAACTGAGCATCCCCTATTTCCTATTGCAGTCTCTAATGGAGTGTGCCACAAAGCTAAGAGAGGGCATACCAGATCAGATAGCCCACCATGGGTTGATCAAGCTTCTTGTTGAGGATGCGCTGCATTCGTATAAGGTTCCCCTCTCATGGGAATCCTTCCGTAATTTGACAAAAGATGGAGACATTAAGATGTTGATCGAAGAAACGGGTTCCTCCAGCAGTGAGGAACAAGAAGCAGTGGCCGAGGGACAGAGAGAAAAAGGCCAGAAGACCCCGACCACGGTGCAGAAGAAAGAACAAAAGAAGAAGCATGAGGAAAAGGAGGACAAAGAAAAAGGTGGCACACCGATCTTGTCAGCAAGAGAAAAGAGGCTGAAGAGCAGAATGGACAAAGCTGAGGTGGTCCACGTCAGCCCAAGTACCTCAACAGTACCTGCAACCAAAGCAAAAAGCAAAACTCAGGCAGGTAAGCAAGCAAAGACGGAGACACCTGTGCCTACAGGAAAGCAGAAACAGGCTTCTACAGGAAGCCCGAAAATCATTAAGAAACAGGCTTCTACAGGAAGCCCGAAAACAGAGACAAGGGCTTCTACAGGAAGCCCGAAGTTGGAGAAAGGGGCTTCTACAGAAAGCCCGAAAATCATTGAGAAACAGGTTCCTACAGGAAGCCTGAAGACAGAGAAAGGGTCTTCTACAGGAAGCCCGAGAGTGGCTAAAACCGGGTCTTCTACAGGAAGCCCGAAATCTGAAAAGGAGGGGCCCTCTACAAGGAGCTCTGAGAGAGCAAAACGCAAGAAAGAGAAAGCTGGTATTCTCGAAAAGGAGGCAGCAGCGGCACTGGCTGCCCTCAGTACACCTCCGAAGCCAAAGGAGAAGAGAGAGAGGGAGACCCCTCTACCATCTGAAGCCAGGAGAAGCAAGAGGATAAACACGAGCAAGCCACAGCCTTCACCCAGCAGCCAAACCATTTTAGGGGATGTCCCTACTTCACCCAGTGCAAGAACCCCCTCTAAAACATCAGCCACCCCCGAGAGGGGAAGCCCAAAAATAACTTCCTGGACACGAAAAATAGGCCAATCGCCTTCCGAAGCCCGGCTCAAGGAAATGGAAAAGGGGGAAGAAGCACCACCCTCATCACCACCAGGGGAAGAAAAGGCAGGGCCACCAAAAGCAGGAAAGGAAGAGCATGCTCCCGGCTCTAGTTCTCGGCCAAAGACGAGGAGCCAGAGCAAAGTTGCTCAAGGATGAGCAAATAGTTTAGCTGGGGGGTGATGATGAGCCCCAATTTTTGGTACAATTTGGGCTCATTTGGCCTACTTGCTTTGCTCAAACCATTCATATTTTATTGCTTATGCATTCATTTCTTGTTTTATTCGTGTTGTTTGTAGGAAGAAGGGTAGGCATTCTATCTACGTGACTAATACATGATGCTTTCAGGTTTTTGGCATTAAAAGGGAGCAAAGACCACGAGAAAGGAGACAAGGAGACAATAAGGTGGCACTGCTGGTTTTTAGGAGAGGATGTCCACAGTCTTGGGGACCTTCCTCGTGATTCCCACCATAGCTCCGAGCTCCAACCAATCTCCCCACTGAGCTTAGAGGCAGCCAACTGTTCTACAGGAACAGCAGTTACAACTGTTCTACAGGATCAACAGTTTAACCTTCAGTTGGACAGCTGAGCTCCACAAATCAAGGAAACCTGTTGGATTATCATTTTGCATAAATACTGAGGCCGTAGCCTTTGATAGGAGCTTTTTGAACTTTTGCATTACTCTTGTAATTTTGAAGTACGAGCTACAGCTCGATGTTAGTTCTTGTTGTAAGCCAGTTTTGGCATGACATCAGATTTTTGGTTATGAATAAAGGAGGCAGATTTTGATCTCATTCTGAGTTTCTAAGGGAGCTATAGCTCTCAGGTTAAGGGCCCAACCTGAGAGCAATAGACCTCCTCTATGTTGTAAAGTTATTTGCCTTTCGTTCCAGCACTTCGTTCTTTACTTTGACATGCAATTCGAATTTACAGCTTGCTGATTTAGTTTTTATGAGATTGAATAGGATTAGTTTATGGTGAATTTTCTTCCAGTTGCTTAGGTTAGAAGAGGATAGTCATAAGTCATTGGAGCTCCAGAAAAAGGTTGTTAGAGATCACTGCCATCTCTTCTTAGGGATTGGGGTGAAGTCTATATCAACCACCAAAAAGAAACACAGTTCTTTTCACTTCCATACAAGCTGCAACATAGTCATTTTCGTTGAAGATCCATCCATGCACTGTTGATATTGAACCATACTTCTTTATTCCACTTCCATGCACGAGTTTCCTTCACAATTTACATTGCTGTTCACTGAGTTTATATCACAAGTAGCTTAGGTTAATGAACTTTCGTTTTGGTGACATTCATAAGCAATTTGTTTCATTTACACTGCTCCACATCATTCCACTTCCTTCCTCTTCTTGTCAACCACACCTCAAGTCACCTTCTCGACCTCTGTTCAGCTCGTTTACCTTCCAGCTCTTCCATTACTCACGTAACTCCATTTACTTGACCTTTCATTGATCCCATCCTTCCAGCCATCAACCTACAGCATGCACTCTTTCTCCATCGGACTTCTCTGCTCCTGAGCCATCACCAGGTCCATCTCCATCTCACCTATCCTCCCACACCACTCCATCACTTCACCATCTCCCAAAACTGCCACGGTCGACCATCCTGTAGAATTACACAGACTTCCTGTAGAACCCCTGAGTTTCCTGTAGGATCCCCTGCAGACTTCCTGTAGAAGCCTGCAAACTCGGTTGCTGAGCATCCGAACATGGTAGACTTCTGTGGACTGATGCTAGAGACCCTCTGGGACCTCCACTAGCCATCCTGACCTTGCCCACGCTTTCCTTCCATTTGAACCGCTCCTGCACAGTCAAACCCTAATCAAAAGCACCATCACAATAAATCCAACCAATTAATGACAAAATACAAAAACATGTCTTTTCAGATGCAAATAGCTTAGATTCATGTATTTCAACTCACTGCAAGTAATGGCATCATTGGTAGAAGTTTCATTCACATTTTTGCATTGTAAGGGTCAAGCTAGTTAAATTAGGGTTTATTAGGGTTTCCATGCTTTGTTGGCTTTCAATTTCCTTTTGCAAAGTAGGTTAGCTTCCTTCAAGATAGCTTTCGTCCATCACTCATAAAGCTTCTTCTGAGAGCATATAGAAGTTGGCTTGAGCCCTAGCCGACTTGTGCCAGTTGACCAAGTGACAGCTGCGACAAGAGCTAGTACTTGTGCATACAGCACCGTCGCTTCCAAGTTTGTACGAACTACCAGGTTGATAAAATTAGAGATATGGAGCTCCAGGAGTTGTAGCATTATTGCTACAATACTGGAGCCCACCATACTGCAGAAGTATTTCTATTGGCTGAATCTTCGACAAGATGCTGGGAAGTACATCAGATCATGCACTGCCTGCGTAATTGCCAAAGCGACCATCAAGAAGCAAGGCCTCTACACCCCGCTGCCTACCCCGAGTCGACCTTGTGAATCCATCTCCATGGATTACATGTCAAGCCTTCCTTCCACTAAGCATGGAAATGACTGTGTTTTTGTGGTCGTTGACATGTTCTCGAAGATGGCCATTATGTCGGTCTGCAAGAAGAATATCACAGCAGAAGCCACTACTAAACTCTTCTTTGAACGAGCGGGTACAATTTGGGATCCCATAGTCTATCATCTCAGATCGGGACAACACGTTCCTCAGTACATTTTGGTCTAGTCTTTGGTCGATGCTGGATACCAAACTCACTAAATCCACAATCTTCCATCCTCAAACTGATGGCCAGACAGAGTTTGTCAACAGGATGATCGTACACATTCTGCGCATGTACAACTCAAATCATCCACGCATATGGGACGAGAGCCTCCCCTATGTTTAGCACAGCTACAACCAGGCTCTCCACAGCTCGACTGGCCACAACCATTTTCAGGTATGCTTGGGATTCCAGCCACTATGTCCCATTGATGTGGCCATGCCATTTGCAGTTACTCACACAGATTCAGCTCATGTCCAGTCCGAAATAGAGAAGGAAATTAGATTCATTGAGCGCATCCAACATATTTGCTAGCAGGTCCATGACATTCTAGAGAAATCAAATGCCAAGTACAAGTAGCGACATGATCAACATTGGGTGCCACACAAGTTTTAGGTGGGTGACAAAGTCTGGTTACATTTGCAAAAGGAACGCCTTACCAGAGCCTATCAGAAACTCATACCAGTCTGATATGGTCCTTACACCATTACCAAGGTTGTGGGAGACAATGCATTTGAGCTCAGCATTCCCCCATTCCTTGGCCTGCACCCAGTGTTCAATGTGGACCGCCTTTGGCCATACTTTCCACCGTTACTAGACACATCTGACATTGCAGAACAGCTCACACCCATAGAGTGAAATCCAAATTGGATGGAACAAGATGCAACTGATCGGATCATGGACACATAGATCAAGCACACTCGCCAACAGAATATCCAACTATATCGAGTTGTCAAAGCAGGCCAACTCCTTCACCAGGGCAAGTGGCTCACCAGGGACCAAGTTCAATAGAAGTTTCCTCATCTCATGGATGAACTCAACGCAATGGGGACCAATGCTTCCTAAGGGGGAGGAATGATCCAGGTGGATATTGGTGGCCACCCTCCAAGTCCACTTAGACCCCCACCATTGTTTCTTTCAGCTTTTCAGTTTCCTTAATTGTATCATAGTTTACTATTTCTAGCAATTTTTTCGGGTCCTGAACTTTCGGAGCCGTTTTGAGGCCCTAAACGACGTTTTTTTGGAAAAATGGGAGCAACATGGGTCCATAGACTAATTTTTCTCTTCCCAAAGTTGTATTTCTCGGATAGATCTTTCTAACGAGATATTGTGCGTGTCAAACAGAGATCATATGCCAAAGTTATGACCCCGGGAAGTTGATGTACCAATTTACCCAAACGGGGCCCACAGTTTGGTGTTTCACCTTCTAGGGTTAGGTTTTTGGATGTTTAGGGTTTTCCATTGTTTCTCAACAATAAATAGGCCTTCACGCCTCATTGTAACATAGTTCAGAGGCATGTAGCCGCCACATCTCTTAGAGATAAGCTACCATCGCCCTAGCTGGTTAATTTCCATTTCTGTTTGTAAGCATATTTCAACATTTTACATTAATGAAATGAAGTATTATTTCCATTGCATCTTTGTGTATATGGTTATCTCTGTATTTTGTTGCGTTCCTATTTAAATCCAGATCATAACTAAAATTGGAATGTATCCCGAAATGCTATTTATAGCAATGCTATTTGTAGAAATTTCCCACCTGTAGATCACCTGGTAATGCAATATATGAAAGCAAAACACTTGATCTACTTCTACAAACAATTTATCAGAAGCTTAATCGAACATGAGCAACATCAATAAGAACACATATAACTGATATGGAGAAATCAATCACATATAACACAGAGGATATAATTAGGGGAAAGCACCAGCCTAAAACCCCATCTCTGTATTATCATACAAGTGGAAATATAGCCAGTATTACAAAAAGAATCAACTTAAAAGCTATTGTGCTCTCTCTGCAATACCTCTTATGCTCATAGATAGTCAAAGGCCTCTCTCTAACCTCTGGTCTTCCTTCCAAGCCTCTTATTTCTTTGCGCAATTTTGATTGGGGTCCAGTGCAGCCACTTGTGTGAATTGGCCTCTTCACACACTCACTAACCTCTGATCCAACTATGTAGTCCTGAAGGAGATAAATCCTCATCATGGATGAGCTCCCTTTATAGGAAAAAGTATTCATCCAACTGATAGTACATTGTCCCTTCTTTGATCTCAACTAGGTCTCTGTCTAAACTGACATGCATGAGTTATTCATGAGAGAATCTTCAATTATTTGAAGTGCAGCAGTTATATGCAAGCATGTATTGACTAACTGAACTTACTTAATTTGAACAAACTGTTTAAATCAATTATAACTGGACTTGACTCAGTTAACTGAGCCAACTAATTACTACTCAAATTAGAACTCATCCTTATCTCTTTAACTAATGGATAAATTCCTCAATTAATGGAGAAACTGTTGCATGTCCCCACATAGACTTCAAGTTTGATTTTCCTTAACTAATTAACTCAAGATGAATTAATTAATTAATTTTCAAACTGTTGTTAATATTAAATTCAAATTTTACTTCCTATTTTAGTCCAGGGACTGACTAAAAATAGGAATCCATCCTGAACTGCTAAAAATAGAAATGCTATTTTTAGAACTTCCATTTTTCATTCCCTGTTGCTCAATCCAACACTGGTACCCAAACTGCTATTTTTAGCACTTCTATTTTTAGCATTTCTTGTTTCCATTTTCAACATTCCCTCTCAACAAGAAAGGCTTCCTCTTGAATCCGATCCTGTACCTTCGGAATGTTCTGCATGCAACACTTCTACCAAGTGTGGTTGCTCCAGCAGCTCTCGGAACAAAAAAAAACTCCCAACTGACCTCTTTGTTGAGCTAGAAACATACTTTGATGTTGAAGCTCTACCAACTACTGACAAGTGCTCCCTCTCTAACCTCTGTGCTACTGCAACATGTCCATGCATCTCGCATCGTTGCACACATCTCTGTGCCAATCTGCACTGGTGCAACACTCTTGTGCCTCTCGCATTGATGCAGCCTGCTAGCTCTGCGTTGTCTTGGGACTCCTGCACTGTAGCTCTCTCTGCCACTCCATCCACATCTGTCTCTACCCAATTAGTCAATCCTGCTACTCCTCATTGGAGCTCCTGTAGTAAAGTCGAATCAAAGAGGTTGGGTACCTCAAGGATCCTACCCCTCCTCCTTGGGATGATCACTCCACATCGCTCCACTTCCTACCTGGAGGTATGGCTGCATGTGATCCCTCTGCCCACCTGGCTCGAAGTTTCCCCCTACTGGAGGTCTCTGCATGAGTAGATGTCTCTACTCGATCTCCTCTCAGTTTTCCCTGTTGTGCCTGCTCCACAACCTCCTGAAGCTGCTGCACCAATCGTGGCTCCTCCACAATCTTCTGAGACTTCTTCTAGCACTGCATGCTGAGAGGTAATATACTCTCCCTCTCAACCACTAAGTCTCCATTAGTCTTCTTGCTGCTCAAGGCTTTGCATGCATCTTGAACCTCAAGAGCATACAGGTGCTTGACTCGTGAACCGATCTGCTTCACCTGTCTAGTGATGATGTGTCTAAGGAAAACCTTTCCCTTACTGAAGACTACATCATAGCCTCTGTCTTCCAGCATCGTGATTGACACCAACTTTCTCTTCAGTCCTGGTACATACTTGACATTGATCAAGGTAAGGCGAGCTCCATGCTCCCTCTAAAAAATAACCATGCCTACACCTAAGACACTATACTTTTCATCATTACCCATCACTATGAGTATCTGTAGATCTTTCTCCTCCAAAGTATTGAACAAACTCTTGTCGCCGGTCATGTGGAAAGAAGCTCCACTGTCAAGAAGCCAACCACTTCCCACCATGGATGAAACCATGCATGCAAAGAGTGTGAAATCCAACTCGAACTGTGAAGCAAGTGCCTCACCTTCTGATCCTTCCTTGGATCCCTTCTTGGATTTCCTCTGTGGACAATTTGTAGCAAATTGGCCCACCTCATGACAATGAAAGCATCACACTTTCGATTTGTCAAACTTCTTCCCACCATGGGAAGAATTGGATTCGGAATGAGAAACCTTCTCCTTCCCCTTCTTCGCCTTACTCACTAAGGCATAGTTTCTTCATCATCCATGGATGAAGAACCATCTCTGGTGCTTCTTCTTATCTCCTCCTGCATCAAATCCGACCAAAGTCATTCCCAATCTGGTAGTTTCTCTCTTCCATTAATCGAGTCCTGGTAGCTATGCCAGCTCTTAGGAAGATCGAGGAGTGCAAGACTCACCATGTCATCATTAGCTGTCATGATCCCTACACTTCCAAGCTCGTCCCTGCATGTGGTGAGCTTGTTCAGATACATAGAGATCGTGTTTCCCTTTTCACACTTGATCTTCTGAAGCTTGTCCTTCAGTGCCAGCTTCCTCTGATCACTGCTATTCTGATATAGATATTTCAATGTTTTCCACATTGAAAACGGTGTCTCCTTCCCATGGAGACTCGAGACTATGTGATCTCGAACTCCCTCCAGAAGGATTCTCCTTGCTCTAGCCACACATTTGTTCCATTCAGCTAATTCAACAACATCAGTTAGCTTGGGGAATTCTTGATCAATGAAATCCTTTAGACTGTTATCCTCTAGTACTGCTTCCATGTGATCCTTCCAGGCTATATAATTCGAACTACCATCAAGGGCATATTCGAGTATTAAACCATTGAACGCCATAGGTGAAATAAAGATGTGATAAGAACTTGATTTATATATTCAGGAATCACAAACTTCAAACTTCTCCCTTCTTGTATATTGTTCTTCCTTGATCACCTTTGCTCTGATACCATGTAGAAGTTTTTCTACAAATTAGCTAGCTCCAATACCATGTAGAAATTTCCCACCTATAGATCACCTGGTAAGGCAATATACTAAAGCAAAACGCTTGATCTACTTCTACAAACAATTTAGCAGAAGCTTAATCGAACATGAGTAACATCAATAAGAACACATATAACTGATATGGAGAAATCAATCACACATAACACAGAAGATATAACTAGGGGAAAGCACCAACCTAAAACCCCATCTCTGTATTATCATACAAGTGGAAATATAGCGAATATTACAAAAAGAATCAGCTCAAAAGTTATCCTGCTCTCTCTGCAATACCTCTATTGCTCATAGACAGTTAAAGGCCTCTCTCTAACCTCTGGTTTGCCCTCCAAGCCTCCTATTTCTTTGTGAAATTTTGATTGGGGCCAGTGCAGCCACTTGTGTGAATTGGCCTCTTCACACACTCACTAACCTCTGATCCAACTACGCAGTCCTAAAGGAGATAAATCCTCATCATGGATGAGCTTCCTCTATAGGAAAAAATATTCATCCAACTGATAGTACACTGTCCCTTCTTTGATCTCAATTGGGCCTCTGTCTGAACTGACATGCATGAGTTATTCATGAGAGAATCTTCAGTTATTTGAAGTGCAGTGGTTATATGCAATCATGCATTAACTAACTGAACTTACTTAATTTAAACAAACTGTTTAAATCAATTATAATTGGACTTGACTCAGTTAACTGAGCCAACTAATTACTACTCAAATTAGAACTCATCCTTATCTCTTTAACTGATGGATAAATTCGTTAATTAATGGAGAAACTGTTGCATGTCCCCACATAGATTTCAAGTTTGATTTTCCTTAACTAATTAACTCAAGATGAATTAATTAATTAATTAATTTTCAAACTGTTTTTAATATCAAATTCGAATTTTACTTCCTATTTTAGTCTAGGGACTGACTAAAAATAGGATTCCATCCTGAACTGCTAAAAATAGAAATGCTATTTTTAGCACTTCCATTTTTCATTCCTTGTTGCTCAATCCAACACTGGTACCCAAACTGCTATTTTTAGCACTTCTATTTTAGCATTTCTTGTTGCCATTTTCAACATTATTTTTAGCATTTCTATTTTACCATTGCTTGTTGCTATTTCCAACACTGGTACCTAAAATGCTATTTATAACAATGCTATTTTCAACAAGTTTTTCCCTTGTAAAAGGAATGAAATGCAAAATTAATGGACAAAACCTTGCAGAAAGGCCTTGTAACTCCATTGCTCAGAGCCAATTGCTTATTATACCATTCACTGTTCTCAACCTAGAGGTCATTGAATTCATCTAGAAAGTGAAGCTTGTAGGTACTTGTGAGCCAATTTCTTATTATATTGTTCACTGTTCTCACCTTAGAGGTCATTGAATTCATCTAGAAAGTGAAGCTTGTAGATACTTGTGAGGGGTTCGAACAACCTAGTGCCATGTTATTTGTGGCAATATACACATCCTTGCTCTTTCTATTCTATATTGAAATTTATCTAGTAGAGCATCACGGATTGTGTCCTGGTCTAGATTAGGCTAGAGATCTACGTTGTCACCTTACCAAATTACATGAAGAAATTGTTGAAGAAAGCAATAGTCTTTGGTGGTTGGGCTCGTTTAAAAGAACTGTTATAGTTCCCACTCAATAATATACCTCAAACCCTAAAATTGGTTGGACCAAGATTTCTTCCAATATGACTTAGGCTAAATATTTTCATAATTTCATTAAAGAAAATTAACAACCTAATTTATGATTAGAGTTATGCATATGCTTATATTTTTTGTTGTTTAAATATATAAATATTTTCCACTAACATATTTCTTATATTTTCATTCAATCAAATTAATTGGATCCCAAATTTTTGGAACTATTAACTATATATAAATAATTAGTTAATACAAACCATTCATTAAAAAAACCATTAATTTTTAATTAAAATAATGTAAAAAAAATATTGACTAATGTTACTATTTTTCTCACTTATTTCATCATTCTGTAAATTAATATAAAATACTTATAAAAAATGATAAATTTTCAATTGAAATATTATAAATTTATGTAAGCTATGTATAAAAAAATTCATCTTCATATCCATTGTTGAATCTAGTAAGTATATTGCCTAGTATACATACTGCGTAAGTTGTGCATGTCTACGCAGGTCACATATCTAGGTGTTGATCAGCTAATATGTTGCAACCCCTGTTCGTTTTTGCGGAGACGAATGTGTAGCCTAGCAAGATTGTGTGGAGATGTTGCACGATGTAATATATCATATGAATTCCATGATGGTCAACATGAAGGTATTGTATCAATTACGTTCTTCAGTTTCGCTTTGACAAACCAAGATACTTGCCTCGAGGGTATGTCATGGGTGAAATTATGACTCACATTGCATTGTGGGTTTCCAGAACTTGATTGGAGGCAATGGGAGTCATAATTTCACCCATGAAGTACAAAAGAATCCAAAAAGTTATCTCAATTGATGAATAATTCCCTGGAAATGTTCCAAACCTTGTTCAACAACGACAACTTGGAAAATAATGCGTCTTTGCCCGATGAACAAACGAATAAGTTTGTAGTTCAAAAGAACCCTCGACAGATGTTAACAAAGAATAACACTTGTCTGGATTATGAATTCAATAAAGATGAGGGGAATAACGATGGTTAGGCTGGAAAATAATGCTTTTCCTAGTGAATAGATGAATAAGTCTGCAGATCCAAAAAACACTTGATGGATGTTATAAAAGAATAATGCTCGCCTGGATCATGTATTCAAGAAAGATGAGGGGAATAACGCTGGTCTGGATCAGGAATTCTATCAGCATTATGGGTTGTTGGATGGATATGACATGAATGAATTCCCTATGTGGTTATCAGCAACTGATCGTTTACTCCTACAGCTTTCCCCTGCAGACTTAAAGCCTGATGTAGTTGTGGCCCATGATGGCAATGGCAACTATATAAGCACAACTGATGTTGTCAAGAAGGCATCCTCCATAAAGAACACATAATATATCTAAAAGCTAGAATGTGCCATGAAACCGTGAGAATTTCTAAATGAAAAACCAACATAATGTTTGTTGGCAATGGCAAGGAAAAATTGTTGTTGTCTCCAGTGAAAATGTGAATTATTTGCAAACATGCATTGATTTTTATTTTTAGTGAAACATGTGTCCACACCAATAAGTACCTTGAGCAATTCTCGACAGAGAGAAAAAAGATGGGACGACACACTCTAATTACACAAAACAACTCGTTTCTATAGTGTCCATTCCTTTACATATAAAGTATTATGATTATTATTTTTAAATGCGCAAATGCCAAATAGTCCTACTACTTGAAGTTGGTTTAAAGAACATGTATCTTGTGTTGGCATTATGATGCATGTGTTGTACTTGATGGAAACCCACTTGTAGCAGAACAACTCACTTGTATATGGTAACTAGATGAATCTATAGAAGAGATATCAGATGTGACAGAATGCATGGTAGTTGTGTTTACATATGTGACAAAATGCAGGGCAGTTCAAAGGAATCAGTTCAGAAGTAATGTACAATGGCAACTCTCTCAGATGTCAGTTCACAGTGTAGCAGGTTAACAGTAAAGGATAATAGATCAGACTCCAAAGAATGAAGAAAGAGAGGTATACGCAGGTTCACTTTGTCCAAGGAGTGTATACACGCGGGTTAATAGAACCAAAGGAGTGTATAACGTATACATGCACTTTCACAAGAAGAAAAGTGCGTACGTGTTGGAAAACCAAGTTTTTGGTTTGAGGTATTTGGTCCAAGGTATTGGTCTAAGGTATTTGGTCTGAGGTATTGACCCTAGTTATTTGGTCCAAGGTATTGGTCCTAAGTAGTTTTGGTCCATGGTATTGAGAAAGGTCTAAAAATATATAAGGAGGAGAAGATAATTAGGCCAGTGTGTGCAAGTACTGAATATCTGATGAAGTGTGAGATCTAGTACGCAAGTTATCAACTTATGGTGCTTTGCTTGATCTGAACCAAGGATGAACCTTAGCAGTTGACGAGGGATAAGATCTAATGATGGATCGGGATCTTAAGGCTTGAAATGAATTATCATTATGTGGTTTGATCATGTATAGTCTAGATCTGAATACTGATGCATGTGTTGTTCTGTAAATGTTATGATTTGGGTATGACTAAAGTCTGGAATAGCTGCAAAATTATGAATTAATATCTGCAGATATATACGCTGGTTGGCTTTGATAAAAGCGTGTATACATGCTAGTTCAACACATCTAAGTAGTGTATACATTATGAAATATGATATTTGAAGTTACAGTTGGATCTGGCTATTGTTGCAAAATTTTGGGTCCTGCTCTGTGTTCTGGTGACTGTGTTTTGATGACAGTATACTGAATGTTTAGATTGATTGATTGTGATTTGCTTTAGTGATGATGGGATTTTAGTGATTTAGTTGTGGGCAATTCAGAGATTTATGATTTATGAAAGAAGCTAAAGAAGAAAGCGCCTCAGAAGAAGAAGACATCTCAAAGGAACTATGACAGTGGGAGAGTCGATTGGGGATTATGTGGAAGCAATTCTTCAGATTCAGAATCACCTCAAAATGAAGATGAACAAGCAAAAGAACTATCAGGTATGAATTTGTTATGCTCTGGTGATACATTTGTCTGTCCATTTGAAGATGATGAAAGTGATATGGAAACAACTGAATTTTCTCTGATGGGTGAGAGAGAAAGATATCAAATAGAGGCAAAATTTAAAAGGCTCACAACCAAAATTAGAGATCAACAAGATCTATGGGAAAAAAGGGAGTGTGCCTTCAAAGAAGAAGCTACCAAACTAAAAGCTCAACTAGAGGAAGGAAACAAAGTAAGGAAGCAATTCAAAGAAAAGGAAGATCAATGTCAAAAGCTGCAGGATGAAGTGACATCATTAAGAAATGAAGTAAATAAAAGGAGCACAACAATCAAGAAACTCAAAGATAGATCCAGTTACTATGAAAGTCTTGAAGCTAAGATCCTCCCTCTAAAATAAGATCTTGAAAAATCAAATAAGCAGAATGAAGAACTACTCCAAACACTTGAAGAAAAAGAAAATGAAGTTCTTGAATTAAGGCAACAAATGGAAGAAGGAAGAAAAGCTGAAGAAATCATGAAGAAATAGTATCTTGAAAAGGAAGAGCAATATTAGGTTGAGGTAAATATCCTAAAAGGTAAATTAGAAGAAAATGATAAGCTTTTACGATTTCAAGATAGTACTAAGGTTTTGGATGATATTCTTAGTAGTCTAAGGTCTCCTACCATCAAAACTAGTCTTGGTTTTCATGAATCTGTTGAAGGTGAATCTAGCTCACAAAGTGAGGCAAGGAACTCTAATGCAAAATATGAAATGCTCAACAAGGAGATGAGAGGTCAATCCCATCAACAACTAAGGAAAGAAATTCTTCAAAGAAAATCTTTTACTCCTAACTATGGAAGTGATAGTTGGTTATTTCCTCAAATGAATAATGTTAAATGTTTTATATGTCATAATATTGGACATGTTGTAGCGAGATGCGAAAGTAGAATGGTTCAAGACCATCACACAGAAAGATCATCAGCTTCCAGGTACTTTAAGGGATATTGTTTTTCTTGCAATATTTCTTGTTACAAAGCCATTGATTGCTATAGAAGAAATATGAAACATGTAAGATGTTATGCATGTAACAAGTTTGGACATATAGCAAAGGAATGTAGGGGAAAATTTCGGGAACCATACCAAAAGGAGAAAACATTATCACACTTGAAGATATGGAAGAAGAAGGAAGTAGAGTCAGAAAAATGTGGCATGGCATAGTGTACAGACATAACAGAATCAGGGGGAGCTAAACGTGTGAAACTTCAATGTTCTAAATCTCATACACAAGTTTCATGAAGACAAGTCACGTATATACGCGAGTTCGAAACTGCAAAATCGCGTATATGTGGTTTGAGAAAAATGTTGTGGGATAGAATCAGAAAAAATGATTTGATATGATTCAGACAATTATCAGTTATCTTTTCTGTCGTAGATGACTACAGTCTGTAGATGTTATTTAGAAGTGTTTGATCCTCACAAGTTGTTGATAACTTGATGTATATCTGATTGATGATGATGCCTTGATACTTCTTATTAATATATGCAATGATAAGATATGACAGTGAACAGGTGAAATAGGTGCAGGGGGAGAACATGCTATGCTTTTAATAAAGCATCGTTGGCATTATGTTTAGAAGTCTTTGGTACCTAATCAATGATGATGATGCATATGTGGCTAAATGATACATCTTGATATGTTACGGTTATGAGTTGCCCATGATAAAATCTCATATGATACTTGGGGTCACATAGTTGGCATTCAGATCAGATTTATGGATGATTGTGGATGACTCTTTGATGATGCATATAGTACATATATGTTGCTTACATGGTGATCTTCATAAGGACAAGGAGAAGTTTCGGCCGGATAAGTCGTTCTTGCGGACAAGACCGACCTCCCTAGTATCTAATGATATCTAGCGACAAGCAAACCAAACAAATTCTATATTTATCTAAATATGCGATTTATAAATAAAGGCTAATAGATGTTTTAGGCCTACCTCGGGTCCAGTGCTAGTTTGTGGAAGCCACGCTCTGTTGATCCAAATGAGCTCCTTTGTAAAGAATCCGCAAACACAAACAGGCACACACATCAAATAGCATCTGAAAAGCCAATATAATAAACCATATTTATCATGATGATCAAGGAATTCATGAAATAAACCATATAAGACAATTTATTGAGAAAAATGAATCTGATTGTATTAACTTTAATCAAAGAAGAACTTTACAACCTTGGTGCCTTGATGCTGTACAAGCTCCTCCCAGGGTCCAGCAAGAATCCCCTCTACTTTGACAAGTTTCACTCTCTTCCCAATGAAGCCAAAAGGTATGTAATCTCTCCTCTCAAGCTTAACTAGGAAGTCTCAATTCCAACAGCATTTACCCTAAAAAATGTTCAGCTTTCAACCTCCCTAGCAACTAGCCTAATGCCTCAATTTATAGTGTAGAGGAGGGAAGTTACTAGGTCCACCTTCAAAGGGATAGTGCCCTCCTTCAAAGGGATAAGCTCCTCTCATCAAGGGGTTAGCTCCTTTAGTTATGGGATGCACGAACCACCTAGGAGCGAACCAACCACATCAATATTCCTTCTAGAAGCATCCATAATTAACCCAAAGTGAGTTTTTAAGAATAAACTTGCGCCTTTTTAACTTTCACAGGGTTCGACACCCACTCCTTTAGAGACAGAGCAGGCAGGTCCGCAGGTAACATGACCAATGGGTGCGGGACCGCAGGTACTGGTAAGAGAAAGTGTGGAACCAGAGATTTATAGCTTTTCAAGGACTTTCTCTCATTTTTAAAGCTTGACATGAAGAGTTGAGGTTTGAGACTTGCAAAGGAGGAAAGTATGAGTGATGATAGACCCACACTGACTGCAAATAGTCATGGTGACAATATTTTGTGTAACAGATTGCCCCCTAAAGTACGAAGTCTGTAATAGATAGTATTTGTCATCTAACAAGAGTGAAGTACTTTATCATTTCGAGGATCATCTTGTGGAGAGCCTGGTTGGAACCTGTAAAAACATTCAATACAAAATATATATATGAGATCATATCATCACTGAGGTAGGCATTCCCATACTCAGATCAAAACTGACTAGAAAACTAACTAAACTGCTCTGATATAGGAATGATCTTGTAATACATCACAAGTATAGACATATGTAGACACAGTATGGGCGCAGCCATCTATTTATGAATAGTCCACTGTATAATGAATACAAAATTCCTCGCAGCCTGGATGGTGGAAACTAGATCCAGGGTCTTGATTTCTACTTCCCGAAATAGTACGATTCTATCCATGTGAATGAATGTGTCGAAGTCGAACATGGTAGAAACCACTTGATTACTAGTCAATGATGTAAACTGTTAACAAGTGTGAGAGAAACCACCAATAATGTCAATGGCTCTCAAAGTACTTAGTACAATCCATGAAATGTGAATAGATGTGTTGATGTCGAACATGTCACGGAATCCTTCGATCGAAGGTCAATGATGCAACCTATCGTCGAAGGTGAGAAACCTGCCATTGAGGCATGCAGATCCCAAGGTACTGACGATTTCTAGATCATCTTTCTAGATAATGAGCTGAAGTTGATAGAAAGCGATCCGTTACAGGCAAGCCCACAACACGAAATCATAGATCAAGTTTGAAGAAATATAATTGCAAGGACTGACTCAGGGATGGTCAAGATGGATGACAGATATTTTGCAGATGAATGGTTTATTTGCACTAACCTCTTGAACACATAACGACACAGCAAATGGTTTGGTGACAATTGACCCAAAGCTAATACCCAAAAACCGGCTGAAGACTTTCAATATGGTTTGATTAACTATTAGGCAAAGGATTTCCCAACTCAGGTGAATAAAAAGTGTCGTGTTAAGAGTGGTTAAATGTTTTTTTGAGACACAAAGTATAACAAACAGGGTCATTTTTCTCTCTTTTCCCCCACCATTTCTGGCAAGTACCTCTTTATTTTTGACAAGCTTGAGGAGGATAACATTTTTTTGATTATAAGCTCATCCTTTGGATGAGTCCAACTTAGTTTAAATTCGAACCCTAAGAAGGAGTGGTCCGTTCCTGTTTGTAATTGAACAGGTCCTTTACTGTTAAATTTTAACGAGTCCAGTATAGGAGAAACTCGGTGTTTTTCAATTTTAGGGAGTCTGAAAAAACTTAAGAAAACTCCATGGTTGTCCTTTTTCGTAAATTTGTGTCTCCCAAGCCCAAAAAAGTATAAAATAATACTTGAGTGAACCGCTTGACCGTTACGATCAAGGGGTACTTTTCATATTTAGTGGCCCTGATCTGAAAAAGTAAAAAGGCGATCAAAGACACATCGTTTTATTACCAATATCGAACTTGAAACGACAAAAGTCCAGCAATCTTTTCATGTTTATACGGTCAGAAAAGAGCTGTAAGTGGACCATCTTTTTAATTCCATTTTAACGAGTTTAAAAAGAAAAACTCAGCAATCTTTTCATATTTTGAGAGTTTGAAAAGGGCTTAAAAGAGAACTCCAAGGTTTCACTTTTTCGTAAGTTTTAACGAGTTTGAAAAAATGATAAAAATGTACTCATGGTTTTCAATTTTTCGTAAGTTTTAATGAGTTCGAAAAAATGATAAAAATGTACTCATATGGCTGACTTTCAATTTAATTTACGAGCAGGAAAAGACGGAAATAACTCGGAATTTTCATTTGTTTTACGAGAATGAAAGATAGCAAAATAATCTCGGGATTTTCATGAGTTTAACGAGTCTTGAAAATAACTGAAATTGACTCGAGATAGGTTTCATTTTTACAAAAGCTTGAAACAGAGAAAAACTATGCTTAAAAGTAGTTTCATTTTTACACAAGCTTGAAACAGAGAGAAACCTGTGCTTGATGCCCCCTAAGCATAATTGCTAGAGCGCATGCGCCCCCAGCTTCATTTCATTCAACTAAGTACACTGCTAGTAATTAATAGCTGGATGGAATGAAGGTTCATTTACGAGATCATATGAAAGACCCAACCTAAAACTATAAGAAAATTATGCAAAAAATTGAAATAACTAACCTAAATATACAACTTAACATTTATGAGATCTAGTCAAACTATCGACTCAATTTGAGGAGGATTTGTTTCATTTTTTAATGAGCTTGACACATGAAAAGAACTATGCTCGGATTCAGTTTCATGTTTACGCAAGCTTGTAACGAAAAAACTATGCTTGTTATAAGTTCGCATGCCCCCAGCATAATGACGCAAATCGAGGTACATGCCCCCCAAGCTTCGTTGCATTCAACCAGGTGGATGAAATGAAGGTTTACTTTCGAAATCTTGGAAAGACCCTGTCGGCCGGATAAGTCGTTCTTGTGGACAAGAGCGACCCCCCTAGTATCTAATGATATCTAGCGACAAGCAAACCAAACAAATTCTATCTTTCTGTAAATATGCAATTTATAGATAAAGGCAAACAAGTGTTTTAGGCCTACCTTGGGTCCAATGCAAGTTTGTGGAAGCCACGCTTCGTTGATCCAAATGAGCTCCCTTGTAAAGAATCTGCAAACACAAACAAGCACACACATTAAATAGCACCTGAAAAACCAATATAATAAAGTATATTTATCATGATGATCAAGGAATTCATGAAACAAATCACATAAGACAATTTGTTGAGAAAAATGAATCTGATTGTATTAACTTAAATCAAAGAAGAACTTTACAACCTTGGTGCCTTGATGATGTACAAGCTCCTCCCAGGGTCCAGCAAGAATCTCCTCTACTTTGACAAGTTTCACTCTCTTCCCAATGAAGCCAAAAGGTATGTAATCTCTCCTCTCAAGCTTAACTAGGAAGTCTCAATTCCAACAACATTTACCCTAAAAAATTTTCAGCTTCTCACCCCCCTAGCAACCAGCCCAATGCCTTAATTTATAGTGCAATGGAGGGAAGTTACTAGGTCCACCTTCAAAGGGATAAGCTCCTCTCATCAAGGGATTAGCTCCTTTAGTTTTGGGATGCATGAACCACCTAGGAGCGAACCATCCACGTCAAGATTCCTTCTAGAATCATCCAGAATTAACCACAAGTGAGTTTTTAAGAATAAACTTGCACCCTTTTGACTTTCACAGGGGTCCGCACCCACTCCTTTATACATAGAGCAGGCAAGTCCGCAGGTAACATGAACATGGGGTGTGGGACCACAGGTAACAGTGAGAGCAAGTGCGAAACCAGAGCTTTATTTATTTTTAAGGACTTTCTCTCATTTTAAAAGCTTGACATGAAGAGCTGAGGTTTGAGACTTGCTAAGGAGGACAGTATGAATGATGATAGACCCATACTGACTGCAAATAGTCATGGTGACAATATTTTGTGTAACAGATTGCCCCCTAAAGTGCGAAGTCTGTAGTAGATGAGGATTTCATTTATCGTTTAAGAAGAGTGAAGTATTTTATCATTTCGAGGATCATCTTGTGGAGAGCCCGGTTGGAACCTGTGAAAACATTCAATGCAAAATATATATATGAGATCATATCATCTCTAAGGTAGGCATTCCCATACTCAGATCAAAACTAACTAGAAAACTAACTACTGCTCTGATATAGGAATGATCTTGTAATACATCACAAGTATAGACACATGTAGACACAGTATGGACGTAGCCATCTGTTATGAATAGTCCACTGTATAATGAATACAAAATTCCTTGCAGCCTGGATGGTGAAAACTAGATCCAGGGTCTTGATTTCTACTTCCCGAAATAGTACGATTCTATCCATGTGAATGAGTGTGTCGCAGTCGAACATGGTAGAAACCACTTGATTACCAGTCAATGATGTAAACTGTTAACAAGTGTGAGAGAAACCACCAGTAATGTCAATGGCTCTCAAAGTACTCAGTACAATCCATGAGATGTGAATAGATGTGTTGATGTCGAACATGTCACGGAATCCTTTGATCGAAGGTCAATGATGCAACCTATCGTCGAAGGCAAGAAACTTGCCATTGAGGCATGCAAATCCCAAGGTACTGATGATTTCTAGATCATCTTTCTAGATAATGAGCTGAAGTTGATAGAAAGCGATCCGTCGTAGGCAAGCCCACAACACAAAATCATAGATCAAGTTTGAAGCAATTTAGTTGCAAGGATTGACTCAGGGATGGTCAAGATGGATGACAGATATTTTGTAGATGAATGGTTTATTTGCACTGACCTCTTGAACACATAACAACACAGCAGATGGTTTGGTGACAATTGACCCAAAGTTAATACCCAGAAACCGGCTGAAGACTTTCAATATGGTTTGATAAATTGTTAGGCAAAGGATTTCCCAACCCAGGTGAATAAAAAGCGTCATATTCAAGAGTGGTTACAAAGTATGACAAACAGGATCATTTTTCTCTCTTTTCCCTCACCATTTCTGGCAAGTACCTCTTTATTTTTGACAAGCTTGAGGAGGATAACATTTGCTTGATTATAAGCTCATCCTTCGGATGAGTCCAACTTAGTTTAAATTCGAACCCTAAGTAGGAGTGGTCTGTTCCAGTTTGTAGTTGAACAGGTCCTTTACTGTTAAATTTTAACGAGTCCAGTATAGGAGAAACTCGGCATTTTTCAATTTTAGAGAGTCTGAAAAAACTTAAGAAGACTCCATGGTTGTCCTTTTTCATAAATTGGTGTCTCCCAAGCCTGAAAAAGTATAAAATAATACTTGAGAGAACCGCTTGATCATTACGACCAAGGAGTACTTTTCATAATTAGTGCCTCTGATCCGAAAAAGTAAAAAAGCGATCAATGACACGTCGTTTTATAACCAATATCGAATTTGAAACGACAAAAATCCGGCAATCTTTTCATGTTTTTACGGTCAGAAAAGCATTGTAAGTGGACCGTCTTTTTAGTTCCGTTTTAACGAGCTTAGAAAGAAAAACTCGGCAATATTTTCATGTTTTAGGAGTCAGAAAAGAGCTTAAAGGTGACTCTAATGTTTTTTTCGTAAAAAATGACCGACTTTGCCTGAAAAATCCGTTATCCTGCACAAAAACTCAAACATTACTCATACCTGTTTAAAATGGATAAAAATGCTTCAAAAGTTACCTCTTTAAAGTGAAAAATAAACAAATTAAAAACTCATTTATTCAAAAAAGCTTATAAAAAGGGCTTTTGTAAATTCATTTTTACCGTTTGACTTCAGAGTGAGAAAAGAGAGCTTTTGGTCAGAAACTTCCCGTGAAGATTGCGGAAAATCCGTCTGTTGGAATCGAATGCCGTCTCCTCCAGGTAATCCACATCATCCTACTCTTTCATTTCATCCGTTTGAAAATTGTTTTTAGGGTTTTATTTTTTTTTTAGGAAATTTTTTAGGTTAAAACCCGCGCGCGGGGGTCTGTAGGCATAGCACAGGAAACCTGCGGACCCCGAATTTTTCGTAAAAGGAAAAAAGTCAGGGGTCCGCACCTGCCGTGAAGGCAAAGTGCGGACCCACACACTGTCTCTAATAGATAGGGTGCAGTCCCCACAGCAAAGGTTTTTAAACCTAAATTTTTCAAATTCCACCCAAAAATTTTGATTTTAGATATTTTAATCTGCCTTTTTATTGAATGTAGGGTATACATCATGCTTGATTGGTGGGAATGGGAGCACGAGGATGTGGATCTCGCCACAATTAATCATCAACCTTCGATTGAAGGCATGCGGTTTATACAAATTCTGGGCCATACCTGGCATGAGGGCCCAGGTGGACTTTTTGCAGTGGCTGGTAGACAGATGGAATATACAGGACCAGTGCTTCTTTATTGGTGGTCACTAGCTCGAAATGGAGCCGGAAGACATTTACTTTTTGACTGGTTTGCCTAAGAGAGGTGAACATTTGACTCTATTCGGGACTAGGCCAGGTGGCCAGTCTGTCGATAGCCTCCAGTTAGAGTTCTGTAACGACCAAACTAGAGACAAAGGGATAGATATCAAAACCATATCCCTTCCTGAACTGAAAGTGATTGCGTTTACTATTACCAGGCTCTGCGGAAGCGTAGCACTACATATAGCCACTGGATCCCAAGTGTGGATGGCAGTAGACTGCTTTCGAGGCACCATCTTCAACTGGTGTGAGGCTGTGTTGGCTAATATAAAAGGCCAACTGACTAGAGCAAAGAACGGACAACTGAAGACCTTTGGATATGGTGCTTTAGTTGTGAGCTTTGGTCTGGAGAGGGTCCCAATGTTGGTCCCACAGCATCTTACCGTTGGAGCTGGACTTCCCTGAGAGCCCAAACTGATGCGTTGGGTTGCAGTTATGGCCCGTCATCCTCAGGAGGGAACAGAGGTCATTCGATTCACTCCTGAGTATTTTCATTGGTTGGAGAACCAAGTTTTTGCTATTCAGGACTTTCCTTATGCTAGGGTAGATTATCGTGGTGACCCAGACATGGCTCTTCCACTAGGAGAGCAATGGGATGACTCAGGTAAAATCATTTTCAACATTTCCTAATTTTTTTTTTTTTTTTGTTTTGATTTCGTTCCAAAATTGATAGTAAAAGTTTCAAATGCAGATGTAGGTCCACAGCGACCAGCCACTCTCCGGCCTTATGAGAGGAAACAGCCAGCTGCAGCAGCACCAGCCCCACAGGACGAATCTACAGAGACCTTGGCTGAATTGGAGAGTCATCTAGAGTGTTTAACAGCAGACATTCTGGAGACCAGCATAGATGACATTCCTCTTACGCTACAACGCTATGTGATTGGGGTCCCAGGACCTTTCAGGAGGTTCCTTTGTAGGGTGGCACGTACAGTGGTTTCTTATCGTGATCATCACCAGTGATAGGATGATCGCCTGTTGTAGACTTATATGACATTTTTTGCTTTTTGTACTATCATTTTTGCCGATCATAAGGTGTTTTTCAACCTATAATCGAAGACGATGTATATTTGACACACTTCTATGCTATACTACATCACCATTACTGGCTTATCTTGTAAAACATGTTATGGAATGTTTTTAAATTTACTTGTATGATTATTGCAAATGTCTACTTAACATTCGAGAAGCAATTGCATCTGCTAATGTATTTAAATATCTTGGAATATGCTGATATTCGATATAGTCAAATTCACGTTCCAAGAGATGAACTCTCAAAAATAATCTCAATAATACTGGATTTCTAATGGCATATACTCTATTAAGCTGTAATACAACGAGTTCAGAATCTAACCTCACTATCAAACTCCGAATCCCAAATGAGATAGATTTAGATAATAACTCAATCACTGCACTATACTCGGCAATGTTGTTCGTTGTTTGACCGAGGCTTACCCCATGCATAGATACCAACTCATCAGAGGGCGAATAGATAACCCAAGCTGCGGAAGAAATATTCCGTATATTACGACAAGCACCATCAGCAAAACCAATGTATGTTTGGAGAGACGTCGACATCTGCAATATCAAGAGTAAAATCAAGATAAGCAAGAATAATGACAAAAAACACTCTCTAAGCTAAGCACACTTTTTAATCTAAAACACACCAGCTAGAAAGAAAACTAACCTAACTAAAAATCTCCACACCTAGATTTAAGCATAATACCTCTTCAGGTAAAGATCATTTCTGGGTTTACCTGAAGAGACCCCATCAAAGTCTACCAATTCATAGGCCCCTTTTGCCAGCTTTTGCTTAACAACATAAGGACCATGCCACATGGGTACGAATTTTCCAGCGCCTAATTTATCATTTGCTTGATCGTACAATAAGACTAGGTCTCCTTACGAAAAATTATGAGGGGTAACATTTCGATCATACTGAGCTTTAATACGTTTGGCATGAGCTTCGATTGCTAGTGCAGCATCTCGTCGATTCTCATCTAGCTGAGCCAAGTACAACAAACGTTTTTCCTCTTCGGAAGTAGCTGGAAGTAATTCGATGGCCATTTGCAATGACGAGATTTCACATTCAATGGGTAACACAGCTTCCAAACCATAAACTAGTTGGAAAGGAGTGAAACCGGTTGACATTTTTACTGAGGTTCGATACGCCCAAAGCGTTGAAAATAGCATGTTGTGCCAATTTGACCTATGAATCCCAATGATTCGTCGGATCATGATGACTAGAACTTTGTTGATGGCTTCAACCAAACCATTAGCCTGTGGATAATATTGAGTTGAACTGTCATGACGCAAGCCAAGTTTGTCTGTAAGTTCAGTCATCATAATGTTTCGAAAATGACGCCCATGATTAGTGATAATCGCTTGTGGAACACCAAACCTAGAAATTATATGATTGAACATGAAAATCGCAGCAGTTTTGCCGTCTGCCTCAAATGTAGGCATTGCCTCGGCCCACTTGGTAAAATAATCTACCGCAAGGATGATATATGCATGCCCCCTGGCCGAGTGAGGGTTACATGTAATAAAATCGATACCCCATTTTTCAAAAGGACCAACGGCAATTATAGGGTGGAGAGGAGCAGGTGGAGCATGCATCTTTCGATCAAAAATTTGGCAGTTGTGGCATTTTCGGACCGCGTTAATACAATCTTTAAACAAAGACGGCCAGAAATAGCCAGCGCGCAATATCTTTTGGGCTGTGGCAAACCCAGACATATGACTGCCACACGCTCCAGAGTGACAGTCATTTAGAACCCTTTCAGCTTCCTCATGAGTTAAACAACGTTGGAAAACAGAGTCTGCCCCACGACGATAAAGTGTATCTCCAATAATTTTGAATTGTTGGGACTGGAATCGTATTTTCCGATGTTCGGATCTTGAAATTTCTGGCCGAAAGGATTGGGTCTGGAGATAAACGATGATATATCCATACCACGGATCTAAAGTGCTGATTAGAAACAAGGATTCGTCTGTAATGGGCTCCTCCGCAACAGTTTCCGTGTCAGCACGCGGGAAGTCACACATCAATTCCACAAAAACTAAATATTTCTTTGACTTAGACTTTTCAAATTCTAAGTCAAACTCCTGCAGGATCACAATCCATTTGGAGTACTTGCTCCCTAGGAATTGTTTGGTAAAAATATAGATCATAGGGTTGCAATCGGAAATTACTATAGTTTTGCGTAGTAAAATGTAATGACGAAAACGTTGGACAGCTTGAACAGCTGCCAATGCCAATTTCTCCACATGTGAATATTTTAGCTCAGTTGGATTTAAAGTTCGACTAAGGTAATATATCACATGTTCACTACCGAATTCATCTTCCTGAACTAACACCATTCCAATAGTGGAATGCGAGGCGGCGAGATATAAGAAGTAGTCCTGGTTGTAGTTGGGAGGATGCAATAACGGTGCATGGGTCAACGCGTGTTTTAGTGCATCAAAAGATTTGTTAGCTATCTCATCCCAAAAGAATGGAGTATTCTGTTTCAACAACTGGGTAAAACCCTTTGTGATCTCGGCGTAGTTTGGAATGAATCAATGTAAAAAGTTTGCTTTTCCTTGCAAGCTTTGGAGTTGGCGAAGACTCGAAGGAGGAGGCAATTTGACAATAGCTTCAACCTTCAAGGGATCGACGCGAATGCTGGCTTTCGAAACAACAAACCCTAGTAACCTACCAGTTTCTATATAGAAAAAACACTTGTGTGGATTCAACCTACTTCGATAATGCCTACACCTCATAAAGATTGTTCGTAAATGGATGAGATGATAAGCTCGATGTAATGAATGAGCAGGTAAATCATCGAGATAGGGTTGCATAATGTGCTTGATGTCATGAAATGCGTAAGACATGGCTCTTTGAAAATTTGCCCCGGCGTTCTTAATCCCAAAAGGTAATTTGCAATAAGCAAATGTCCCCCATGGACAAATGAAAGCCATTTTTGGTTGATCAGCAGGTAGAATATTTATTTGATTGTATCCGGAAAAACCATCCATGAAGGAGAATATTTCACTGCTGGCACAATCATCAATGGTTTGATCGATATAGGGAGTTGGGTAATTGTCTTTTGGACAGGCTCGATTGATATCCCTATAATCGATACATATTCTTATTGTTCCTTGCTTTTTGTTAACGGGAACAATATTCGATACCCAATCCGTTAACGGAATTGGATAAATGAAACCTTCTTTAAGTAATTTTTCAACTTCTGCTTTAATAGCAGCAGCTTTTCGCGGGTGGATCTGACGCAAACGTTGCCAGACGGGTTTAGCATCCGGGTAAGTTTTGATTTCATGAACAACAATTGCTGGGTTAATTCCTGGCATTTCCTCATATGACAGGCAAACACGTCGCGGAATTCTTGAAATAGGGCCTTATATGTTTGAATTTCATTTTCCGTACAAGAGGCACCTATATGAATGTTTTCAAAAATTCTAGGCTTAACCGAAATATCAATAGGAATAGTTCGAGAAATGTTTCCCAAATTTAACTCAGAATCAAGATTTTTCATTGGGTTCTGAGGTTCCTTGACATATTCAGTCATAAAAATAGATGAAAAATCATTTTCAAAGCGATCAATCTCAGGTAAAAACGAAGATCTATGATGAAGATCTTCCCATGGTAAATCATCAAGACACAAGATTTCACGAATTTTCTCATCAGTGTGAACAAGTTCGGAATTTGTTGAATCTGAGTTTGATGTTCAAAGTGATTCTTCATGGACCACATTCATTAAGTTAATTTCGGTTGAATAAGGGTCAGAAAACGACTGCACGGTCTGATACACAATTTCATATGGACTCAAAGGCATAACATCACCAAATGAATCTATCTTAGATTCGGAAGGTACGATCTAAGGATCATCATAAACAATAGTGTCTGACAAAATCATATGAATGGTTGCAGTAGAAGACAATGCGTTGATAGGAGGAAAAGGAAAAGTTCCTAGTAAACCAAAATCTTTAACTAGTCCTATTCCAACATCCTTATACGGGATAGTTGTTTTACCGACATGTTGAATACTTTCAGAAGAGGCTAGGTCGGATGAAAAGTAAGTTAGCTGGTCTATAGTTACGATCTTTCCATTATGAGGGAACTTTATAAGCCGAAAGACTGATGAAACAACAACTATCATAGCGTAAGACCAACTACGACCCAAGAGAAGGTTGTAATCTAGAGGGGCATCAACCACCTCCACATCTAGATTAACACTTTTACCTTCAACCACTATAGGTAAATCCTGTAGAATGCCAAAAGGATGGAACACACGACCATCAAAGGCCTTTAGAATCGTCGGGGATTGATTAAGTGTAGGAGAACCAAGTGATCTCCAACACTGGATCGACATAATACACGTTGAGGCTCCCTCATCAATCACAGTCCTATAACAAGGTCTGTTTTTGACTAACACTAGAATCTGGAAAGCCATTTGATGAGGTAAGTGAGGTGTACTATTTTCTAGATAAAAAATTATAAGGTTCGAGTCCTAAACGTCAACAGATCCTATAGCCGACAATAGCAATTTACGCTGTGCTGGACATGATTGCAGCACTTCCAAAACCAACATTGCTGAAGGTGAAATAGACAAATCTTCAACAATGTTATAGTTCTGAGCCGCTCTCGCATGTGGATTGAAAGCTGACTTTCGAAGTATACCCTTGGCAGGCAGTTTGATTACTCAGTCTGGGTTAGGTTTCTCGATCTGTAGTGGATCGGAACCGAGAGCTGAAGTTGATGGGTTCGAATTAGAAGATTATGCTTTCTTACCACCAACAGGACTTTTACTTCCACAATCTTGCGATTGAGTCGCAATCCTAACATGGGACATCATCATTATGGGTTCTTCGGAGGCATTTGAGGAAGAACCTATCATCTTACTATCTTGACTAGGAAAAGGATCCTTCAAAACAGCAGGCGTTTGGGAACCTTTGACAATTTTCGCAACCTCAGCGCGATAAGGGCAGTCTCTTGTAAAATGCTCTTCATCACAAATGAGACAAGGATTACGAGGTTTGCATTTTTCATCAGTAGATTCCGTTTTTTCTGGTTTCTCTTTCGAATTTTTATCTGTTTTATTTTTCTTCTTCCCTTTCTTTTTACTGCCGGATTTTGATTTGGCTGTAGATGACTCTACAACATGAATATCGGTAGAAATTTCCACAGAAGAATCTCCTGTCGGGGAATCTGGTAAAGTTATGATAGGAGAAGAATTATTGGAAGATTTCTTCTTACTTTTGGTATTAACCGTACCAATCATACCATCAGCGGCATGAGACCCTGAAGGAGCTGCAGTTATTTGATTTTGTTTAGGAAGGTCGGGGATTTTCTCGTGTAACGTACCTGACTGCGTATAAACTAAGTCAAGGTACTGAGCTTGAGCAATTACTTGCTCTTCAGTAACGACTCCTGCCTAAGCTATATCCTCAGTGATTTTTGGTAATAAAGATTTGACAAACCATTCTGCTAAGATCTGATCCGAAATAAAAACTTTCACTAAACGTCGTCGACGTCTCCATTCATGAATGTGATTTGAAATGTAAGTGGAAGTTTACTGTTTTAATGAAGTTAATAATTTCGTGCCATTGTCATATCTGACTGGCAACTGAAAATGAGTTAAAAACGAAGTAGCTAACTGACTAAAGTTATAAAATGTGGCTCGCAGTAACTCAATGTACCACTTGGCCGCAAGACCAATTAGAGTGCGTTGAAAAAGCCTTAAACAGATTGAATCATCTGAAATGGAGTTAGATGCACACCAGAGGTGATAAGTCATCACATGGTTCGACGGGTCCTCTCCTGATTTGCCTTCAAACTTAGGAATATCACTAGGCAACTTATTCAGCATTGGCAGCCAAAACGAAAGATAGTTAATTGGATCGTTCGTAAGGCGCGACAAGTTAGGCAAGTCCAAAGTTGCAATGAATGGTAACTGACGATTAGGGTCCCTGAAACCCTGGGTCATGAGACCAGCCCCAGGAGGAGGATATCCAGGATAACTAGGAATTGGAATTGCATTTGGGATATTATATCCTCCTGAAAAACCAGGATTAACCGGACCGTACTGGGGTTGTTGATATGTATATCCAGGGTACGGTTGATACTGATAGACTGGCTGCTGCACAGTAGGACCGAATTGGTACTGTCCCTAGTACGGTTGATAAGTAAATTGAGGTTGGCTTGTGACAACCGTACTTGGACTAGGTTGTCCTACAGGCATTTGAACCGAAGTCTGAATTGTGGATCCAGACTGAGGTAAAGATGCTTGAGGAGTTGATACAGGAACAGTAGAAACCGGAGTTGTCGATACTCCAGAAGTAGGTAGGGTAGATTGAACAGATGTTACAACAGTTGCAGCAGTCGTTTGAGGCAGAGTACGAGGCGTACTAGGCCCAGGCTGAGAAACTACAGAAGGTGCAGGAGTTTGAATAGTAGACTGGACAGGTTGCTGGGGTGAACCAGAAACCAAAGGTTGTCCAGTTTGAGATGACAACTACACATTCGGTTGCAAGATCTGTTGAGATTGAGATGGATCCCACACTAAATTCATTCCGGGGTACGGACCCATAGCAGGTTGAGAATATTGAGGACCATAACTGGGTTGAGGGTAGGGTTTATAATTCAAAGGTACATTTCTAGCTCCTTGGACAAATGATTGACCGGAAGGTGGTTGGAAACCTTGGGTTGGGTACTGACCTTGAGGTTGATAACCTTGAGGCACATACTGATACTGGGGTTGACCTTGAGGTACATATTGATACTGGGGTTGACCTTGAGGTACATACTGAGTCTGGGGTTGACCTTGAGGAATGTACTGTCCCGTAGGTATGTACTGTCCTTGAGGTTGCCTCCCAGGCAGTAATTGGGTACCTTGAGGCTGCCCCCCAGGCGATAATTGAGGACCTTGAGGCTGCCCCCCAGGCGGTAACTGGCCACCTTGGGGTTGCGGATTAGGAATAGTACCTGACATCATAAGAATATCTTCTACACTCAACGGCTTAGTTCCGTTATTACCAGTTAATAACCCTTGTTCAATAGATTGAGGAGATGCTCCCGAAAAAGTACCAGTAAGTGACTGATATCCAGAGGGAATAGAAGGACCGCCGTATAAAAAGGTTTCTGGAGATTGAGAAAACATGGATGACTGTATTGACATATTTAACGGAGGATAATAACCCCTAGGTGTGGGATGAAAAGGAATGCGAGGTGGTGCAAAACTTAGTCTCGGGTTTTCCAAAAAATTGGTCAATGAAAGATACCAAGCATCCCTCCTAGGCGGACTGTAAAAGATCGATTCATGCTCTCTAAGTTCTATAACTGGTTGATTTTCAGGGATAGGGATACTTTCTTCCGGAGTAAAAAGTTCTTCAATAGCAATCAGTCCAAAAGGAAGATTTTGGGTAATTACTCTTTCTACCCTGGGTGAACCAGGACCACTGGAAGTTGGAGTAGCAGCAGGTTCAGTTTCAGGTTTAGATATTTTAGGTTCCTCAGCTAAATCACTAGTAGATGAAAAACTACCAGTAACTTCGTAAAATGAAATAGATTGTGGATTATAATCTGCTACTAGAGCTTGATAATCAGGATGTACAACCAATGAAGACTCTCCTTCTTCAGGTGACCCAACTCTACTGTCACTAGGAGTTACAAGGACTTGAAGCCCTTCAAGCTGGCTCGATGAAAACTTAGGAGGTTGGCCCCAAAGTCTACGGGACTTCCTCGGTAATTCAACCACGATTAAATATTTTAACTACTTCACACGCAAACAAAGAAAAATCTCAATGAAAACCACCTAAAGCCTCTAAAGAACCAAACAATTTTGAATCACATGCCTAAAGAATCTAGGAGATCAAACCACACACAAACAGTAACTTTCCATACCGAAAACACTAGTTGGTGATGAAATCCAACGTCGCAGAATTCAATACAGAAATGGCGGTTGGAATAGTTACCCTGGAAACCTTCTCAATGAATAGACTGGCACAAGTTTCTCCACTAAACCGTCTCGAGTGAAGAGAACCCCCCAGAAAATCCAAGTGAGTCTAGCCGACGTCTGCTCCAGGTACAGTGGGATCTTTCCTCCACTGTCACCTTAGGAAAGAATCCTATAGAATATGGTCACTATGGTTACCAACGGAAACAAATATACTTGGGGGAACAGTCTATGATCCAATACGCACGCAAGGGCAGAGTAACAAGCTCAATCCCCTTGAAGGCTCCTTGACATAATCCAAGGTTTACCAACAAGTGACCCCAGGCTCCTCGACAATGGTCAATCCGAGGTTTACTGTTTTTAATATGTGAATATCTTCTATCGTTCCCAATGAGGAAGGATTGATTCCCACACTGGTTCAGATATGATCTCGTGCTTCTCCTTTAAGAGGAGCTTTCCCAGAGCATAGATGTAACAATTGGAATTTATCTCCTACCGCAAGATACAGCTACTTGTTTGTTTTACTATCTTGGAGAGTTAATTACTCCCTACTCCAAGATACTAGCCTAAGCTATGTTGGTGATAAAGAGCCCTAGAAATAAAAATATTACTAGATAGATTTTACTTTAAGCGTTATTTTTATTGGTTTTTTCTTAAGTCAAAAGGTGCGGAGATGAAACTTATGGTGTGAAGACTCGACTCCAAATCACTAAAAAATGCACTTAAGATGATAAGCAATATTTTCCCTTTAATGAATTTCTACCTAGAGAAAGAGTTGAGAATGCAAATGCTTGTAAAAACAAATCTTTCCTTAACAAACAAATCAAAAGAAGAGCTTTTTGTCTTTCCCAATACACTAAAAAACGAGACAACTAATTATGCTCATGAAAATTTCCCTTTTCGTTCAAACACTCAAATACTACAAAAACAAACTTTTCAAAAGAGATTTTATTTTTATTTTTATAAAACACTCAAAACTATGGAAAAATCTAATCTTGAGATCTATAAATTCTAAAAAACTATTTAAAGTAAAAGATTACAAGATTTCTTTTCAAGGATGTTTTACTTAGCTATAAGCAAACTAAGGACTAATTTGTCCAGAATCACAAATCAGTCAAAAAACAACCAATTTTTGTTTTCTTTTCTAAAAATGAAATCCAAAACTTTCAACACAAGTCCTTTCGAAGTTTCGCAAAGAGAAAAACAAGATGGATTCCTCAACAAAGGCAGATTTTGCAAACGGTCAAACTCATAAGAAGGCCAACAAAAACCAACGTGATCTGAGGTTTCTAAGGCTTCTAAGCTCTGAGTTACTACAAGATCAAAATGAAAATCAAGCCCAGTAACCAAAACTTCTAGGAATTTCACCTAAAACCCTAATGCCAATGGAGTTAACCTAAGAAAAGTTCCTGACAAGTCACGTGCAGATCTGGGCAGAGGCTAAAAACACCTAAACAAATCCTAAGCTGACTGAATGAGAAAATTTCAAGTTTTTCAAAATTTTGACAGGGTCCGCAGGCCCCCAGTTTACCGAGGTGCGGTACCGCTCTGTGTGTAAAGAAAAAGTGGGGGTATGTCCGCACTGTGTTACAAGCAGAGGGTGCGGTCCTTCCCAAAAGTATGAGAAACAAAAAATAATTCAAGATCTACTAAACCTACCCAATCCCACACACATCAAGCCAAAAACAGAAACAAAGACACAGTTTCTCAAGTCAAAGTAAAAGCAAAGGAAAAATAAAAAATTCAAGTCCCCAGTGGAGTCGCCATTTTGTCGGTCGGATAAGTTGTTCTTGTGGACAAGAGTGACCTCCCTAGTATCTAATGATATCTAGCGACAAGCAAACCAAACAAATTCTATCTTTCTCTAAATATGCAATTTATAGATAAAGGCAAACAAGTGTTTTAGGCCTACCTTGGGTCCAGTGCAAGTTTGTGGAAGCCACACTCCGTTGATCCAAATGAGCTCCCTTGTAAAGAATCTGCAAACACAAAAAAGCACACACATTAAATAGCACCTGAAAAATCAATATAATAAAGCATATTTATCATGATGATCAAGGAATTCATGAAACAAATCACATAAGACAATTTGTTGAGAAAAATGAATCTGATTGTATTAACTTAAATCAAAGAAGAACTTTACAACCTTGGTGCCTTGATGCTGTACAAGCTCCTCCCAGGGTCCAGTGAGAATCTCCTCTACTTTGACAAGTTTCACTCTCTTCCCAATGAAGCCAAAAGGTATGTAATATCTCCTCTCAAGCTTAACTAGGAAGTCTCAATTCCAACAGCATTTACCCTAAAAAATGTTCAGCTTCTCACCCCCCTAGCAACTAGCCCAATGCCTTAATTTATAGTGCAATGGAGGGAAGTTACTAGGTCCACCTTCAAAGGGATAAAGCCCTCCTTCAAAGGGATAAGCTCCTCTCATCAAGGGATTAGCTCCTTTAGTTTTGGGATGCATGAACCACCTAGGAGCGAACCATCCACGTCAAGATTCCTTCTAGAATCATCCAGAATTAACCACAAGTGAGTTTTTAAGAATAAACTTGCACCTTTTTGACTTTCACAGGGTTCTGCACCCACTCCTTTATACACAAAGCGGGCAAGTCCGTAGGTAACATGAACATGGGGTGCGGGACCACAGGTAATAGTGAGAGAAAGTGCAGAACCAGAGCTTTATTGATTTTTAAGGACTTTCTCTCATTTTCAAAGCTTGACATGAAGAGCTGAGGTTTGAGACTTGCTAAGGAGGACAGTATGAATGATGATAGACCCATACTGACTGTAAATAGTCATGGTGACAATATTTTGTGTAACAGACCCGACTCGAAAAGGGAGTTGTTTCATTTTTTAATGAGGTTGACATAGGAAACGAACTGTCCTCAAAACCCTTGTTTCATTTTTTAAATGAGCTTGACACAAGATAATGAACTATGCTCATGACTCCTTGTTTCATTTTTTAACGAGCTTGAACAAAGAACTATGCTCATAAAATCCTTGATTCATTTTTTAATGAGCTTGACACAAGACAAGGAACTATGCTCAAGTCTACTCTCTACAATCTACCTAACAAGGAACTATGCTCTAAAATCCTTGATTCATTTTTTAACGAGCTTGACACAAGACAAGGAACTATGCTCTAAAATCCTTGATTCATTTTTTAATGAGCTTGACACAAGACAAGGAACTATGCTCAAGACACCCTGTTTCATTTTTTAATGAGGTTTACATAGGAACAAAACTATCCTCACTGACTACTCTCTACAATCTACCTAACAAGGAACTATGCTCTAAAATCCTTGATTCATTTTTTAACGAGCTTGACACAAGACAAGGAACAATGCTCTAAAATCCTTGATTCATTTTTTAACGAGCTTGACACAAGAAAAGGAACTATGCTCAAGTCTACTCTCTACAACCTACCTATATAACCTACTGATTCATTTTTTTTAATGAGGTTGACACATGAAAAGAACTGTCCTCATACCTGATTCATTTTTTAACGAGGTTGACTCAGTAACAGGAACTATCCTCTGACCAATTGATTCATTTTTTAACGAGGTTAACGCAGGAAAATAATTTTCCTCATACCTGATTCATTTTTTAGCGAGGTTGACTCAGTAATAGGAACTATCCTCTGACCAACTGATTCATTTTTTAACAAGGTTGACACAGGAAAAGAACCTTCATCATACTCACCGATTCATTTTTTAACGAGGTTGACACAGTAAAAGGAACTTTCCTCAAGGCACCTGTTTCATTTTTTAACGAGGTTGGCACAGGAAAAGGAACTATCCTCGCGACAGCCTGTTTCATTTTTTAACGAGGTTGATACAGGAAAAAACTATCCTCACACCTGATTCATTTTTTAACGAGGTTGAATTAGTAACAGGAACTATACTCTGACCAACTGATCATGGCTTCCAACTGGAAGAAAGACATGTCAATGGACACACCTTGATCATGGCTTCCAAGAGGTCTTCATCAGAAGGAAGAATAGTTCTCTGGAAGGAACACATGTCAAGGGACTCAAAAGGGATAAGAACATCATGTTCAAGTAATCCCATAGAGTTTTCCATGTCAATTACCGGATCTAAATCAAAGGAAGATGAGCAAATAGTGAGAGGCTCACATACATCGGTAACTGAAAACATGGGACCAGTTGCCACATAATTAGCCCATGGCGGGGTAGATACCACTTTAGAATCGGGAGCATTTAGCGGTGTCATATTATTGGTAGTTGAAACAAGACTAGGGAATGAAAGCTGGTCTACAGTCACAATATTTCCATTGTGAGGGAAAGACATCACGCGAAAGAGTGTTGATACGACAACTTTCATTGCATAAACATAGTCGCACCCAAGGAGTAAATTGAAATCCAAGGGACCTCGAACTACCATAAGATCAATACAGACAGTTTTACCTTCCAAGGTAATAGAAAACTTAGGAAGGATCCCTAAAGGTTCACTAATGGTTCTGTTAAAAGCTTTCAGATTTTGCGTAATAGGCGCAAGCTGAGGGGAACCCAAAGCTTTCCAAGCAGTTGAGGATAAAATACTAATAGAAGCACCTTCATCTACCTGTGTGCGGTGTATGTCCCTACCACCAACCTTGATAATGATTTGGAAAGGGATGGAGGAAGGAAGACGAGGTTCTGTCAATCTATTCCAATCAAAGGAAAAGACCTCAGTACTTGGAGGGGGTTCTGTAGAAACAGGTGAAAAGCCCCCCGGCGTAGAAGAATCTGATGTAACAAGAAGAACATGAGCGGTATGAAGTTCACTCTCTAAAGGGAGAGTGGGATCGACCGAATGTGAAATTGAATCGACCACTTGATCAACTAATGGATCATCAACCTGAGTGATATGAGTTTCACCCTCCAATGGAAGAGTGGGACCGACTGTACTTGAAATTAGATCAATCACTCCGTCAATTGACGGTAGGTTGGGAGAAAGTTTACAGTAACCAGTTGGAAATTATTGTTGTGGAACAGTAAGGCTTTCCAACAATTTTGAGGCTTCATCCATGTGAGGGCAAATGTGAGTTTGATGACTCCCTTTGCATAACTTACAAGGAAACTGAACTTTAGCCTTTTTCCTAGGAACCTGACTATCACTGGTTGATGGATCAATGCAAAGTTGATGAGATTTTTCTGACCATACTTCCAAGACCTTTGGAATACCAGGACAATTGATAAGGAAGTGGTCACCCTTACAAAGCCTGCAAGGGTATTTGGGTTTACGATGCATTTTGGAGGTTTCCTCAACACAACTAACACTTACAGCCATGGTTGGTTGGTTGACTTCTTTCTTATCTTGCTTCTTCTTCTTCTTCTTCTTCCCTTTCTTCTTCTTCTTAGACACCTGGTTACTAGCGTTAAGGATTTTACCAAGTGAAGAGGAAGAAATGGAGGAAGAAAAATTAGGCGAAGAAGGTAAAGGGTCAACAGAAGGTTGGTGATGTTGAGATGATGAACTCTGTTGAGGTGAAGCATTCGGTTGAGGTGGAACAATTGGAGTATTTGGGGCCAACGAAGTTGAAAATAACCATATCGGTAAACCTATTGTAAATCCAGGTAATGACAAAGTAGCCATATAAGGAGGACCAACATTTCCAAAGCAAGGAAAAGTACTAGGATTCTCGTTAAGAGGGGTTCCTTGGTTGGTAAATTCCAGAACAGTTGCCATTATATTCAACTTCAGTGAATTTTATTAACAATTTAAAACTAAAATTAACAATTCACAATTCACACCTAACAATTAAAATTCACAATTCACACCTATGGTCTCTAAAAGTAAAAACAAACAAATTAACATGCGCTATCAAATCTAGGAGTCAAACCACACACAAACAGTAACTTTTCGTACCGAAAACACTAGTTGGTGATGAAATCCAACGTCGTAGAATTCAATACAGAAATGGCAGTTGGAACAGTTACCCCGACAACTTGCTTAATGAAACAGACTGGTACAAGTTTCTCCACTAAACCATCTCGAGTGAAGAGAACCCCCCAGAGAGTCCAAGTGAGTCTAGTCGATGTCTGCTCCAGGTACAGTGGGATCTTCCCTCCACCGTCACCTTAGGAAAGAATCCTATAGATTATGGCCACTAAGGTTACCGACAGAAACAAATATACCTGGGGGAACAGTCTACGATACGATACACACGCAAGGGTAGAGTAACAAAGCTCAATCCCCTTGAAGGCTCCTTGACATAATCCAAGGTTTACCAATAAGTGACCCCAGGCTCCTCGACAATGGTTAATCCGAGGTTTACCGTTTTTAATACGTGTATATCTGCTATCGTTCCCAATGAGGAAGGATTGATTACCTCACTGGTTCAGATATGATCTCGTGCTTGACTCCTTTAAGAGGAGCTTCCCAGAGCATATATGTAACAATTGGAATTTCTTTCCTACCGCAAGATCGACTACTTGTTTGTTTTACTGTCTTGGAGAGTTAACTAAAACCTATTCCAAGACACTAGCCTAAGCTAGATTGGTGGAAAGAGCCCTAAAAATGTAAAAATTACTAGATGAATTTTAATTAAGTGTTGTGTTATTTAGGCTGTTATTACTCAAAAGGGTAAATGGATATGAAATTGACCCGACCCAAAACTGAATGCAATCGAATATGATAATGTAATCTTTTCAATTCGATGAATCCTAACTAAAGTAAGGAGAGAGTTTCCATTCACTTCCAACAATGCAAAAAATTGATCACTAAGAGAAAATATAACAAATTCTCTAATGCACTAATTTCATCAAGAAAAACTAATGCAAATCAATTCCAAAACATTTTTATTTTTATTTTTATTTTTGTGTTTTAAAAACAAGCATAAAAATATGTAAATTCAAATCAAAGAAAATTGATCTAAATCTACGATTGATTTTTCAGAATGTAAACTATGCAATTGTAATCTATGCACAATTCACTTGAAAAGTATGCAAATGTAATATATGCACATTTTTCATTCATATTCTGAAAATGAGAATTCTAATTATGCAAATTTGATCTATGCAAGAGAATTCTCAAACACAAGATGATTCTAATGTAATCTAAGAACCAATCAAGTGCAAGTCAAGAAAATTGGGTGAGAGTTCCAAAGATCAAAAAATAAAAACACTCAAAGGCGATTAACACTAAAAAACAAAAGCAAAAAGATGCAAAATTGTGAAAAGATTGAGACAAACCTCCAAGTAATGACCAAAGGAAATCAAATTAGGAATTTCTCAAAAAAAAGACTCAAAACACCCAATTAACTTAATGGAGATTGATGAGATGAGGAATTTGCTGAAAGAAACTCATAAACAAGGCTTTTTGACAGAACACATGCAGATCTGGGTAGAGGCTAAAAAACATAAACAAATCCTAAGCTTAACTTAATGAAAAGATTTTAAGTTTTTCAAAATTTTGACAGGGTCCGCATGCTCCTAGTATAATTAGGTGTGGTACCGCACTGTGTAGTAAAGAAATAGTGCGGGTATGTCCACACTGTGTTACAAACAGCAGGTGCGGTCCACTCTAAAAAATGTGAAAAAACAAAAAAACTATTCAAAATCTAAAAACCTACCCAATACCACAGAGCAAGCAAAAACAAGAAACAGAGAAACAGTTTCTCAAGTCAAAGTAAAAGCAAAGGAAAAAACCAAAAATTCAAGTCCCCAGTGGAGTCGCCATTTTGTCGGACGGATAAGTCGTTCTTGCAGACAAGACCGACCTCCCTAGTATCTAATGATATCTAGCGACAAGCAAACCAAACAAATTCTATCTTTCTCTAAATATGCGATTTATAAATAAAGGCTAATAGATGTTTTAGGCCTACCTCGGGTCCAGTGCTAGTTTGTGGAAGCCACACTCCGTTGATCCAAATGAGCTCCTTTGTAAAGAATCTGCAAACACAAACAGGCACACACATCAAATAGCATCTGAAAAGCCAATATAATAAACCATATTTATCATGATGATCAAGGAATTCATGAAATAAACCATATAAGACAATTTATTGAGAAAAATGAATCTGATTGTATTAACTTTAATCAAAGAAGAACTTTACAATCTTGGTGCCTTGATGCTGTACAAGCTCCTCCCAGCGTCCAGCAAGATTCCCCTCTACTTTGAAAAGTTTCACTCTCTTCCCAATGAAGCCAAAAGGTATGTAATCTCTCCTCTCAAGCTTAACTAGGAAGTCTCAATTCCAACAACATTTACCCTAAAAAATGTTCAGCTTTCAACCTCCCTAGCAACCAGCCCAATGCCTCAATTTATAGTGCAGAGGAGGGAAGTTACTAGGTCCACCTTCAAAGGGATAGAGCCCTCCTTCAAAGGGATAAGCTCCTCTCATTAAGGGGTTAGATCCTTTAGTTATGGGATGCATGAACCACCTAGGAGCGAACCAACCACGTCACGATTCCTTCTAGAAGTGTCCAGAATTAACCCAAAGTGAGTTTTTAAGAATAAACTTGCGCCTTTTTAAATTTCACAGGGGTCTGCACCCACTCCTTTAGAGACAGAGTGGGTAGGTCCGTAGGTAACATGACCAATGGGTGCGGGACCGCAGGTACTGGTAAGAGAAAGTGCGGAACCAGAGATTTATAGCTTTTCAAGGACTTTCTATCATTTTTAAAGCTTGACATGAAGATCTGAGGTTTGAGACTTGCAAAGGAGGACAGTATGAGTGATGATAGACCCACACTGAGTGCAAATAGTCATGGTGACAATATTTTGTGTAACAAGAAGTACAAAGCTTGAGTACACAACTTCATTATTTGATGATGAGCCACTCATTTCTTTTATGCTGCTGTCATCATGCCTTCAAAGATGCATAAAGTTCATATGGTGTAGTTATGATGCAGGATTCCTATAGTTCTTGGCTCTCACATGGTTGAGGATTGTTGTTGTTGACGATATCAAGAAATATTGACAAATTACCATGAGCTCATGGTTTGCTAGATACATATTGCTATCTCTTGGATGATTACTTAAGTTGCATATTGATAAATATTGTTGGTTGGCCAAGAGAATGGTGTTATTGCAGGTTGCATGAAGACATAGCTATTTGAAGACATGGATATTTGAAGACATGGCTTACTTAGACACATAAGGATGATGAGTTCTTACCTTATGATGATAGGTTGATACTCACATATGTTGATTATCATGGTTGATGCTTATCAGATGTGGGATGTTCCCTAGTTATGATACATGGTTGATATATTAAGGGTTCTTGTGAAAGATCATGCAGTTCTTGATGATGATGTGATGACTATGGTGTTTTTCACATATGATATGATGTGAACGATTTTGTGTTACTGCTTAGAGATACCACATATACTTAGTTGATTTATGGGAGGTTATGATAAGGCTCTTTCCACTAAGGAAATGAAGCAAGCTAATCTTGATGAGATCAAGAGGATGAGTTGATATCTATATACGACATACTTAGTCACAGGTTGATGATATTTACTTTGTAATTTTTTCGGAACTGATGATGGACATATACAGGTTATAGGTGTGGATGCTGTTGACAGATGCTTATGGTTGGTATTAGGCAATGGTGCAGATCATACATGGTGTATGATAGTTGCTGATGACTATCACGGTCTGGGTTATAAATGTCATGTATATCATTCGATGTAAAGGGCATATAAAGACCCATGATGTAATAATTTGTCTCTGTTTGTCGTAGTCTTTTGATGAGTCCTTTTTGGTCATATGATGTAATTTGTATCCCCACTTTGCATGGGATGGACGATGTAATTTCTATCATGTATAAACAAGTGGTATATCCCCACTTGGTTGGGAGGATGAGTCAAATTTGGTATATCCCCACTTGGTTGGGAGATTGATGTATGTATGAGTCACTGGTGATAGGAAGGTCAAATTCACACAGTCGAGTGATAGAGTCATGTTATTCTTTTGGAAAATATTTTCAGACTCTGCACGTGTTCATGGGGAGCATGGATGATATAGTGCATCTCAGCATGTACAAAGGGGGAGTTTAATTAGAAAATTCAACATGTGCTTAGGGGGAGCATGATCAATGTTTATGTTGGAGAGGTAAATCCCCTCTACGGATAGAGGCGATCCCTACTAGCCCAGCGAGGGTCTAGCAACAATCAAACAATCCTGCTATGCATGTTCCTAATTGCAATTAAACAAGAGGTAAAAAGCACCTACTTGGATTCCAACGCTGTTGTTTGACGAAGAGATGTTGCCTTCGCTCCTTCGCTTTGGCTGGTCACAATCCTCCGCGATCTTCGCGAATAGATACCTGCACACACGAAGAGGAGACAAACACAAGCGTGAAATCTAGTAAAAGCAACCATACATCGGTCAGAAAAGATGTAATTCACATTTAACCATTGCAAGTACAAATGAGAATGGAACAATAATAACAGTCATCTATTATTAATCAGAATAGAGAAGAGTACAACCAAATGTTCTGACGTCGGTAACCTTCTCGGGAGGGGCCGGTCAGCATGTATCTTAAGCATTCACGTTTGAGGATGATTCTCCCAAGACAAACAACTCTCTCTCTCACACAAGCAACACAAAACAACCTTCCCTAAGCAATCAATCACTTCCACACCTAGCACACCAAATACCTATAGTAGCGGCAATCTGAGCACTATAAGCTCTATACAATCCAAGCTATGTCTAACTATCCAAAAAAAAAACTAGCTGCCCATGGTAATGGTGAGAGTTTATATAGGAGAAGGAGTCTCCTATAAGGGTGGAAGGATGAGCTTATCTTCAAGGGAAGTTGTTGCAAAGGGTCGAACAGACACGCCATAGAAGGGAGTCGACATTCACAAAGCTAACAACCAAGCCTGGAGTTATCTGGAAGGCTGGTTGTTTGAACAAATTCGCCCAAACTGGATCAGCGCGGATTATGAGGTAACTGACGCGATGTTGCCGCGTCTACATAACTAGGAAAGTCATGTCAGCGTGGAAGAACACGGGAAAGGCGCGCTGGCGACCAGCGCGGAAAAGTGATGTCCTTCCGAGCTGGCAGCGCGCGGAATACACTATGGAGCGCCAGTCATCGCGGGTATTTTGCAAACAGATGCGCTGATGAATAAAACTTTAGAAAAATGGGTTTCTGGGCTAGTTCAGAAGGCATGAAGCTTAGTGATTGACACAGCAGGGTGACTGACAGGAAGGCAGTGACAAATTACTGTGTAACAGATGCCCCCTAAAGCATGAAGACCGAGAGAGTGGGAGGGGTGAAATGCTTTACAGCACACGCCGAACTGGAACACCACCAGGAAGGACCGAAATATCTATGATAATCAAGTACATGCAGTCTAGGCATGGGCGCAGCCATCCACAAAGACATGCGAAAAGGTCTGTGGAATGGACGCAGCCACCCAGCTAAAGAGACCACAATAATGATAAGGTATGGTCGCAGCCATCCATGAAGACTCAGGTATGGGCGCAGCCATCCATCAATGAGTCACGTAATGATCATCCACAAAATCGCAACCTGGACCATAACAGACAGGGATCCAGGGTCTTGCGCTCCGTCCCGATCCGAACAAAGTACAAGTTCAAGCATGTGAATATATGGGTTGAAGTCGAACATGCATGAACATCGTCTGATTACCAGTCAATAATGAAAACTGTTAACAGACGCGAGGGGTACCACCAATAATGACAATGGCCCTCAAGGTACTATAGGTACAATCCGCGGCATGTGAATCAATGAGCTGTTGTCGAACACCCACGGAATCATTCGATCGAAGGCCAATGATGAAAACCTCTCGTCGAACACGAAGAACCTGCCATTGAGGCATGCAGGCTCTAAGGCACCTGAAGGGAGTCTCTAAGTCACCTTCCCGGATAATGAGCTGAAGTCGACAGGAAGTGACCTTGATCGAAGGTGGGCCATAATGTTTCCCACATCATCGACGCGAGACAGAGGAAAAATGATTTGTGTGAGATAGTAGATGAGGTTGTATTATTGCAGAGGTCAACTTCTCTTGAACATATCGGCGGCACTATAACGGATTTGGCAGTATTTGACATCAAATGAGCAGAGGTCATGGTGACAGGGCAGTGAGCAGATGAGAGGTCAAAACAGGGTAACCCAAACCCACGGAGGCTAATGTGAAATGAGATGAGATATCCCCACCCGGACACGAATGCAGGCTAGTGCCATGTTCAAGAGCGACATGCTGCCGACACGACAATTATTACAGTTCCATTTTCCCCACCATTTCTGGCAGGTACCCCGGTTATTTTTGGATGACAAGCTTGACGGGGATAGCATATGCTTGAAGAGTGTCATTTTGACAATGTCCGATGTCATCAAGTGTTTAACGAGCCTGACAAAGGAAAAACTCGGCGTCTTTTCTTGTTTAGAGAGTCTGAAAAGACACCGGAAAAGGAGACTCCACGGGGGTCCTTTTTTCGTACAGTTGTGTCTCCCGAGCCCGAAAAAGTATAAAACAATGCTCGAAAGAACCGCCCGACCATTACGATCGAGGAGTACTTTTCGTAAATAGTAACTTCGACCCGAAAAAGTAAAAAAGCAGTCGGAAGTGCGTCGTTTTGGAGCCAATAACAAGTGCGAAACGACAAACACCCGACAATCTTTTTAGTTTAAACGGTCGAAAAAAGAGCTTTAAAAGCGACCGCCTCTCATTTTTTAACGAGTCGAGAGGGGGACTCGGCAATCTTTTCATCTTTAAACGGTCAGAAAAGAGCTGAAAGCAGACCTCCATTTTTATTCTCTTTAACGAGTCAAAAAGGGAAAAATACTCGGCAATCTTTTCATATTTTACGAGTCAGAAAAGAGCTTAAAGGCGACTCGTCCTAGAGGAACGAGTGGTATAAAGGGTAGCAACTGGTTCTGGTAATGGTGGAACTGTTCAAAACATGTAATGGTTAAGAGGCTGGCTAATAAAACCACTCATCGCTGCGGTTCCTCAGGAAAGGATAAACAACCAAGTGAGAGCATATGATCGGCCAAAGAGATGGTAGCAATGGAATGAAACAACCAAGGCTCATCTAGCAGAATTCAACGGATAAAAATGGCAATCACGAGATGTAAATCAGGTATGGGTTCATTTTTACACAAGCTTGAACCATGGAGAACTTTGCTTGGATTCGGTTTCATGTTTACACAAGCTTGAAACGAAAAACTATGCTTGTTATAAGTTCGCATGCCCCCAGCATAATAATGAAAATCGAGGTACATGCCCCCCAAGCTTCATTGCATTCAACAAAGTGGATGGAATGAAGGTTCACTCTCGAGATCTATGAAAGACTCGACTTGTATTTTACGAGATCTTAATCAAAAGACTCGATCTGGAAAGGGAGGTGTTTCATTTTTTAATGAGGTTGACACAGTAAAAGAACTATCCTCATAACCCGTGTTTCATTTTTTAATGAGCTTGACACAAGATCAGGAACTATGCTCGTCTCCTTGTTCCGTTTTTTAACGAGGTCGACACAAGATCAGAACTATCCTCGGACTAAGCCTAGTTTCATGTTTTAAGGAGCTTGACACCGGAAAGGAACTATGCTCCAACCAGACCTAATTTCATTTTTTAGGGAGCTTGACATAGGAAAGTGAACTATGCTCCGCCCGAACTTCATCATAATGAACAGGAAGTCGAGGCTTCCAAGAGTGGCGCTCCCGGTGGGAGGTCAATATCTCGGAAGTCAGGACCCAATGCCCCCAGGACACTATGCACGACGGCGACATTGCTGGATATAGGCACGGGGGAGGTGGCCACGTAGTTGATCTGGGGTGAGACAGATGCAACTTGTGGATGAAAGCCAGGAGGGAAGGATGAGTGCGCCGGAGGGGCTTGTGGACGAACGAACGATAATTGATCGAGCGTCACGATTCTTCCATCGTGTGGAAAACAAACCACACGGAAAAGTGAAGAAACAAGGGCTCCCATGGCATACACATAATCACGACCAAGGAGAAGACTGAAGTCTAAAGAACCTTGGGTAACTGAGACATCTATATAGACAGTCTTGCCCCCCAAAGTAATGGGAAACTTTGGAAGGATCCCTAATGGCTGACTCGTTCCTCCGTCAAAAGCGGTGAGATTCGGTGCCACAGGTACAAGCGATGGGGAACCCAAAGCTCGCCAAGTAGTAACGGGCATAAGACTAATCGATGCTCCTTCGTCTAACACAGTGCCAGGTAGCGCCTTATTGCAAGCATAGGCGGTGACCCAGAAAGGCACGTGGGATGGAAGGGGAGGGGTGGTCAAACGACTCCAATCAAAGGAAATGACCGAACTACTTGGTGGGGGAACCATATGGTTGCCCCCCTGCTCGGAAAGAACTGAATCTAAATTCTCCGGAGAGGTTTCAGGAGAACCTTTATCAAGCTCAGGAGAATCTGAGGAGACGAGAAGAACATGAGAATTTTGCTCTTCCGAAACAGAGTGCTTGAGAGGAGGTGAACTCGAATCAACACACTTTCCGACCAACGACGGGTCTGGAACAGACTGGGAACAACCAGGTTCGGGAAGAGGGGCCTGGACAAAAGGGGAATCTGAAGCGATCTCTTTGTCAACAGGGGTGCGATCTACAGCTGTGGAAAGACGTTGATAACCAGCAGGAAATGGATTCGGAGGAGCAGCAAGACTTTCCAACACAGCGGAGGCTTTATCCATGAGCGGACAAAGGTGAAGGGAATGACTACCCTCGCAAAGTCGACACGGGAATCGAAGCTTCCCTTTTCCCTTGCCATTCCCAACTGATGAGGTAGCATCACCATGATCATCAGTGGATGATGAAGGGCGGGCCGGATCGTGAGACCAAACTTCTAATACCCTGGGAATGCCAGGACAATCACGAAGCAGATGGTCCTCCCTGCATAATCGACAAGGAAACTTGACCTTCCGCGGAGGAGCAGAAGGTGACCCGACTTCAGGTATACTGGAGGGGATAGCTGGACTTGAGGGGGGGACTGTGTGTGTAAGCTCTCCCTTATGAGACTTCTTCCGCTTGGTCTTCTTCTTCTTCTTCTTAGCCACCTGGTTACCCGCACCGAGAGTTTCACTAGGCGAAGTACAAGAGGAAGACATAGAAGTAGGCGTCGAAGGGGAGAGATCCACCTTAGGATCAACATGACGTTGTTCAGGTGGAGGGACTGATGGACTAACAGCTGATACGGTAGGGACCAAAGAGGTTGAAAACAACCACACAGGCAACCCGACAGTTAACCCTGGTAGGGACAACGTCGCCATATACGGAGCACCAACATTCCCAAGAGGAGGGAATTGTCCTGGGTTCCCATCAGAGGGGGAACCTGGGTTAGTGAATCCTGGAAAAGTTGCCATAGCAAACGAAAACGAAACCTACTCAAGCTAACGCACACAAGATCTAACCAAGTGATGTTATTGTGGCCGAATAAACTTTTAAGACACAAAAACCAAACTTGACCTTTTCATGTTTCAAGAGTCGAGAAAAGGACGAAAAGATGACTCCAGTCTCCTTCGAATGTTTAATGAGCACGAAGTGACAAGACGCTCACAGGCACCTTTTCATTTAGGGAGTCCGAAAAGGATCAAAAGTGACTACTCTGGAGACTCTAGGTATAGGGTTTACCAAGCGATCCGTAAAACTGCTTATACACCTTAGCAATCGTATGAGAGCCAAGGACTTTCCGTACTGCAGTAATCTTCCCGAATGCTGTGTTCGGTGTGTTACGGTTCACAAGGCGGCAGACTCGGCTTCCTATGGATAAAGGATAAAAGCCTAGTGGGGTCTCCCTATATACATGACGGTACGTGGGAGCGCAGTCCGTGTTAGACCACTATCGAGTCACAGGAGGAGGAATCACCCAACCGTAATGTGAAACAATAGTGACTATGTTTAAAGACGCCGGAACACGTCTCTAACCTAGACCTCTAGATATTTGCGTTTAGTTCCAATGCGTTTTTAGGTTAATTCAGTTCATTTTATGGTTGATCTTGAAATTAAGTTTCGATTTCAGGCCCTATCGTATGTTCGCTCACAATTACCTAGATGCAAACTACATGCCAAAGAATATCATTTTGTTCGATGAACTCTAGCTATGAGAAGGTAAAGAAATTTTTTTTTTTCAAACAAAACGAACAAGAGCAATCAAACAACCTAATGCAACTTGAAAGCGAGGAAATGAAACTTTTTCTTTTGAAAATGCAAATCAACGAAACATTCTTTTCCTTTTCAACTTTTTAAAAGCAAAGCCACTAGTTTGATTTTCTTTCAGTGACACAAAGCATCTAAAATAATTTGGAGGAACTAGAACACCAAGCAAAATGTAATTGCCTAATGAAAGCACACAAAGTTCCCAAAACACTCAACAAAGATTTCCAAATCAATGAGAAGATCAAGTTCCGCACGAGCTATGTGATCTAAGCTCGGCAAGACAAGCAAGGATTGAAACGAGGGGGAAAGCGAGAAATACTCGGAAACACAACCCAAAGCACTTCAACAATCACTGAACGAGTACACAAACGAATCTGAAGTTGGCTGATCAAACAAGAAAGAAAAATCCCTACGGAAGGCTTGACACACACACGGCCACTAGATACCCTAGGGCTCGAGTGCAAAATCAACAGAAAAGGGCAAACACCCGAAGGAAGAGAGTTATAACCAGTCAATTAGAGACTCGAAACCATTCAGCAATCGAAAAAGTGACGGTGTAAACACAAACCAAGCAGCAAAAGCAAAAGGGAAGGTGTTCGCAAAACCAAAAACTAAGCAAAACGGAACCCTATCGATCCAGACTTCGCAATCAAGGAGTCCAGAGTTCAGACAGTGAAAAGCAAGTCACAGACAGGCGGAGAGAAGAAGGGAGAGTCACAGCAAGAGGTTCAGGAGGCTAATTTGGTCAAAAATGAATTTTACAGGATCAGCGCGGGTAGCCTTCAGCAACTCGGCGCTGACAAGGGGGTCCCTGTAGCAACTTTGCGACGTCAGCGCGGAAGAACAGGAATAAAGCGCGCTATCTCGGAAAAACGAGGTCAGCGCGGAAATAAAACATACAGATGCGATGACGGGAAATACAAAGAAGCGGGGGCGCGATGTCAGCGCGGAAGGACACGTATGAAGCGCGCTGTCTCTGAAAACGAGGTCAGCGCGACTGTTAGACGTACAGGCGCGATGGAAAGAAAACCAAAGAACAGGGTCGCGATGTCAGCGCGACTGTTCGAAATTAAAACGCGCTGAGAGCAAAAACGAGCAAGGCCAAAATAAAAACTTCCCAAACCAAAAGCAAGAGCCTCTTAACAATAAAAATGCTTCCCAGATATACCCAGAAATTTCATAAGCAAAGAGACAATCCCAAAAACTCGAAAAGAAAACAATCAAAGCCAAGTACAAAAGTGGACTCAAGAGACAAAAAGGCTGATCCCCAGTGGAGTCGCCAAATTGTTGGAGAGGTAAATCCCCTCTACGGATAGAGGCGATCCCTACTAGCCCAGCGAGGGTCTAGCAACAATCAAACAATGCTGCTATGCATGTTCCTAATTGCAATTAAACAAGAGGTAAAAAGCACCTACTTGGATTCCAACGCTGTTGTTTGACGAAGAGATGTTGCCTTCACTCCTTCGCTTTGGCTGGTCACAATCCTCCGCGATCTTCGCGAATAGATACCTGCACACACGAAGAGGAGACAAACACAAGCGTGAAATCTAGTAAAAGCAACCATACATCGGTCAGAAAAGATGTAATTCACATTTAACCATTGCAAGTACAAATGAGAATGGAACAATAATAACAGTCATCTATTATTGATCAGAATAGAGAAGAGTACAACCAAATGTTCTAACGTCGGTAACCTTCTCGGGAGGGGCCGGTCAGCATGTATCTTAAGCATTCACATTTGAGGATGATTCTCCCAAGACAAACAACTCTCTCTCTCACACAAGCAACACAAAACAACCTTCCCTAAGCAATCAATCACTTCCACACCTAGCACACCAAATACCTATAGTAGCGGCAATCTGAGCACTATAAGCTCTATACAATCCAAGCTATGTCTAACTATCCAAAAAAAAAACTAGCTGCCCATGGTAATGGTGAGAGTTTATATAGGAGAAGGAGTCTCCTATAAGGGTGGAAGGATGAGCTTATCTTCAAGGGAAGTTGTTGCAAAGGGTCGAACAGACACGCCATAGAAGGGAGTCGACATTCACAAAGCTAACAACCAAGCCTGGAGTTATTTGGAAGGCTGGTTGTTTGAACAAATTCGCCCAAACTGGATCAGCGCGGATTATGAGGTAACTGACGCGATGTCGCCGCGTCTACATAACTAGGAAAGTCATGTCAGCGCGGAAGAACACGGGAAAGGCGCGCTGGCGACCAGCGCGGAAAAGTGATGTCCTTCCGAGCTGGCAACGCGCGGAATACACTATGGAGCGCCAGTCATCGCGGGTATTTTGCAAACAGACGCGCTGATGAATAAAACTTTAGAAAAATGGGTTTCTGGGCTAGTTCAGAAGGCATGAAGCTTAGTGATTGACACAGCAGGGTGACTGACAGGAAGGCAGTGACAAATTACTGTGTAACAGTTTATATTCAACTGTTCAGATATGAAAGTCTTCTTTTTGGTCAACCCTTTGCCCTTGATATCGAAGGGGGAGAATATCTTGGTCTGCCCTTTGCCCTTGATGTCAAAGGGGGAGAGTATTTTGGTGTTGCTTGTTATCTCTAACAATTTCTACAGCTTGAGGTAATCAACACCAACATGGTTGCCATCAAGTCCAAAGGGGGATATTGTTGGCATTATGATGCATGTGTTGTAATTGCTGGAAACCCACTTGTAGCAGAACAACTCACTTTTATATGGTAACTAGATGAATCTACAGAAGAGATATCAGATGTGGTAGAATGCATGGCAGTTGTGTTTACAGATGTGACAAAATGCAGGAAGTTCAAAGGAATCCGTTCAGAAGTAATGTACAACGGAAACTCTCTCAGAGGACAGTTCACAATGCAACATGTTCACTTTGTCCAAGGAGCATATACACGTGGGTTAATAGAACCAAAGGAGCGTATAACATATACATGCACTTTCACAAGAGGAAAAGTGCGTACATGTTGGAAAAATAAGTTTTTGGTCCGAGGTATTTGGTCTAAGGTATTTTGATCCAAGGTATTGGTACAAGGTATTTGGTCTAAGGTATTGACCCTAGGTATTTGGTCCAAGGTATTGGTCCTAAGTAGTTTTGGTCCATGGTATTGAGAAAGGCCTAAAACTATATAAGGAGGAGAAGATCATTAGGCTAGTGTGTGCAAGTACTGAATATCTGATGAAGTGTGAGATCTAGTACGTAGGTTATCAGCTTATGGTGCTTTGCTTGATCTGAACCAAGGATGAAACTTAGTGGTTGATGAGGGATAAGATCTAATGATGGATTGGGATCTTAAGGCTTGAAATGAATTATCATTATGTGGTTTGATCATGTGTAGTCTAGATATGAATACTGGCACAGTGTTGTTCTGTAAATGTTATGATCTGGGTATGACTGAAGTTTGGAATAGCTGCAAAATTATGAATTAATATCTGCAGATATATACACTGGTTGGCTTTGATAAAAGCGTGTATACACGCTAGTTCAACACATCTAAGTAGCGTATACATTATGAAATATGATATTTGAAGTTACAGTTGGATCTGGCTGTTGTTGCAGAATTCTGGGTCTTGCTCTTTGTTCTGGTGACTGTGTTTTAATGACAGTATACTGAATGTTCAGATTGATTGATTGTGATTTGCATTAGTGACGATGGGCTTTCATTGATTCAGTTGTGGGTGATTTAGAGATTTATGATTGAGTTTCAATGATTGGTTAATGCAGATGTATTTGATGGTTGTAGTGTAGTGGTGATTGATTTTGAGCTTCAATGTTGGTGATGGTTCCAGTATGAAAGTTAGATGAAACATGGCCTTCAGATTGTGGTGTTGTGTTCTAGGAGTATCAAGTCTAAAAATTTATGAAACGTGGTCCCTGGAGGAAGAAAGAAGGTCGTAGCCTTCTGTAGGTCGGCACCTACGTACTAGTAAAGATATCAGCTAATACAAGAGCTAGGGGGTTGTAGCTCCCTTCCACTAGAAGCTAGAGAGTGAGAGAAGGTTGTAACCTTCTACAGGTAGAAGCCTGCATACTGGTATGAGTCTGCACCAGTACAATGTTGTAAAAATATTTTCTTATTATTAAAAGGAAGACAGAGATGACAAAAACAGGTGGTTTTCACCCACATTGGGTTTCTGCCTTAAATCTTGGTGTTCATGCGTGTGATGGTTCATTCTATTATTAATTGCACATGGTTACTGTTTAATGTTTAATAAAGTACTGATGCACAGATTAAAGATCAACATATGATGAATTAACTGAATCATAAGTTCACTAGATATACGTTGGTTGCCTTAATAACAATTGTGTGCACACGCGAGTTCCCTTCACTGAAGTAGCGTATATAAATCTGATTATGGAAATGAAAAAGTTATTGATTTACAAATATTGATTCACCCCCCTTCTTAGTATTATTTCCAACAATTGGTATCAAAGCAGATCCTTTGGTAGAAGCTTGATCGCTTTAAGGAGATCCGTAAAACAATGGGAAAGAAGCTAAAGAAGAAAGTGCCTCAGAAGAAGAAGACATCTCAAAGGAACTATGACAGTGGGAGAGTCGATTGGGGATTATGTGGAAGCAACTCTTCAGATTCAGAATCACCTCAGAATGTAGATGAACAAGCAAAAGAACTATCAGGTATGAATTTGTTATCTTCTTGTGATACATTTCTCTATCCATTTGAAGATGATGAAAGTGACAGCGAAACAACTGAATTTTCTCTTATGGGTGAGAGAGGAAGATATCAAATAGAGGCAGAATTTAAAAGGTGCATAGACAAAATTAGAGATCAATAAGATCTATGGACAAAAGGGAGTGTGCCTTCAAAGAAGAAGCTAACAAACTAAAAGCTCAACTAGAGGAAGGAAACAAATTAAGGATGCAATTCAAGGAACCTACCTTCCAACAACTGAGCCTTCGGCCAACACTTGAGCCTTCAGCCTACCTTCCAACACCTAAGCCGTTGGCCCTTCTGTCCTTCGACCTACTGATCAATGTCAAAAGCTGCAGGATGAAGTGACATCATTAAGAAATGGAGTAAATAAAAGGAGCACAAAAATCAAGAAACTCAAAGATAGATCCAGTTACTATGAAAGTCGTGAAGCTAAGATCCTGTCTCTAAAAGAAGATCCTGAAAAATCAATTAAGTAGAATGAAGAACTACTCCAAGCTCTTGAAGAACAAGAAAACGAAGTTCTTGAATTAAGGCAACAAATGGAAGAAGGAAGAAAAGTTGAAGGATTCATGAAGAAATAGTATCTTGAAAAGGAAGAGCAATATCAGGTTGAGGTAAATATCTTAAAAGGTAAATTAGAAGAAAAGGATAAGCTTTTACGATTTCAAGATAGTACTAAGATTTTGGATGATATTCTCAGTAGTCAAAGGTATCCTGCTATCAAAACTGGTCTTGGTTTTCATGAATCTGTTGAAGGTGAATCTAGCTCACAAAGTGAGGCAAGGAACTCTAATGCAAAATCTGAAATGCTCAACAAGGAGACGAGAGGTCAATCCCATCAACAACTAAGGAAAGAAATTCTTCAAAGAAAATATTTAACTCCTAATTATGGAAGTGATAGTTGGTTATTTCTTCAAATGAATAATGTTAAATGTTTTATATATCATAATCTTGGACATGTTACAACAAGATGTGGAAGTAGAATGGTTCAAGACCATCACGCAGAAAGATCATCAGCTTCTAGGTACTTTAAGGGATATTGTTTTTCTTGCAATATTTTTTGTCACAAAGCCATTGACTGCTATAGAAGAAATATGAAACATGTAAGATGTTATGCATGTAACAAGTTTGGACATATAGCAAAGGAATGCAGGAGAAAATTTCGGGCACCATACCAAAAGGAAAAAACATCACCACACTCGAAGATATGGAAGAAGAAGGAAGTAGATTCAGAAAAATGTGGCATGGCATAGTGTACAGACATAACAGACTTAGGGGGAGCTGAAAGTGTGAAACTTCAATGTTCTAAATCTCATACACAAGTTTCATGAAGACAAGTCATGTATATACGCGAGTTCGAAGCTACACAATCACGTATATGTGGTTTGAGAAAAATGCTGTGGGACAGACTCAGAAAAACTGATTTGATATGATTCAGACAATTATCAGTTATCTTTTCTGTCATAGATGACTACAATCTGTGGATGTTATTTAGAAGTGTTTGATCCTCACAAGTTGTTGATAACTTGATGTATATCTGATTGATGATGATTGCTTGATACTTCTTACTGATATATGCAATGATCAGATATGACAATGAACAGGTGAAATAGGTGTAGGGGGAGAACATGCCATGCTTCTAATAAAGCATCGTTGGCATTATGTTTAGAAGTTTTTGGTACCTAATCAATGATGATGATGCATATGTGGCTAAATGATACATCTTGCTATGTTATGGTTATGAGTTTCCCATGATAAAATCTCATATGATACTTGGGGTCACATAGTTGGCATTCAGATCAAATTTATGGATGATTGTGGATGACTCTTTGATGATGCATATAGTACATATATGTTGCTTACATGGTGATCTTCATAAGGACAAGGAGAAGTACAAAGCTTGAGTACAAAACTTCATTATTTGATGATGAGCCACTCATTTCTTTTATGTTGCTGTCATCATGCCTTCAAAGATGCACAAAGTTCATATGGTGTAGTTATGATGCAAGATTTCTATAGTTCTTGACTCTCACATGGTTGAGGATTGTTGCTATTGACAATATCAAGAAATCTTGACAAATGACCATAAGCCCATGGTTTACTAAATACATATTTCTATCTCTTTGATGGATATACAGTATGCTGGATACATTGATGATTACTTAAGTTGCATATTGATAAATATTGTTGGTTGGCCAAGAGAATGGTGTTATTGCAAGTCGCATGAAGACATAGCTATTTGAAGACATGGATATTTGAAGACATGGCTTACTTCGACACATAATGATGATGAGTTCTTACCTTATGATGATAGGTTGATACTCACATATGTTGATTATCATGGTTGATATATTAAGGGTTCTTGTGAAAGATCATGCAGTTCTTGATGATGATGTGATGACTATGGTGTTTTTCACATATGATATGATGTGAATGTTTTGTGTTACTGTTTAGAGATATCACATATACTTAGTTGATTCATGGGAGGTTATGATAAGGCTCTTTCCACTTAGGAAATGAAGAAAGTTGATCTTGATGAGATCAAGAGGATGAGTTGATATCTATATATGACATTCTTAGTCATAGGTTGATGATATTTACTTTGTAATTTTTTCGGAACTAATGATGGACATATACAGGTTACAGGTCTGGATGCTGTTGATAGATGCTTATGGTTGGTATTAGGCAATGGTACAGATCATACATGGTGTATGATGACTATCATGGTCTTGGTTATAAATGTCATGTATATCATTCGATGTAAAGGGAATATAAAGACCCATGATGTAATAATTTGTCTCTGTCTATCGTAGTCTTTTGATGAGTTCTTTTTGGTCATATGATGTAATTTGTATCCCCACTTTGCATGGGATGGACAATGTAACTTCTATCATGTATAAACAAGTGGTATATCCCCACTTGGTTGGGAGGATGAGTCAAATTTGGTATATCCCCACTTGGTTGGGAGATTGATGTATGTATGAGTCATTGATGATAGGAAAGTCAAACTCACATAGTCGAGTGATAGATTCATGTTGTTCTTTTGGAAAATATTTGTAGACTCTACATGTGTTTAGGGGGAGCATGGATGATATAGTGCATCTCAGCATGTACAAAGGGGGAGTTTAATCAGAAAATTCAACATTTGCTTAGGGGGAGCATGATCAATGTTTATATTCAGCTGTTCAGATATGAAAGTATTCTTTTTGGTCAACCCTTTGCCCTTGATATCGAAGGGGGAGAATATCTTGGTCCGCCCTTTTCCCTTGATGTCAAAGGGAGAGAGTATTTTGGTGTTGCTTGTTATCTCTAATAGTTTCTATAGCTTGAGGTAATCAACACCAACATGGTTGCCATCAAGTCTAAAGGGGGATATTGTTGGCATTATGATACATGTGTTGTACTTGATGGCAACCCACTTGTAGCAGAACAACTCACTTGTATATGGTAACTAGATGAATCTACAGAAGAGATATCAGATGTGATAGAATGCATGGCAGTTGTGTTTACATATGTGACAGAATGCAGAGAAGTTCAAAGGAATCAGTTCAGAAGTAATGTACAATGGCAACTCTCTCAGATGACAGTTCAGAGTGCAGCATGTTCACTTTGTCCAAGGAGCATATACACGTGGGTTAACAGAACCAAAGGAGTGTATAACATATACACGCGCTTTCACAAGAGGAAAAGCATGTACATGTTCGAAAAATAATTTTTTGGACTGAGGTATTTGGTCCAAGGTATTTTGATCCAAGGTATTTGGTCTGAGGTATTGACCCTAGGTATTTGGTCCAAGGTATTGGTCCTAAGTAGTTTTGGTCCATGGTATTGAGAAAGGCCTAAAACTATATAAGGATGAGAATATCATTAGGCCAGTGTGTGCAAGTACTGAATATCTAATGAAATGTGAGATCCAGTACGCAGGTTATTGGCTTATGGTGCTTTGCTTGATTTGAACCAAGGATGAACCTTAGTGGTTGATGAGGGATAAGATCTAATGATGGATCGTGATCTTAACGCTTGAAATGAATTATCATTATTTGGTTTGATCATGTATAGTCTAGATATGAATACTGACGCATGTGTTGTTCTGTAAATGTTATGATCTGGGTATGACTGAAGTCTGGAATAGCTGCAAAATTATGAATTATTATTTGCAGATATATACGCTAGTTGGCTTTGATAAAAGCATGTATACACGCTATTTCAACACATCTAAGTAGCGTATACATTATGAAATATGATATTTGAAGTTACAGTTGGATCTGGTTGTTGTTGTAGAATTCTGGGTTCTGCTTTGTGTTCTAGTGACTGTGTTTTGATGACAGTATACTGAATGTTCAGATTGATTGATTGTGATTTGCTTTAGTGACGATGGGCTTTCAGTGATTTAGTTGTGGGTGATTTAGAGATTTATGATTGAGTTTCAATGATTGTTTAATGCAGATGCATTTGATGGTTGTAGTGCAGTGGTGATTGATTTTGAGCTTTAATGTTGGTGATGGGTCTAGTATGAAAATTATATGAAACATGGCCTTTAGATTGTGGTGTTTTGTTCTAGGGGTATCCAGTTTGAAAATTTATGAAACGTGGTCCCTGGAGGAAGAAAGAAGGTCGTAGCCTTCTGTAGGTCAGCGCCTACGTACTAGTAAACATATCGGCTAGTACAAGAGCTAGGGGGTTGTAGTAGAGAGTGAGAGAAGGTTGTAACCTTCTACAGGTAGAAGCCTGCGTACTGGTATGAGTTTGCACGAGTACAATGTTGTAAATGGATTTTCTTATTATTAAAAATAAGACAGAGACGACAACAACAAGTGGTTTTCACCCACATTGGGTTTCCACCTTAAATCTTGGTGTTCATGTGTGTTTCTTATGTGTGATGGTCCATTCTATTATTAATTGCACATGGTTACTATTTAATGTTTAATAAAGTACTGATGCATAGATTAAAGATCAACATATGATGAATTAATTGAATCATAATTTCACTAGATATACGTTGGTTGCTTTAATAACAATTGCGTGCACACTCGAGTTCCCTTCACTGAAGTAACGTATATAAATTTGATTATGGAAATGAAAAAGTTATTGATTTACAAATACTGATTCACCCCCCCTCTCAGTATTATTTCCAACAATTGGTATCAAAGTAGGTCCTTTGGTAGAAGCTTGATCGCTTGAAGGAGATCCATAGAACAATGGGAAAGAAGCTAAAGAAGAAAGAGCCTAAGAAGAAGAAGACATCTCAAAGGAACTATGACAGTGGGAGAGTCAATTGGGGATTATGTGGAAGCAACTCTTCAGATTCAGAATCACCTCAGAATGAAGATGAATAAGCAAAAGAACTATCAAGTATGAATTTGTTATCCTCTGGTGATACATTTCTCTATCCATTTGAAGATGATGGAAGTGATAGCGAAACAACTGAATTTTCTCTTATGGGTGAGAGAGAAAGATATCAAATAGAGGCAGAATTTAAAAGGCTCGTAGAAAAAATAAGAGATCAACAAGATCTATTGGACAAAAGGGAGTGTGCCTTCAAAGAAGAAGCTACCAGACTAAAAGCTCACCTAGAGGAAGGAAACAAAGTAAGGAAGCAATTCAAGGAAAATGAAGATCAATGTTAAAAGCTGCAGGATGAAGTGACATCATTAAGAAATGAAGTAAATAAAAGGAGCACAACAATCAAGAAACTCAAAGATAGATCCAGTTACTATGAAAGTCTTGAAGATAAGATCCTCTCTCTAAAAGAAGATCTTGAAAAATCAAATAAGCAGATTGAAGAACTACTCCAAGCTCTTGAAGAACAAGAAAACAAAGTTCTTGAATTAAGGCAACAAATGGAAGAAGGAAGAAAAGTTGAAGAAATCATGAAGAAACAGTATCTTGAAAAGGAAGATCAATATTAGGTTGAGGTAAATATCCTTAAAGGTAAATTAGAAGAGAAGGATAAGCTTTTACGATTTCAAGCTAGTAGTAAGATTCTGGATGATATTCTCAGTAGTCAAAGGTCTCCTGCCATCAAAAATCGTCTTGGTTTTCATGAATATGTTGAAGGTGAATCTAGCTCACAAAGTGAGGCAAGGAACTCTAATGCAAAATCTGAAATGCTCAACAAGGAGATGAGAGGTCAATCCCATCAACAACTAAGGAAATAAATTCTTCAAAGAAAATATTTAACTCCTAACTATGGAAGTGATAGTTGGTTATTTCCTCAAATGAATAATGTTAAATGTTTTATATGTCATAATCTTGGACATGTTGCAGCGGGATGGGGAAGTAGATGGTTCAAGACCATCACACAGAAATATCATCAGCTTCTAGGTACTTTAAGGGATATTTTTTTTCTTGCAATATTTTTTGTCACAAAGCCAATGACTGCTATAAAAGAAATATGAAACATGTAAGATGTTATGCATGTAACAAGTTTGGACATATGGCAAAGGCATGCAGGAGAAAATTTTGGGCACCATACCAAAAGGAGAAAGCATCATCACACTCAAAGATATGGAAGAAGAAGGAAGTACAGTCAGAAAAATGTGGCATGGCATAGTGTACAGACATAACAGACTCAGGGGGAGTTGAAAGTGTGAAACTTCAATGTTCTAAATCTCATACACAAGTTTCATGAAGACAAGTCATGTATATACGCGAGTTGGAAGCTGCACAATCACGTATATGTGGTTTGAGAAAAATGCTATGGGACAGACTCAGAAAAACTGATTTGATATGATTCAGACAATTATCAGTTATCTTTTCTGTCGTAGATGACTACAGTCTGTGGATTCTATTTAGAAGTGTTTGATCCTCACAATTTTTTGATAACTTGATGTATATTTGATTGATGGTGATGCCTTGATACTTCTTACTGATATATGCAATGATCAGATATGACAATGAACAGGTGAAATAGGTGTAGGGGGAGAACATGCCATGCTTCTAATAAAGCATCGTTGGCATTATGTTTAGAAGTTTTTGGTACCTAATCAATGATGATGATGCATATGTGGCTAAATGATACATCTTGCTATGTTATGGTTATGAGTTTCCCATGATAAAATCTCATATGATACTTGGGGTCACATAGTTGGCATTCAGATCAAATTTATGGATGATTGTGGATGACTCTTTGATGATGCATATAGTACATATATGTTGCTTACATGGTGATCTTCATAAGGACAAGGAGAAGTACAAAGCTTGAGTACAAAACTTCATTATTTGATGATGAGCCACTCATGTCTTCAAAGATGCATAAAGTTCATATGGTGCAGTTATGATGCAAGATTCCTATAGTTCTTGGTTCTGACATGGTTGAGGATTGTTGCTGTTGATGATATCAAGAAATCTTGACAAATGACCATGAGATCATGGTTTGCTAGATACATATTGCTATCTCTTTGATGGATATACAGTATGCTGGATACATGGATGATTACTTAAGTTGCATATTGATAAATATTGTTGGTTGGCTAAGAGAATGGTGTTATTGCAGGTCGCATGAAGACATAGCTATTTGAAGACATGGATATTTGAAGACATGGCTTACTTAGACACATAATGATGATGAGTTCTTACCTTATGATGATAGGTTGATACTCACATATGTTGATTATCATGGTTGATGCTTATCAGATGTGGGATGTTCCCTAGTGATGATACATGGTTGATATATTAAGGGTTCTTGTGAAAGATCATGCAGTTCTTGATGATGATGTGATGACTATGGTGTTTTTCTCATATTATATGATGTGAATGATTTTGTGTTACTGCTTAGAGATATCACATATACTTAGTTGATTAATGGGAGGTTATGATAAGGCTCTTTCCACTGAGGAAATGAAGAAAGTTGATCTTGATGAGATCAAGAGGATGAGTTGATATCTATATACGACATACTTAGTCATAGGTTGATGAAATTTACTTTGTCATTTTTCGGAACTGATGATGGACATATATAGGTTACAGGTGTGGATGTTGTTGACAGATGCTTATGGTTGGTATTAGGCAATGGTGCATATCATACATGGTGTATGATAGTTGCTGAAGACTATCATGGTCTTGGTTATAAATGTCATGTATATCATTCGAAGTAAAGGGCATATAAAGACCCATGATGTAATAATTTGTCTCTGTCTGTCGTAGTCTTTTGATGAGTCCTTTTTGGTCATATGATGTAATTTGTATCCCCACTTTTCATGGGATGAACGATGTAATTTCTATCATGTATAAACAAGTGGTATATCCCCACTTGGTTGGGAGGATGAGTCAAATTTGGTATATCCCCACTTGGTTTGGAGATTGATGTATGTATGAGTCATTGGTGATAGGAATGTCAAACTCACACAGTTGAGTGAGAGAATCATGTTATTCTTTTGGAAAATATTTGTAGACTCTGCATGTGTTCAGGGGGAGCATGGATGATATAGTGCATCTCAGCATGTACAAAGGGGGAGTTTAATCAGAAAATTAAACATGTGCTTAGGGGGAGCATGATCAATGTTTATATTCAGCTGTTCAGTTATGAAAGTCTCCTTTTTGGTCAACCCTTTTCCCTTGATATTGAAGGGGGAGAATATCTTGGTCCGCCCTTTGCCCTTGATGTCAAAGGGGGAGAGTATTTTGATGTTTCTTGTTATCTCTAACAGTTTCTACAGCTTGAGGTAATCAATGCCAACATGGTTTCCATCAAGTCCAAAGGGGGATATTGTTGGCATTATGATGCATGCGTTGTACTTGATGGCAACCCACTTGTAGCAGAACAACTCACTTGTATATGGTAACTAGATGAATCTACAGAAAAGATATCAGATGTGACAGAATGCATGGCAGTTGTGTTTACAGATGTGACAAAATGCAGGGAAGTTCAAAGGAATCAGTTCAGAAGTAATGTACAGTGGCAACTCTCTCAGATGACAATTCATAGTGCAGCAGGTTCACTTTGTCCAAGGAGCGTATACAAGTGGGTTAACAGAACCAAAAGAGCATATAACATATACATGCACTTTCACAAGAGGAAAAGTGTGTACATGTTGGAAAAATAAGTTTTTGGTCAAGGTATTTGGTCCAAGGTATTTTGATCCAAGGTATTGGTCCAAGGTATTTGGTCTGAGGTATTGACCCTAGGTATTTGGTACAAGGTATTCGTCCTAAATAGTTTTGTTCCATGGTTTTGAGAAAGACCTAAAACTATATAAGGAGGAGAAGATCATTAGGCCAGTGTGTGCAAGTGTTGAATATCTGATGAAGTGTGAGATCTAGTACGCAGGTTATCAGCTTATGGTGCTTTGCTTGATCTGAACCAAGGATGAACCTTAGCGGTTGATGAGGGATAATATCTAATGATGGATCATGATATTAAGTCTTGAAATGAATTATCATTATGTGGTTTGACCATGTATAGTCTAGATTTGAATATTGACGCATGTGTTGTTTTGTAAATGTTATGATTTGGGTATGACTGAAGTCTAGAATAGCTGCAAAATTATGAATTAATATTTGCAGATATATACGCTGGTTGGCTTTGATAAAAGCATGTATACATGCTAGTTCAACACATATAAGTAGCTTATACATTATGAAATATGATATTTAAAGTTACAGTTGGATCTGGCTGTTGTTGCAGAATTCTGGGTCTTGCTCTGTGTTCTGGTGACTGTGTTTTGATGACAGTATATTGAATGTTCAGATTGATTGATTGTGATTTGCTTTAGTGACAATGGGCTTTCAGTGATTCAGTTGTGGGTGATTTAGAGATTTATGATTTGTTTTCAATGATTGGTTAATGCAGATGTATTTGATGGTTGTAGTGTAGTGGTGATTGATTTTGAGCTTCAATGTTGGTGATGGGTCCAGTATGAAAATTAGATGAAATGTGGCCTTCAGATTGTGGTGTTGTGTTCGAGGAGTGTCCAGTCTGAAAATTTATGAAACGTGGTCCATGGAGGAATAAAGAATGTCGTAGACTTCTGTAGGTCGACGCTTACGTACTGGTAAACATATCGGCTAGTACAAGAGCTAGGGGGTTGTAGCTCCCTTCCAGTAGAAGCTAGAGAGCGAGAGAAGGTTGTAACCTTCTACAGGTAGAAGCCTGCGTACTGGTATGAGTCTGCACCAATACAATGTTGTAAACAAATTTTCTTATTATTAAAAAGAAGACAGAGACGACAACAATAGGTGGTTTTCACCCACATTGGGTTTCCACCTTAAATCTTGGTGTTCATATGTGTTGCTTATGTGTGATGGTTCATTCTATTATTAACTGCACATGGTTACTGTTTAATGTTTAATAAAGTACTGATGTACAGATTAAAGATCAACATATTATGAATTAACTGAATCATAAGTTCACTAGATATACGTTGGTTGCCATAATAACGGTTGCGTGCACATGCGAGTTCCCTTCACTGAAGTAGCGTATATAAATTTTATTATGGAAATGAAAAAGTTATTGATTTACAAATACTGATTCACCCCCCCTCTGAGTATTATTTCCAACATCTTGCATTCACTCTAATGCATTTTTATATGTTTATGGAGAACCCAAAGTGAGAAAAGTTATTAAAAAATGGAGAAAAGGGGAGTGGAGTTGTAGTATAAGCTATGCAACATTTTGAAACAAGGATGTTGTAAATGCTATTTATGAGGCTTTCTAGGTGCTTTACAAACTACATGTGCATCTATTAAGATTTCAATGTATACAATAATTTAACTTTCCAACTTCAAGCTCTTCAATAGCTTGTCATCTCTCATCCTTAAAGAGAGAAAAAATCACAAAAAATATTCCTTGATATCAGCTCCAGCTTAAATTGTTTTCGATCTTTTCTTTTCGTCCTCAAAGAATTCAAGTGATCCTCCTAAGGAATATTGTGCTCATCTTTTAGTTCCAAATCAAGTGCTAATTATTAAAGAAAAACTAAAATTTTTGCCCATTTGTGTCCACCTATATGTCCATTCCAAAGGGTGCGCACCATCTTTGACTTGTTCCACATTGTTACTAGCTTCTAGTGTAATCTCAATTGCCAAGGTATAAGTTCCCTACAAAGGATGAAAAGAAGGCAAGGACAACTTCAATGTTATGTACAAATTGACCTATTCATATTGAGATCCACAAGGATGAAACAAATCCTACCATGAAAAAACTTGAAAAAGAGATGAAAAAAAAGTAAAAGAAAGTATAAAGAGTAATTAGAGGCTAAAAAAAAATTCCTCTTGTTGCTACAATGAATTGCAAACAAAGACAATGGCACTGGTTTGAAAACCTTGCAATGTTGGAAAACTTTCAAGTCCTAAGAAGTAACGCTACTTATGGAATTTTTCTTTCATATCCAGCACTTTGACACTGTTAAATTCACATTAATCAACCATGTCAAAGGATTCCTTCCACAGTTGACCACAAAACAAAAAATCTATCAAATAATAACATTGGGCTTGAAGGTCGACATAGTGATTGCCAACAAACAATTTCAGAGGTTTGAAGTGAAATTATTATTGAAAGAAAACAATTTAAAAGGTATGAAGTAAACCCATCACTATTTTGGTTCAGCAAACTCCAGTAAGTTGTGCATTACAACTGTGTGCATCAGAAGCTAATAATCAAGAGACTAAACCCACATATGTAAGACATAGCATGATATGTCCAACAAAATGTACTATATCTAGATGCACTTAGAAGCAAATATTGAACAGGTTAAATCCATATGTATGTGTCATAGTAGGACATGCCCAGAAAAAATTCACCTCACAAGTCGAGCAGGATTTGTAAAAATATGCGCTTCAAAGGCAGACTTGCAAGCCAAATAAATTGTTAGAACAAAAAACCACTAATAAATTCACTAGTTATTATACAAAATTAGAAACTGAGATTGAGCTAAAGGGAGAGAACAAAACTCTCTCTTCTTACATTCATTTCTTTTCAAACCAATTTTAAACAAGTATAGTCTGCCTCAAAAGGTATAAAATCATTTACAAATAGTATGTGCCTTGCTCCCATATTTAAGCCTTTGTTCTTTCTTGCTAGTTGAAATTTTAGAGTCATCTCAATTGCAACTACCAAATCAGTGTCAATCTTTTACCTTAAATAAATATCCCTTGCAACGAGGCCTACTTGAGTTATACTCAGTTGCACTCTTTTTCAGTTGTAGCTATATCCACCATTGGGAACTTACCAGGTTGGTGACTTCTTGCTTGATCGAACAAGGGTATTAGTTTTATAATGCCTTTTCCCCAATCCAACCTGAATTATATTCCTTCCTAGAATGCCTTCTTAAAAATACAAGCATTTGTTTCCCACAATCACATGACTTCATGAATCTAGGTTCAGTGAATAAGATGGGCAAGAAACTATGTTCTTTCTAATTTTTGAGAGAAGCTTTTGATGTGATTACCTCTGCTCTATTTTAGATCAAAATTGGATCTGTTAAGCACTATTTGGGGTAACTTGGGCATAATGCCATGTTAAACATGGAGAAATGAACTTGTGAAACTGGCATTATAAGCTACCAATTGAGAAGGATCCTTATCTATAGGACAAGTAAGTTTTAACACAACCAACATTATATTTTCGAGAGTTGGTCTTTAGTGTTTAGCCTTTTTTTTGGGTAAACAATGGGAGTCTGCTATAAATTTTTCATTTATGTTTTAAGTGGAAAATGTTATACAAATTCTATAGATGCAATTTCCTTTGACATTTTTTCTTTTCTAAGAAGGATATAATTGTCATTGTCAATTTGTTCATGTCGTACATACTCCTTCTTACATGTTGAATTTTCTAGTGGTATATGCACGTTTGCTTGGATTTCATTGGTATCATATACTACTTGACATGTGTTACTTTTTATTTCAAGGAAATGATTATTTTCATGGTACTTTTTAGTGTTTGTTCCTAGTTTGTATTTTCAATTTCATAGAGGCAGGCTTGGTTTATCGATTTCTTGTTGATCTGATCCTTGCAATAGGGTAGCTTTAGTTTACCTTTGTTGATATGAAATTACCGAGATTGCCTTTTAGTGATGCAACACATCCTATTGGGTGTAATCATTTTACCACTACATTTCTATAGAGACCTAAACCCTCCAACATTTTCTATTTTTGATGCCTGCCATCAATGTATTAGCAATTTTAACAAAGAAATAGAAACGAAGAACAATGCTTCTAACAAACATATAGTAACACTAAAATATGAAATTACACTAACAAAAGTAAAAAAAAATGCATTCAAATATCAATGCAGTGATGATGAACACTGAAAATACAATATGCACACATTAGGCACAGAAAATCCTCTTGGGATATGCAAATTCAATTTCCAAAAAAACACTATCTTTCATTAGAGATCATTAATTATTACAAAGTTTTTTGTTCATATTCAACACATTTGGTTACCATGCCTACATACATATGGTTTTGAGTCTCCTACAACAATAGCTTGTGAACACCTTCTCTATTTTTCCTTTCATCCAGAAGAAGAATGACCTATTTCCTGTCTTAGTGAGCAAGTCGTAGGCCAATTGCCCATCCATTGGTTAGGTGCTTACAACAACATGGTTCTAACGTGCCTTGTTGACTCATTTTACTCTGCTAGTACATTTGGAGAGGGCTATGTTGACTGTTGGCTTCTTTTTTTCTAGATATGTTATATATCAATCCTCTTCAATTTTAACATTCTTGGTCTCACAAAAATTCAATTGAGTTGAACGGTAGTGGTGTTCCATGCTTCACCTCTTTTTGGAGGAAAATAACCATTTTAAGACAAATTTCATTCTTCACCTCTCTCTTTGCAGGCAAACCTACATTTGAAGACTTGGTTCTGGAGCTTGATTATCTTGATGATTAATAATTGTTTATGTTTTTTTTAAATGACTAGGGATATCAACAACTAGGTGAGTATTGTACTCACGTGACACAAAGTCAATTCCAACTACTACCACTATAACCTCTAAGTGGATACATATTCCCCTTCCACAAACACATGTAAATCAAGGGATTTGAACCTTGAATCTCTTGGTACATAACATATCACTATTACTGCGATAGCCGATTGAGTTGCCCTCGAGGGTTTTGAAGTTTGATAACTTTTATTACAAGCTTCTTTCTATCATTGATTGATATATTGGCTAAAAGAAAAGATATTTTCTGATTAACTTTATAGGCATCAACTTGGAATGGATTTCCATCATTTAATGAACCTATATTTATGCAGTCATTTGAGGTGTATGGCATTGCGATCCCACAAAACTATTGCAAAAGGCTACCTTGCAGACATCTAATGAGACTACATCACATCTCACTTTATCAATGAAACAAACTGATATGTGAAATTTGAACTTACAATGTCTTGTAGAACCATTGTAATGGACAATGTTATGGATGCTTATCGATATTTAATCTCAATTTTTGCACAAACAACTACGAGATCATAATCTTATGAATTCACTGGGCAAACAATGCAGTGAGCTTCTTCAATGTCATCATTTGGATCTTGATGCATAACACCTATTCTCTCTTGGAATTGAGTTTTTTCAACCTATCCTCATTAGCTGGTGGTTTTTGCATTCTCATACAAGAAATCTTGACATCCAAATTGGAGTCACATTTTGATTATTGTCCCTAAATATTGGTGAGAGCTTGCTTTGATGCTTTCTTCTGATTTTTAGGATGCAATTTCAAGGAAAATTTCAAGCATTTAGTCTCACTATGTCAATCTATACCACAATAGTTGCAATGATTCTCACCATTGTCCTTCGACTGAGCAACATTGTTAATCTCCCTCTAGACTACTCCTATCATGTTGTTGGGTACCTTCCTTTGTGTTTCCTATTACTCGATTCTATGTTTGTTTCATGTTGTTGAAGAATTTAGGGCAATTAGGTTAATAAGATTCTTCTCACAATGATAACTATTTGTGAGGTACTTTTTACCTTTTCTTATTAGCACAATTATATTCTCTTGTTATTATTAGAGTGTGTTTTCTTACTTCATCAAATAGTTACCAAAATAAAAGAGATAAGAACACAAGATGTTGGATTTATGCCAAGGCCAAAACCTCTCACTCTTTGAGAGGAAAACCCGTGCAAATTATTCTTATAGAGATTCCAATTGGTGAATACCAAGATCAAGACCCTAGACCTATGTTGCCACTCCTAGACCAAGACACAGTCATCATTCTTCCTTGATTCTTAGATTTCTTCATGGAACCAAGACATGATTAGCACAACATCCAAACGTTGTGATATATCCCTGAAATTTGGCCTCACATAATTGTACATCATACCTTCATACTATCACTGGCACTGAGTTGCATCATGTAGCACCTAGTTGCATAATGTAGCACCTAGTTGCATAATGTAGCACTTATCATCACTGATCACCATATTACTACTGAGCACAAACCTTGATATCATTGAGATCTAGCATCGAGCATCAATGAGTACCATATTATTAGCACAACATCGAGACCTTATCCAAAATGTACCACTATGATATGTCCATCCGCATTATCGTGAATATATGCCGAGACAGTGAGGAAGATATCACTATAATGTCACCCCAAACTAGTCCACACTGTGATCACTGTGATAACCAAACTCCTTGCTATCTTGACCATCGAGAAACTTAGAAAATATGTCGAGAGTATTTATGTGGATGATCCATACCTTATCTCTATTGTACCCATCCGAAATCTGAGAGATATATCGAATTGTCTCCCTTCACTGTCCCATCTGAATTGAATATGATTTCTCACCAAACACTGAGATCTGAACTTGAATTACCTGCTGCTCATTTGAGACCACAGAGAGATCTATTGTACAAGACTAGAGAGATCTGCGAGATTCTCTATATGATTTATCATCAAAACCTCAGAGAATATAAACTTCTATATGTGCATACTCCATTACCAAAGCCTCAGAAGAAGTCTAAACTTGTCTTCTACTTCTGCCATCTGAAATTATAGAGATATATGAATATTTATCACTATTGAGGGGTATAGGCTCTTGTATATAGTTGTTTTCCCCTACATTTGAGCCAACATGACCATTTGAAAGGGTGTGTCTCCATATGTGAGCCGACGTTTCATTTGTATACATTCTGAGGCTGACATCAAGAAGAGGATGATTGTTCTTGTCTATTGGAGGGCTTCTAGTCCACTTGTAGGCCTAGATACATTCTTTATATGCCCAAGAAGGGTCATACATTACATTGACTTAAAAAAAATAAAATCCCTTGCTCATGAAACTCATGAAGCAAGGCATTAATAAATTATTTTCTTTATTACATCAATTACAATAATTACATGTCATTATCAAGACTGAACCTAGTTACATTCTACAACAACTGTCCCTAGTATCAATAAAAACTGCCTTCTTATAGAGATCATCAAGTTTCTTTACCTCGAAGAGGGCTAGTTCCTTTTTGATGCAACCACACATGCCTCCTTGGTGTTTCATCAATAAGTTCTTAACATAATGGTTTACTTCTTAGTTTTGGCCGTTTTTTCAATCACTTTGGTAAGGTTTTATCATTTAATCACATGTTCCTCTTGATAGAGATGATGGAATAAACTGAATTACAGAAACTGAATTTCAGTGATGGAACACTTCATATTGGCTACAAGTTTTTTAATGTTGCATTGCTGCACTGATTTAGTCTCTGCAATATTTCATGGTTTCAGTGCCTGCCATCAATTTATTCAGCAGAGACTGAATTTCAGTGATGGAACACTGCATATTGGCTGCAAGTGTTTTTAATGTTGCATTGTAGTACCAACTTAATCTCTGCAATATTTCATGCTTGCAATGTCTACCATCAATGCTTACAACAAGTCTAAAAAGGAAATAGAAACACATAATTAAGTGAGGACATAACAAAGCGTCTAACGGCTACACGACACTAAATTGTGGAATTACAGTAACAAAAGTAACAATGCTTGCATTCAAGATTCTGTTGAATATCAATGAAGTAATAATGAACTCAGGAAATAGAGCATGCACACAGTAACACGTGAATTTACATGAAGAAAACCCTCTTGGAGTATAAAATCTCCACCAGTAAACAAATACTCTTCTTAATTAAGTATATTATTGATTACAGATCTTTTTTTTGGCTACTGTGACTACGTAAAGATGATCTTGAGTCTCCTGCAACGTTTTGGCTGTGAATTCCTTTGTTTTCCCTTTACTATCGGGGGAAGAATGGAATTTTTTCTTTTCACCTTATGTTTCTCCCTTGGCCAAGAAAGTCGTGGGTCAATTTACCCATCCGTTGGTTAGGTAGTTATGCCAACATGTCTTGTTGATTAGGCTTACGCTGCCTCTGCATTCAGAGATGGCCAAGTTGACTGTTGGCTTAGTTTTCGCTAAACCAGTGATATATCATTTTTTTTCACTAAGGAAATTTTAACAAGATCATTAAGATATTTCTTGTCCATCACCATTCCTATTATCCCAGTTTTTAAATCAAAGTTGTCTTTAAGGGATTATTGCTAATTTTCTTCAATCAATGGTCTATGGTGTACTTTTTCCAATTGGAGAGAAAATATATTTCATAATTGTTTCTGCACTTGTTCCAATTGAGTATGGGGGTTAAAATTTAATACTTGGTTGGTAACACATTTGTATCTAGCACTTCTTGAATTTGCGTACATCTGTTGTGGTTATAGGTGGGCTACCATTGCATCTCAATTGAAGGAAAAAACAAACAAACAATGCAGAAGAAGGTGAAAATAGTGATTCTTACTTGAATGTAGTTTTGGAGATGTCAGCATGAATATAATAATGTGTTATGTGCTTCACATGTAGGGGGGGACATGGAAAACTAGTGGGAATTTCCATTTAGAGACCCGAACAACACTAAATCTAGATGATTTTCTTGACCCACATATATAGAGAAACAATTGAACTAGAGCATTAGTTTCTGCGACTGTAATTAAATTTTCTTGTTAATGAAATATCTATTGTTGCAGGGTGAAGCTCCACTCTTTCTATACATCTTTGGACATGAAGTAGTTGGGTATCCACTTTGTTCTAGGCATGAATTTCTGTATTTGACATAATAATTCAATCAAGAATGTAGTATTTCATGGAAAAAATTTCCTAGTGATTAATTGCTGGCCAATTGTGGCAATGGTTGAGACAAAATTGTTGATAGTGTTGGAGAAGGGATAACTTACCTCAAGTCGGGTGACAAGGTGCTTCCAGTATTTACTAGACAATGCAACAAATGCAGACATTGTAATTTAGAAGATAGAATGTGTGATCTCATGAGAATTAACACTAAGAGAGGGGTTATAGAAAATGATGGAAAGTCAAGGTGGGGTTATGAAAAACTATGGAAAGTCAAGGTGTTCTATCAATAGGAAACTAGTTTACCACTTCCTTGATACATTGAATTTAAACCAATACACTATTTTGCATGGAGGATGTGTGGCTAAACTTAATCCTGAGGCTCCTCACAGGAATTCATAGTTTCAACGATTAGCAAGGGTTTCATAGCATACTAGTCCTTCAGTTGCTTCATTTCCATGGCTCTGCTTACCAGTGACTACATTCTTTCAAACCATCTCATCGTTGTGTTTGTAATCCTTGCCCTCATTACAATAGTGATGATTTTGTTTGTGTGATTGAACCTATGTTTGTTCTTTGTTAGCATTTTTGTGATCTAGAACATTGCAATAGAACTGCTCTTTCATTGCTTATGAATATAAGAGTATAGTCAATGAATCATATAGAACTGATGTATTAATCCTAGATTCTGGGCTATTTCTTTACCCTCTGCTCGAGATTTAGCAAGATCTACATCCCCTGTTTATTGTATTTTCTCATTTCAATTAATCTGAAAGCATTTTTTGTTTTTGGAAAAAAAGGGAGACGCCTGGGTAAGGATCTATTTTCACATATAAAAATTCTCTCCAAGTTAGCTACATTAATCTTGTCTCTAAACAAGTGGTGGTACTGGTAATCGTAGAAAATATAATTTTAAGTCAAACATCAACTCATCAGGTAGAAATTCATTTGTTAATTTCTCGAACCATTGATCTGTATTCATTCATTTTATTGAAGAACACATTCCCCCCCCACCCCCCCCCCCCACAAAATATCTCAGCATGACAAAACATGGTATCAACTTAGAATTTTGAAATTCATATGAAACTTCACATCCTGAGCAATAATGTTACATACTAATACACACTACGCCTCTATCTTGTACAATATATACACATACAATTTCACTAGTGTTTTGCCTCCTGCTCTACGATTGGATATTTTCAAGTATATTCACATAGAAGTTTACAATAGTGTTCTACCCCCTACTCTTTGTGGCTTCCTCATTGCATAGTCCAATCACAAATTTCTAGTCTCAAGTTCCACTTTACCTATTTCCAAGTCCCTTACTATTTGAAGGAATCCAAAGATGAAGAAGCTACCAATGTCGAGCCATACCCCAAAAGTTGCAGAGATTGAACAACATCATTTGTTTCAACACTCTCATTTCCTGGATTAAATTCCATCCTGGGACTTTCAACAGGCTCAGGGACTGGATGGGTGATCCCTGATGGTTTCTTTGACAAAATGTAAAGCAGAGAATGCCGAGACAAAGGACAAGAGGCATTGGAAAGGAAATGAATTTCGACATTGATTTCCTTTTTTTCTTTCCGCCCTCCTCTCCACCTTCCACAGATAGCTTATTAACACCCTTGGCAAATTCTTTGTCCTCCTTATTGACATCTTCAACCTTTGTTTTTCTATGGACCTTTCTTTTCCTTCATCACAACATATGCAACCATCGTTGCAAAAAACTAATGCAGTGGGGATAACCGGGACCTTTGCCCTGCTTGCTACCTTTCGCAGAGAGCTTATTAACACCCTTGGGGAATTCTTTGTCCTCTTTATTAGAATATCCAACCTTTATTTTCCTTCATCACAACACTCGCAACCATCATTGCATAAAACTGATGCAGCGGGGATAACCGGGACCTCCGCCCTCCTCGCTACCTTCTAGAGAGAGCTTATTAACACGTTGGGTGAATTCTTTGTCCCCCTTATTGGCATCTTCGACCTTTCTTTTTATACCAACCTTTCTTTTCCTTCATCACAACATGCACAACCATCGTTGCAGAAAGCTGATGCAATGGGGATAACTAGGACCTCCTTCAATGGAACACAGAAATAAAAATAAAGGAAAAAAAAACCAAAATGAAACCTCGGAGGTTGTCGTAACTAATAACTAACAGATATATAATTAATATTAACCATAACCAATCATAACCAATACTCTTGCAATGTGATGGCTTATCTTTCTTCAATCGTCTAACAATAGAGCTAATGATGCAAAGCGGTGTAGAATGGCACCGAGGAGAGTTATTCTCAGAGGGAAACACCTTATGACATAGAAATGATAAAAAAAAAATATATAAAATATAATTGAAATGGAAATAAATCAAGAAAAAGACCATTCTATTAAAACTCAACAATATAATTATATGGTCAAATTAAAGAATAAAAAATATATAATGAAGAAAAAATTATATATTATTTTAACTAAAACATTAAAAGCACATTCTCAATAAATAGATAGAAAATATAGATTCTATAAAAATACTAATGCATAAGACTACTAAATAATGATGAAAATGATTAGACCAAATATATTAATTTCAAAAAAACATTAATTGATAAATAATGATTCAAAATAATCAGATACTAATGAAGATGATGATGATGATTAATTTCCAATAAGACCAATATGGTCTACCAGACCTTAGGAAAGGGGTGATTAACTGAGATTATTTAATATTTTATTTTTGTGATAAAAAAGAAGGGAGAGAAGCGTTCCTAGATCACTGTAGTTTTGTTGACTTCACAAGTCAAGAAAGTTGGTGGTGTGGAAAATGTTTTGAAAATGGGAACGGATGCGAGTAAGGACCGACCAATCGAAGAGAAAGTGTTTTTCTTCTTCGATTCTCTTAGTATCACAGAGGAGGAAGATTGTTTTGTCCCAAGGTGTTTTTGGAATAAACCAATGCTCGGTTAATTAGTTCTTATCTTGCAATGTTCATTTTCTTAGCTCTGGTCAAGAGAGAAAGGTAAGAATTACCTTTTTGATTAGCAAGAGTGGGGTTGATCACCTCCTTGTAGTGGCTTATCTTCCTTTTCCCCTCTAACTCCTTATCACTCCACAACTTATCCTTAAATTTGGAAGTAATGGTATTTTTAAAATTATCTTCATTTTTTGAATTTAGGCTTCTGTGATCCATATTATAATTGGTTTGAAACACATCAACACAAATTTTCTCATGTGATTTCCATTGAAAGATAGCTCAACAATAATCCTTATTCTGAAAGATGATCTCATCCTTTATCCCCTATTGGTCGAATACACCAGAATAATAAGCTATAAACCAATTCTCAAAAGTATAAATATAAATTATTTAAAAATAATAATACACCAGAATAATAAGCAGTAATGAGAATCAATAGATCAAAGGAATATATATATATATATATATATATATATATAATTTAAAATTCAATTGGATAAAGCCATAAGTAAATAATAAATGGATGGAAAGGAGACTTAAGATTAAATTAAAGAATATAAAACACTGGGATAAAATCTAAATTAAGGAATTTTTTTTAAAGAAATATAGGATCATAAAAATAAAAGGAATTAGGAAATTAGAATAATCTTAAAGGAAAACATAATTACAAAATAACATTTTATTTAATTAAAGAATTAGAAAAGGAAGCGTGAAAATAGGAGGAGTCATATTGAAAGAGGATGTAAACATAGAACATAACATAAGAGCTACAAGAAAGAAAAAACCATTAAGAATAAAGGACAAGAAACTAACAGCTACCAATTTTCCAACCATCATCTCTATTGAGATTACTTGGTCTCTTTTCCATATATATGGCCTCTGTAAACTTTCTATGATAGATATGATCAATCCTTGCCATGACCCGAGCCTCTTCAATACATATGTGGTGTTTTGACTTCTCTACATGTCTTGCTAATATTGAGGAGCAAGTCCTACCATGATTGTTGTTGGTTGCATGCTCATGAATCCTTTGATTTATTGAGCAGCTAGTTTCACCAATGTAGGGTGTCCCATAATAACATGGGATTACATAAACACCTTTCATATTCATCGGGTCCACTAGAGCTTTGACTGATCTTAGGGAGCTTCAAATGGTGTTTGGGGGCCTAAACATTGAAGAAGTATTATGCTTCCTCAGGACCCTAGTGATCTTGTTAGTGATCCCTTAGAGAAAGGGAAGATGAACCCCAGAAATCCAATCTATGGGTTCTTTTATTATCCTAGGACCTTTGGCTGCTTTAAGGAAAACTTTGAGACCTTGGTGCCTACTATGGTCATTATTCTAAAATACCCTAAGGAGACAAGCCTTTTAATGTGGTATGTATATTATGATTTTATTTTATCTAAAAAATTGAGCCAACATTTCATTGTTTGCACTCATTTATATACATTACAACTTCTCCCCATACAAGACTTGTGTTGAGAAATGGAAACAAGAAATTCCAGTTTAATTTGTCCTTGAATTAAACTGAGAATTAAAATCGAATTATATTCTCATAGCAACTTGTAAATAGTTAATTAAAGTTTAATTGACTTATTTGAATTAGGAATTTTGAGTTAGAAGTTTTTTCTGTAGTCATGTATATGTTGTCCCTAAGTTTTAGGGGTCCAGTATGAGTTTAAATTGAGTTGGAAATTATATCACTCAGTTTATTGAGTTAAGTTCAGTTAATTTAGTTCCAAATTGTTTGAGGAACTAATAGAGAGTTAATAGTCAGTTGGTGCACTAGTGCATCCACAAGTGTCACTCTAGCTAACTGAAGATTCCCTCATTAGAAACTCATGCATGTCAGTTCAGAGAAAGACCCAATTGAGACTAGAGTGCATGGATAGTGTACTATCAGTTGTATTATTTACTGGAGTGTAAATATAATGCATGCATAAGAGATTCATCCTATGTTTGGATTGCACAATTTTGGAAGCATGAACTCCCTTTAAATATAGGCTATTCATCCTAGGAATTACACAAGAGATTAGGGGCTTGGAGAGCTGCATAATTGGCTAAGTTTTGGCCAAGAGCTAGCTTGTGAGTTGAGAGAGTTGAGCATACTTGTGTGGAATTATTCTAGTGAGAACAAGCTTTGTATCTTCACTCATATTTTTGATATATGCAATACAAATAGTGACATTTTGAGTAGCGGCTTTCCTTAGATACATCTTGTGTTATGTGCCATTGATTTAACTTATTCTTGTTCATATTGTTTTCATAGATCTATTAGCTTCTGTTGGTTGAAAATAGAAGTAGATTCTTGTCCTGTGATTTAGTAAATTGTATGATCTTGTGAATCTACATAATTTTCTACATGGTATCATAGCTAAGAACATTACACTAGAGGAGATTTTGAAGTTTTGAGTTTTGGGTTATAGGTGAAATTCGAATTTGCAATACATACTTCAGAATTGACGGATGGCGTTCTATGGTTTGCGACTCGAGTGTGCCTTGGAAGGCAATTGGAATTTTATAGCCTTGAGGGACAAAATAAAGGCTCTGCTAGAGGATAATGGATTGAAAGAATTTTTTGATCAATAAATTCCTAAGCCAACAACATCAGATTCACAAAATTTGGTTGAATGGAAGAAGTGTGTGGTGAAGGCGAGGCAGATAATCCTTGAGGGAGTTCGAGACCACATTGTCTCGAGCCTCAATGGCAAGGAAACTTCATATGCTATGTGGAAAAAATTGTCGGACTTGTATCAGAACAACAGTGACCAAAGGAAATTGGAACTGAAGGAAAAACTTCTAAAAATAAAAAATGGAGAAAGGCAAGATGATTACAAAATACTTTACCAAGTTCATTCAATGTCATGATGAACTTGGAAGTGTTGGAATCACGGTTGTTGAGGATGATATGGTGAGTCTTTCTCTTCTAGGACTTCCAAAGAGTTGGCATAGTTATCAGGACTCTATTAATGGTCGGGAGAAGCTACCGAATTGGGAATGACTGTGGTCAGATTTGATGCAGGAAGAGATCAATAGGAACACTAGGGATGACTCTTCATCAAAGACTGATGATGAAGAGAACCGTGCCTTAGAAATTAAGGCAAAAAAGGGGAAAGGGAAAGCTTCGCATTCCAAATCAGATTCTTATCATGGAGGTAAGAAGAAAGACGTGATGAATGTTAAGTGCTTTCATTGTCATGAGCTCGTAAATTTTTCTACAAATTTTCCACTCCAGAAGTCCAAGAAGAAGTCCTTAGGAGGAGCGACGGGTTAGGTTTTGACTGCTCAATTCGAATTGGACTTTTCCATCATTGCATGCATGGTGTCATCAATGATGGGAAGTGTATGGTACTTAGACAGTGAAGCTTCATTACACATGACTGGAGACAAAGAGATTCAGTGACCTAGAGGATAAAGATCTCCAGATGCATATCGAGATGGGTGACGACGGGAAGTATAGTGTTACTGGATTGGGCACAATTAATTTTTAGAGGGAGCATGGGGCTCCACTCACCTTGAAGAATGTTATGTTTGTACTTGGGTTGAAGAAGAAATTGGTATTCGTTGCCATGCTTGAGGATAGAGGCTATGATGTGATATTCTCGAAAGGAAAGGCATTCCTTTAACACATATCTATGGGTCAAGTAAAGAAGATTGGGATTTGGGTGAAGAATCTCTATAAGCTAGAGGTAGAGGAGTGTGATGCCTTAAGCACAATAGAAGAAAGGGTGCAAATACGAGACATTGGTGAGTTGTGGCACATGTGATTGGGCCAATTGCATCCTGGGACTTTGAAGATATTGTAGCAGATCTCTACTGGTCTTCCCAAAGGTATGCTTGAGAAAGTTGATACATGCAAGGGGTGTACTTTGGGAAAATACACCAAGTATTCATTTCACAACAGAGACAGTCAAGAAGAGGCTATTCTAGAGTGAGTCCATTTAGATGTGTGTGTACCATTATCGACAACATCCACGACAAAACACATGTATTATGTTATATTTGTTGATGACTTTTCTTGAAAATGCTAGATATTTTTCATGCAAAAAAGGGATCAAACTTTCACAAAGTTTTGTGGGTTTAAAGCATTGGTGAAGAAAGAGTCAAGCAAGAAGGTTAAAGCTCTACAGAGTGATCATGGTGGTGAGTATGTCTGAAACAAGTTTAAGAACTTCTATGTAGAGGAAGGGATTAAAGGGGAGTTGACGACACCCCATAACCCTCAACAAAATGGGGTGGCCGAGAGGAAGAACAGAAGCATAGTAGGGACATCGAGGGCAATGTTGCATGATCAGGGCCTACCACTACACTTGTGGGCTGAGGCATGCAACACAACGGTTTATGTTCAGAACTGTAGCCCACATCGGATACTTGAGATGAAGACACCAGAGGAGGCTTATTCCGGTAAGAGGCCAGATGTTGGTCACTTCAGGATTTTTGGGTCATCAGTATATTTCCATGTGACCAAAGATGTAAGGAATAAGATTGAATGGACAATAAAGTTGGGGATATTTGTGGGGTACACAGATACACCTCACAACTATTGGGTGTACCTGTTGACCAGCAGGATGACAGTGGTTCATAGGGATGTCAGATTCGATGAGGAGAAGGCCATGTGAGTTTCGCTTGAGAGGAAGCTTGAGCTACATGCAAATGAGGAGAAGGCCATGTGAGTTTCCCTTGAGAGGAAGCTTGAGCTACATGTAGATGAGGAGATTTTAGCTCATAAGGTTGAGGAGCCTCACATTGATGTGGAACAACCACATGCAGAGGATCCAGGAGTGGAGACATCCACTCAGGAAGAGTCTTCCAGAGAGGGAAGAAAGCACACCAGAGAGGCTGATAGATTGTTGGATGATGCACGAGAGAATGTGGGAGCACCCACTTCTTAGCTCAGGCATAGTAGGTCACCTGAGAGGTACACTGAATACATGGATCTTATGGGAAAATGTGTTGTGATAGAGCCATCTTCCTTTAAGGAAGCAATGCAACAACCGGTTTGGGTTGATGCCATGGTGGAGGAGCATGACTCCATAGTTTGTAACAATGTTTGGGATGTGGTCCTGAGACCAGAGGACAAGTTAGTGGTGAGATCTTGTGGGATTTACAAGGTAAAGAAAGTTGTAGATGGTAGTGTGGAGAAGCATAATGCTATATTTGTGGCCCATGGCTTTTCACAAGCAGAGGGGATTGACTATGATGAGACATTTTCTCTTGTTGCAAGGTACTCATCGATCAGATCTATTTTAGCACTATCAACACAGATGGGTTGGAAGATACATCATATGGATGTGAAGACAACCTTCCTTAATGGGATGATTTAGGAAGAGGTGTACATAGAGAAGCCTGAAGGTTTTGAGACCTTTGACCGCAAGTCGCATGTGTGTCGGCTCAAGAGAGTGTTGTATGGGATGAAGCAAGCACCTTGTGCTTGGTACACCAAGATATATAGCTACTTCACTGGGTTTGGCTTCACGAAGAGTGAAGCGGATGCAAACCTGTACCACATAGTGATGGAAGGTAAACTATTAATCATTGTACTTTATGTTGATGATATCATACTGACAAGTGATGATCAACTGATCAAATATTGCAAGGAGGACCTTGCAAGAGAGTTTGAGATGAAGGACATGGGGCTCATGCATTACTTTCTTAGCATGGAAGTATGGCAGGGATATGGGGAGTTGTTTGTGTCTCAGGGAAAGTATGCCAATGAGATACTCAAGAGATTTTGCATGGAGAGAAACAAACCCATGGGGACTCCTCTAGTAGGTAACTGAAGGAAGGAGGATGTTACTTGAGGGGAAGTAGTGGAAGCTATTGTTTACATGCAGCTTGTGGGTTCACTCATGTAATTGGTGAACACACGACTGAATATGTTCTATGCAGTTAACCAGCTTAGTCAAGCGATGGTTAGGCCTACCAAGTTGTATTGGAAGGCGACAAAGCATGTGTTGAGATACCTCAGGGGCACTCGTCAGTATGGATTATGGTACATACGGACAGAGGGAGCGAAGCTTCAAGGCTTCACTAATGCAGATTGAGCAAGGATTCCATTTGACAGGAAGAGCACATAAAGAGGGATCTTCCATATTGGGTCAACGACAATTTCTTGGTACAGCAGGAAACAATGATTGGTTGCACTCAATTTAGCAAAGGCAGAGTAGATGCCTCCACGAGTCAGGCAGCATGTGATGCCATCTAGATGAGGAAGATCTTGGTTGGTTTGATTGGTCATCAGATGGATCCAGCTGTGATTTATTGTGATAATCAAAGTTGTATCAAACTCTCTGAAAATCCAGTTTTTCATGATTGGTCCAAGCATATTGATATCCGATATCATCATCTCAAAGATTGTTTATTGAGGCGGATTATGTTGTTAGATTACATTCCCACCGAGGAGAAAGATGATGACATTTTGGCAAAGACATTGTCAAGATGTAAATTCAGGTTTCATAGAGCTAGGATCAAGGTAGATGATAATCCATTTCTTGTTGAGAGGGAGTGTTGAGAAATGACAACAAGAAATTCCAGTTTAATTTGTCCTTGAATTAAAATGAGAATTAAAATCTAATTCTATTCTCATAACAACTTGTAAATAGTTAATTAAAGTTTAATTAACTTAGTTAACTTAGGAATTTCAAGTTGGAAGTCTTTCTGTAGTCATGTATATGTTATCCCTAAGTTTTAGGGGTCCAGTATGAGTTTAAATTGAGTTGGAAATTAGATCACTCAGTTTACTGAGTTAAGTTCAGTTAAATTAGTTCCAAACTGTTTGAGGAACTAATAGAGATTTAATAGTCAGTTGGTGCACTAGTGCATCCACAAGTGTCACTCTAGTTAATTGAAGATTCCCTCATCATAAACTCATGCATGTTAGTTCAGAGAAAGACCCAGTTGAGACTAGAGTGTAGGGACAATGTAGTATCAGTTGTATTGTTTATTGGAGTGTAAATATCATGCATGCATCAGAGATTGATCCTATATTTGGATTGCGTAGTTTCGGAAGCATGAATTCCCTCTAAATATGGGTTATTCATCCTAGGAATTACACAAGAGTTTAGGGACTTGGAGAGCTACACAATTGGCTGTGTTGGCCAAGAGTTAGCTTGTGAGCTGAGAGAGTTGAGCATACTTGTACATAATTGTTCTATTGAGAACAAAATTTGTATCTTTACTCATATTTCTGATATATGCAATACATATAGCGGGGTTTTGAGCAATGGCTTTCCCCAGATACATCTTGTCTTATGTGCCATTGATTTATCTTCTTCTTGTTCATATTGTTTTCCTCGATTTATTGGCTTCGGCTAGTTAAAGTATAATTAGATTCTTATCCTGTGATTTAGTACATTGCATAACCTCGTGAATCAAGATTTTCTACAACTTGATAGTAATTTTAACTATTTTATTTTTTATTTTTTGTTATTTTTTTATTATTTACACCATTATAACATTACCTCCATACTAAATTGTAAAATGTCTTTCAACTCAATAATAATTATTTATAAATATATATTAAATTATATTTAAAATATAATTAAACTAATATTAAAAAATCATTTATACTATATTTAATTATATTAAAAATTTATTAAAACTGTATATTAAACCAATGAGATGCACATGATCCTTTGATGAGATGAACCACTTTCATCGGTTTCATTATTCATGTGTCCAATGTGCACTTTTAAGTTTACATTGTTATTAGTTGTTTTACCATTTTATAATTGTAAAAGGAAAATGTAAAGAGGTAATTACATACATATCTGTATATAAAAAAATAAAAAAAAATTATTATTTTCTATACAGAAATATGTCAATATCTTTAATTATAAATTTGAAATACTTATCTAAAAAAGAAATTAATCTAATAACAAATAAAATAATTAATAAACATTATTATCGAGTTATTATTATATATACAAGTGTACAATGTAGATTTTTAGAATTTTTGGTCTTTATTTGTGCTGGAATATTATTTATTTGTTATGCTAATTTTGGCTACTTGTGACAATGTTAGTGCATGTTTCTAGCTGTAAATGTTTCTCACTAGTGACAAGCTATGTGTATGTTACTAGCTAGTGATAATTAAGGTATTTTGTAGGTGGACCAATAATATGATAATCTCTGTATGCTATTAATGATTAGTTATTAGGGGTTACGGATATTTTGTTGTTCTTTATTTTTAATACGATTTTAAGTAAAATTAGGTAATTTTTTTTTTTTTATTTTATTTTTGGTTACGTTAGGATAGATTTCAATGATTATTATTATTATTTTTTTAATGTGCTTTTTAGGGTTTTTTCAACATTTTTTATATTATTTTTTCTTTTTAATATTTATTTTGAGCTTATTTGTTTTTTGGTTTTTTGTTTATGTATTTTTTATATCATTTTTTTTTAATCCCGATTAGATTATTGTATTATTTTTTATCTATTTTAATGTTTTTAGAATGAGAAAAGTGGATGAATAAACACATAGGACCATTTTTATCAATGACTCCTAGTTTGACAAATTAGGGTATGAAGCCTTTTGGAAGCAATTTAAGATATTAAACAATACATTTTTAGGGGTAAAACATTTTATATAAGTGAAACACACCCTAGTGCTATTCTACACATAGATATCTTTCCAATGATGCAATAATCACCTTAATTAGAGTATGTATGCAAAATTTATGCCACCCAGAAGTTGACCTTCCTATTTTGACCACAATAGTTTGAGAGGATGCCATACCATCCCCATTATTAATGAAAAATGGGCTAGTTATGTAATCATGATGAAGAATACTCTATAAGAGTTGATATTGTAACTCTAGTTAAGAATTAAAGGAGTCAAACTTAACCACTAGTGGGCTATCATGATGTGTTATAACTGAGCGACTAGGAGGAAAGGGGGTTCCGTTCTATTTAAGTGCATTTTGTTACATAGATGAAAAAAATAGTTGAAAGTGGATAGATAGGGAGAGAAAAATAGAGGATTTTGCATTGTAGTAGCCCATAGGCCATAAGTCTCACTCTTTAATACTTGAATCCATCTTCATTCAGAGAAAGAGAGAGCAAAACAACCTCGCCTTCCAACTCGGTTTTCTCCTGTAAGGATTTCCCATATCACATATTGTGTTCATTGTGGTTTGTGAATTTTATTTTTTATTCTCTATTTTCCATATTTTGTTTATTGAATGCATAAGCATAACATAGTAATTAATGAATCCATAAATATAGGGAAAAGTTAATCCTCATCATATAGATTTCATATTTTTAATTATAATATTATTAAATCTTATTTGATGAGCTATCTAGTGGAATATTCATGGAAATTTATGTATCATATTAGTATTAGAGCAAGTGTCTTTGGGTATTTTGTAAGAAGTTTTTTAAGATATTCAAATTAGTTTAATCAAAAAGTTGTAAAATCCCAACCATGACCAATGAATCTATTAATATCCCTCAAGATCTAGTAGAGGAGAGGTTCACTACTATAATAATTGGTTGTAAACATCAAACATAACATGAATATCCCTATGGAAGTTTTCACAAACAAGTTGGGATTCAAAGAAGAAAAAAGTTCCAACAAGTTGGTGATTACAATGCATGGGTTAGATTACTTCATTCTATGTGTTATTCTTACATATACTTATAAAATTAGAGTTCAAATCAGAGGGGAAATTAAGGGATCAACAAGAACCATAGAGGTAATATAAGAAAGAACCTAGAAAGGGATAACCCAGTTCAATTGTCGTGAACCATTCATTGTCCCTATTTAAGATGGAAGTGAAGGTCGACATCAAGCCATATCAAAGTGAGATCAAAACTTTGATGTTAAATCATTGGTTGCAACTATTAGAGGTTTATTTTAGTGTTCACCACATAGGAGAAGGATAGAAAATTTCATTTTCTCAGCTAAAATCATAGGGTCATGCCATGACCTAGTAGGAAATACACACACAAACATTGAGGTTGGACAAAGATCCTGTAGTGACTAAGTGGGACGATTTCAAAACCCTCATAAAGTCATAGTTTTATCCTATTGGGTATGTTTAGGACTAGTGGATCCACAAGAATTACTTTAGGAAGAGATAGGGGTAGGGTGTATAGGAGTAAAACACATAATTTAGAAAGATGACCATACTATTGGGTATTTCCCCAGAGAACCTATATATACTCCTCAAGCATTTGGGAGTCCAAACAATAATCTGCATAAGGAAATGATGTTTTTCAAAACCATAATGTTGGATGAGGATTCTGTATAGGAACATGTTGATGGTGTTAGACCCGCTAACATTCAAGGGATTTCCTTGTTAAGAAGTCCCAACTAGACCTTAAACTGTTTGGAATAGGAGTCCCGACAGTGGGTGGTAATGTAGTGCCTTGACCGTGGTAGTGCGAAAAGATAAGTATGATGACTTTGGGTGGAAGCAAGTGTGTGACCTTGCATCAAGTCAAGTGAGATGCATGGGGATTCGACTATATGAAGGGGATAAGGAAGTGTGCCCCTTAGAAGCCTGTAATAGTACGCAACTTGAAAGGAACCATGAGCGGAAAGACATCACAAGCTGAAATGCGAAATAGTCCACAAATAAAAGTGATGGGTTAATCCAACAACATGCATTCAACAAGATTCATACAATTGCATACAAAGTAGTTCATAAGAAAATGCATAAGTTAAGCAACATACTTTTGTAAAGAAACCAGAATAGTCCAGCTACAATAACAACATGTGCATGAATGTGTGTTGGATATGTTATTATTATTATAAGTCAAAGTTCCATCCTGTTGTAGCAGCTACAACCACCTTCCAAAAATTTCCTTAGCTTAATTTTGGAGCCTCCCTACCAACCATCCTTAGCAGCATGCCTTGCACTGTCAAGTACATAGGATTCATTGATTTTTTAGCATCTTGCCATCTTGTGCATGTCAGTTTGCTTCACTCCCCTCACAGGCTGCCATTTCAGACTTAAGCTAGTTGTTGGATGAGAAGCTCCCTCAGAAAATTGCACAATTCTGGAAGGGAACCAACCTTTCCTCCATAAATCATGCAAATTTTTTGGGCAGCTTGCTGGGCTTAGAAATTGTGCAATACATTCAGACATACTTCCTTGGGAAAATTGCGCAGTATGGCCGAGCACTGCAGCTCATCCTAGAAATTTCACAATTCTGCATAGTAGTCCCCTGCTCCTCCCAGAAATTGCACAATCCCTCTGGGACAACCAACCCAACTCCTTCTAGAAATTGTGCAAATCCCTCTCTTAGACAAGCAGGTTGTTGCATGTGCCTTCAGGTTGACCGGTTCCACCCGGGACCCAACAAACTTGATTTGCATGCATGGGTTTCTTTTCTCAAAATAGAAAAAATCAAAATGCAAAAAGCATCCCTAGATTTTAGGGATCTATTTTTAGTAGTTGGAGGTTACATGCAAAGATTGTTTTAGAAACTTTCCTCCAAGTGTTGCCTTTTCCCAGATTTGTGGAATGCGTGTCATAAGCTTCAAACTTATTTATTCGATGCTTCAGAGCTCATTCTTCACATCGATATTGGAGCTTTGAAATCCCACATCACATCTATGAGTATTTGGCACATCCATCTCAACTATTTCTAGGTAAGTCCGTTTTACTTGTCTTTTGCAACATTTCTGTAGCTTTTTGTGTTTTGGCTTGTGTGAGTGTTGTTTGCTTGATTTCTATGAACACTTCCTATTGTTTCCATGCATGTTAGCCTATATAAGCCTCGTTTCAATTTTCATATGCATCTCACTGCTGTGGCATGCATGACACTATATTGCATGAACGGTCGCCGATTTGGCGACTCGTTTCACACACATGCATGTTTTCCCGTTTTTATTAATATTGCATTCACTGTTTGCATGCATGATCATTCACTCTTGCTTATAGTCAATTTCACCATCAATTCACATATTCATATGTTTTTAGTCTCCCAGTGGTGGGTCTGGGAAAAATTGGCCCAGACTCTGCCTTGCCCGGACAACATTGCACATTTCTAAGAGGGAAGGATCTACCTCCCTGAAAATGCGCAAATCTGGCCAGGCACTATCCTGCAGAATTTCTTTCTGTAATTCTGAGAGGTAGTGTCTTTTGGCCCATAAAATTGCACAATGCAGTCCCTAGGCCTACATGACTTTCCAGTTGAAATTACACATTCCGCAATCTCAACACCCAACAGGACAATCTAGATTGCACATTGTGCAATTCCAGCAGTCAACCAGCCTCTTGACATTCTGGACTACCTTTTGTGCAGTTTCAGTATTCAGTCTCTTGACCTCCTAGTGAAAATTGCACAATCCTTTCCAACAGTCTCTGAGGTATGTTGCATGTTAGTCCTCAAGTTTTCCTTGGTTTTAACTTACAGATTCCTTGTTATGCATGTCGCCATGTCTCTAGATATAGCAAGTGTTCATCCATCTCTCAACAGCTCAGGATCAATGGCCTCCAAGTGAGCAGGGTCAAAGGACACTGACGGAAGTGTAACTAGAGAAGCAGTTGAGTGAGTGTCTATGAGTTTTCCAATTTACGAAGACACCAAGCTAATCGTAGAAAAAGACATCAAGCTAAAATGGCAAGAGATCAATGACACATTCTTAGGCATATTTGGGGAAGATCTTGAAGACCACAAAGTCTATGTGAACATTCACAAGTTCGGCTTGTACCAGATTCCATGCAGGTTTCTTGTGTTCCCATGCGTGAACATGATACATTGGATTGTCTCGCACACGAATCCCAAGATGATGGTATTAGACAGTGTCAGTAGAATAGAGATTTCTGCCTTTAGGGCACAAGACTATCAGTAGATGTACCACTTGCTGAAGCCAGTAATCACCATGGAGATACCCTTCAACATACCCAACAACAATGCAAACTCCAGGGATATCTTGAAGAACTCGGTGAAGGAGCTAGCCAAGTTCAGGATGACACCCAACCAGATTTACAAGATGAAGATACTGCGGAAGGCATATCAGTACTTGGTCATATTTTCATGCCACCTGTACGACCAAGAGAGCACGGAGACCTTCCTGCATATTTGGGTGATCACGTTGGACAAACTGGCCAGTGAAGGAAGAGCATGCAACTGGTCCGAAATGTTGGCTCACAGGCTGAAGGAACAGGTAATAGGAGCTTAGCAGATGCCCAAAGGTCAGCAAGCAGAAATCTACATGTCCACATACATCTTGAATGCAATCTATGGCCATCAGCATTTCTTGAGCTTGAAGTGGGCATGGACATCAGTGGAAACCTCTATGAACACTTATTGCAGACTGTTTTCCAAATGCACCTTCTACGGAGTCATCACACAGTTTTCAGACCATTTTATCACACTGGTGTACAAGATGATATTTCAGAAGGATCCACCTTCCATGTCGAAGGCATCAATGTGGGCACTAATCGACATAGCAGATTGGTATGCCTCACCTTTTGGCACCTTCATACGGATGTATAGCGCGGAGAAGCCTCCGCATGTTTTGCCAAAGTTTTCCATGGAGAATCTCGTCATGAAAGAAGTGTCATACCACATCTCGATAGGACTGTCAGCTAGACTGCATCAGAAGGAGAAGGCACCTTGGCCCACTCTTCCGTTGCAGATTGGGTTGTATGAGATACACAATCTCAAGCATGTGGTTGCCGAGACATAAGAGTTCAAAATATTTACTTTAGGCACTGGAAGCTTCAATTCGCATGACCCACTTTGACTTGTGAAGGATCACTGTGTGAGATTGAAACTTCCTTGGATCCATGGGGCATGTCATTGGGCTGAGGAAGACCCATGGAGATATTTTCACAGCTTCTCTAGGCCTAATGAACTGGTTGGAATCATTGTGGAATGGTTAGCAAAGCAGTATCTAGGAGAGAACCATCAACAACAACAACAAAGGGAAACAAACATGCACGTGACAAAGGCAAGAGAAAGATTGTCGACAACACAGAGGTAGAACAAAGCAACAAGTTCAGAGCATATCCACTTGTGGAGAAAGAAACTTTGGAGATAGAGGTGAAGAGGTGACATCGCGACAAGGATTGTAAAAAGGTAGAGAGATAAATAGAGGACGGAGGAAATAGTGAAGGAGTTGCAAGAGTTGAAGGAGCAACTCTGGAAAGAAAAGGAGCTGCACAGATAGGAGAAGGAATTGCAACAGAGACAGACACAACAAGGGGCTCAACATGCACAGACAAATGAAACTACACCCATATAGGTAGTAGACTCATCCGAGCAGCTAGCATAAAACAGATAGGGTGAGAAGTCACAGGAGCAAGACTTCGCTCAAGAGATTGAACGAGTAGTTGAATAGATGGATATGGATATGGAGCAGCCAGAGTTAGAGCAAGACTTCGACATCATGCCTTACCACCAAGAGGTCGACCCACCGGCTTCACTAGATTCGGAAGGAGAGAAAGTCCCAAGCAACCAAGGAGATACTAAGATCCTTGGAGACAATCCAGAATAAGAGATGCACAACATATCATTCGATGAGTCACATCATAGAGTTGTGCAATCGTGCAGAGTATCTGCTCTAGATGTCCACACATCTCCTGTGCAATTTGAGGAATGAGTGATCATATCCAATGTGTGGAAGCATCCAGCAACATTGGCCAATGCTACTAGAGCATATGTCGAAGCCACTAGCTCGGTTCCTAATAGCAGAGAATGAGCAAATGGCTAAGGAGTTACAAACGACCAATCAGGGAGGAGAACTAGTTACAGCATCCACCAGAATGGAGTTGGAGAAGGTGATACTGGATGAAGTATCATCCCTTGAGATAGTCATGCGAATGTTGTATTCCAAATTTTGTACCATGCATAAGGCAGTTGTCCATCTCAACAGTTGGTACCAGCACTATGCTTGGAGAGCACGTATCTTGTCAAACTTGCATACTGCTATCGACCGCATGCAAACATGGACATAAGATACAAGGGAGCCCCTTTACACTTGCCCAAGATGATGAAGCCCATGGCCGTTGATTTGAAGGCACAAATCTGGATTCAGATTCGAAACTATGAGGAACTCCCACAGCTCATCACTAGTTTGTAGGCTTCCCATGCACGAGTGTTTAGAATCTTGGATGTTGTTGTGCATGTGCATGTGATCCTGTATATTGGGACATTCACCGAGGCAAAGACAAAGGGTCAAGTCTGACAGGAGTTGGACTCGTACTTTGATGAGCTGATGCACATAGTCACCAGTGCATACTTGGCGATTAGTGTAGATACCATGCATCATTATGTCATTGGTCCGACCGCACTCAAGGAAATGATGCACATGTTATCAGATGAGTTGGACAAAGGAGCCAAATTAGTGTACCCAGATGCAACAGAGGGAAGAGTTTGTTTCCAGAAAGATGTCACCATAGAGTACAGAGACACCATTGCGGACTACCAAGCTTGGCATCAGTTCGCCACTATCAACCATCATCAGTATGTCGAAGAGTTGGTCTTCTCACATGGGTACATGTGCATATTGTATGTAACATCTTGTCAAGTGGAAGTTCAAGTGTTGATAGTTGAATGTAACAGTCATAGAGTAGTTGAAGAGTCATGAGGGTAGGTGAACAATCACAAAGGGGAATGTCAAGGGGCACCCCACCCTTTGCTATTTATAGTACCTCATAACTCATTGTATAGGCTTTTGGTCAGCCAAGCTTCCGATAGGAGTATCTTTGAGAAAGCTTGGAGAGTATGGTAACGAGCCTTGGCTTCTCCATAGTGTAGAGCTAGTACATCACTTTGGAGGAGCAGGCGGCAATGATTGTAACGTTCCATTATCGGGACTAGTGGTCAGTCATGGTTGTAATGTATGATTGGAACTTTCACTTCTTCATATAACATAGCCAACACGTTTCATGCATATGTTTGTATTGTATTTTAGTTAACTTGTTTACTCTAATGATATATGTATCTGTTTTCTTACGCATGTATGTATAGACTCTTTCTGTATATGTATGTCCAGTATTGTCAAAATTTCCAGTGCTAGAAGGAGGGCCAAATGACAAATTGTGTCCTCTCATCCTATTTTGAATATTCACACATCTATCATAGATATTGTCACACTCATCCCTCCGTGATGTTTTTCGCATGCTGAACCTCTCAAAATCACAAGGGAGTTTTATGATCTCTTGTTTGAATTCACGTATGATGGTGAAGATAAATTGGTCTAGCCTGCGTACTTACAAGACTTCTTTGCAATGCTTGATAACGCAGATGAATGCTATGATGAAGAGCCAGTCTGCTTCTTGCATACACACTTCGTGAATCCCCACAATGGGGGTGCTGGAGTCTACCACCCGGCAGCGTGCACTCACTTAATCATTTCTATGATCTCATTGAATCTACTTTCCATCATTTTGATCCAAAACCTCTTGACCAAAAACTATTACAACAATAGAAGACCCCGCAAGAATCACCTATGGATTTTTGGGACCACTTCTGTGTGTTGCAGTTTGAAGCTCTAAAAGGTCAGATGAAATTCTAGTATCTCATGGATAGATTTGAATATTGTCTTAACAAAAATTTCAATCCTAACTTTAAGAAGTTCAAGCCTAAGCCTTGCTCAACATACTTTAGCGATGGAGCTACACAATCACAGATGAACACGGTTGCTATCACAAGTGACTGTCTACCATCCCCTCATCAAACAACTCCACCACTATAGAGTGATGTGGGAGAACATGCACACACATCTGTTCAACTGTCACATCCTCCTAGATTTGGTTGCGAAGCCCATGGGTTGTCACATGCATGTCTTACCTAAACCTCTGTCTTTGTGTTGTGTTGATCCTCTATATTGCACTGTCTTGTGTTCTTCCATTCTAGACCCTACACTTGTTGTGAACGAGGATCAAGCTATTGACGAAGTTGGTGTTACACAACCAACCTGCATTGCCATTCATTGAGCATCAACCCTCGATGAAGGATGAATCCCTTGTGTCCGAGCCTCCTCTGTTTTTCCTTGACACATTTGGTGATTTTTCCATCCCTAATTTCACATGGGTATCTTCGTCTACAGATGCACCCATTGTTGATCATTCGTAGAATAGACCGAATGTCAGCCCATCATTCGACAATGAAGAGGACAAATTATTCATTGAAAATCCACTTGATTTTCCATCTACCTTTTCCAGAAACATAGAGGGTGAATTTTTCCGCTTCTCATCTACCCCTCTGTTTGATTCATTAGATCATGAGAATGCCTATGAAATCATTGATTATTTTGATCTAGCTGTCGTGATCTATTTTCCCCCATATTAGGTCACGATGATGATTCTATCGCAGTTGATTTTTTGAAGCCACCTATTTATGATGATCTATCTATTGATGAAGTCAAAACCCCGTAGACTGTCAAGGCACTTCAGCCCGAGCTAATAGTTATATCAAGTCCTCGCTGTCTCGAGGTTGGTTTCACTTTTGATCAGGAAATTGTTGAAACACTTGAGGCTTCTCATCACTCATATGTATCCATTGAAGATCAATCTCACACATAGTTTATGCTTCCTCCACTCGAACTACACGATACCATTGCTCATGCATTAGAAGAATCTTACATAGCAAGCACACATGCACGATGCAAGTTGTCTTTGTTTATTTTGTTTGCTTGCATGTCACAGTCAAGAGTATGTGTATGCTTAACAGTTGCACGCAGTGTCACACAACGCCATGGTAAGTCCACGCATTGCATGTCATGCACTTGCACTCGCTTATGTTCTGTGGACATGTTTAAATGCGGAGTGTTTTTGTCTTCATTTTTATATCTTTCTTCTTTTCCAGTTCACATAGTTGGGTTGTTTGCGAACCATGCCTTCACTAACATCGGTTGACCAATGCGTCGGTGGCTACATTGGAAGTATCACTTCACATGAGCAGATCCATGCACTGCTAGCTTAGGAGTAGGAGTAGTGTTTTCTTTTGGTTTATATGCTTGCATGCATGTTTGGTTCTTACTTTTCATGTTTTCTTGTTTTCCTGCTTGTTTTCTTACTTTCTTTGCTTACACATTTTCTTATGCTTTTTATTTGTTTTGTCATTTGTTTTGTTGTTTACGTTCACATGAAACAGTGCGCGACTCTTGAAACAAGATGGTTAAAGTACAAGAGGACTTGTGTAGTTATCAATACTTGGATATCTATCATCTTGCCTATGTTTGAACAACTTTTTGTCTTCAGTCCATGATACATCAATGGAAAATAAGTACCGTTCGAAGTGAACCTTGGTGAAAACACAACGTTTTCGAGCTAACTAGTATCACATACTCTTGTCGGTTGTTTTTGGGTTAATCCTTGTCATCTCAGTCAAGTAGAGTAAGGTGAGGGGGAAAACCTTAACAAGAACGTCAAAGGTATATATAAACTACTTCTATGAAGGAACAACCTCTTCTGATCTCAATAAGTCGGGATCCCTCTTTCGTCTCTGAAATGAATAAGTGTTATTAAGAGTTACGAAAAATGGAAAATGTAAAAATGAAAATGTGAAAAATTTTGAAAAATTGAAAAAAGAATAAGGAAAAAGAAGAGAAAGGCTTCCTACACAGAGAGGTGATGCAAGTAATGTTGTAGGGAAAAGTATCCGATTCGGATGACCCTATCCCACTCTAAGGGTGATAGTACCTCAGCAACAACTGTAAAGAAAACTACTTAAGGTTTACTTCTTTATGAAAGCAAGAGAGAATGAAGAAATGCACTAACCGTTGCCTTGCGCTTAATGTCGAATCCAAACTCTTCTCTTTGCTTGTTTGCTCCCAGCTCCTTGCTCTTTTACTGGCCCAGCTACAATGAGATCCTGTAAAATAACAAAGAAAGAAACTACAAGAAGCATGCAATCATAACTGATTCAAGGATTAGCATAAATCAAATATACAATTATCACAACACATCATTGAAACAAATGTATATAGAAGAACCTCAATAGCTTTTATTAATAGAAGAAGTAAAGTTCTGAGAGTGTTACAACCATTGAAGGCCCCAATCCAGCAACACCTCCCAGCAGAAAGAATTTCTCCTCTTCACCTCCTTCAAGCAATCACCCAATAGTTCTATAGTGAAACCAACAGCATATCATTACTTTGCACAAAATTCCAGCCTCCTGAGCTCATAGGAGAGAGCTCAATATATAGATGAATTGAGAAAGGATGAGTCAGCTTGCAACTGATGTGTAGCTGCCTTGTGTCCTCTCTCTCTTCAGTTGATCTTCAGTTCTTGAGTCCACTTGGAGAACTTTGCTTCCACTTGGAGAAACAGAGCCTCTGACTCATCACAAGGCAAAATCCCTGATCCAAGTGTCATTTTTGGAAGATTCCAGAGCAATGACTCAGTGTGCCACTTGTCCCATCTCGCTCAGCGCAGGTGGCCTTTGTTCTACCTGCTTTGCAACGCAGGTACACCATGGAGGAGTTGAGTTTCAGCGCAAAAGCCTAGTGGAGCACCTGCTTTGATTTCAGGATTGCTTGTTTTTGAGTGTTTTCAGGTGGAGAACTGATCTGAGAGCTGTTGGTTTGCTGACCTTGTTCCTCTAGGGGTAGGAACATCATGTTTAGGGACTTTGGATCCCTTGGATTATTGACAATTCATGCCTGATGCTGCAAGGCACAAAATTGTCTATAACAGATGCCCCCTAAAGTATGAGGTCGTTTATCGGGTGAAATGCTTTATTAGGAGGATCCGAAGTTCATTCAATCTGCTGAGAAGTGTCCTGTAATAAGATACAATGCAATACATTATTTTTCATACTTTTTCATGATCTAGCTGAGGCGGGCATTCCCATGCTCAGCTTTATAAATTCATTTTGGTACATAGCACAGACGATCGTCTGATGATAGACTGATAATTCTCTGCTGAAATTATCATCCTTTGAGAAGGATGATCATCTGCTGCAATGATGTACATATCAAATGTCTTTATATCCTGAATATATATCGCAGCCCGGATGGATGAAACTAGATCCGGGGTCTTCAATCTCTTCCAATCTTCACTCGATGTACAAGTCGATCCATGTGAGAATTTCTTGAAGTCGAACATGGAAAGACATCGCTTGATTACCGGTCAATGATGTAAACCATTAACAAGCACGAGAGGAATCACCGATAAGGATGATGACCCTCAAGGTACGGCAGTACAATTCACATGGTGGGAATAAAGGACTTGGTGTCGACCACCATGCAAAATCTTCTGGTCGAAGGTCATTGATGTATACCTATCGCCGGAAGTGAGAAACTTGCCATTGAGGCATGCAAGCTTCAAAGTACTGAAGGGGTTGTTCCTAGATCAACTTCTTGGATAATGAGCTGATGTCGACAAGGAGCGATCCGTCAAAGGAGGGCCTTAATGAATCCCACATCATTGACACGGAACGGAGCTAGTGATTGTGATGAGGTGAAAACAAACTGTGATGTATGATTCAGGGTGGCGGTCATGAAATGGATGAAGGACAATGTATGGCAGTGGATGGGACACGGTTGACTCTTTGCAGAACAACATCTCTTGAACATATAACGACACTGATGTGATGGATCGGTAGCATTACCCCAAATGTGGATGGTGTGGTGAGGACCATGGTGATGAGACCGGTGAATGAAACAACCCAACCCGATGTGATACGGAGGACAAAGTGTCATGTTCAAGAGCGACTTGCTACCATTAAAGCTGTGAGGTTCTCCCAATTTTTCCCCAGTCATTGCTGACCAGTACCTCTTTATTTTTGTCAAGCTTGAGGAGGATAACATATGCTTGTTCTATAACCTGCCCTTCGGGCAAGCCCATCGCTATGTTTTAACGAGCCTAGCGATAGGGAAACTCGTTCTCGTCTAAAGACAAGTTTGTCGCTATTTAATGAATTTAACGAGTCTAACGACAAGGATAACTCGGTCCTTTTCATTTTTAGAGAGTCTGAAAAGGTACATAAAGTCAACTCCAAAATTCCTTTTTCGTCATCTAATCCCTTAAGTCCGAAAAAGTATAAAACAATACAGAAGGGATGAATTTTCGATTGCTTTAACGAGCCGAACAAAACAAGCGCTCGATCTTTTTGTGCAATAATCCCTCAGGTCCAAAAAGATTAAAATCTAGAGGAGGGATAGCTCTTCCTGTCGCTTTAACGAGCTGGAAGGCCAAAACTCGGCAAACTTTTCATATTTTACGAGTCAGTGAAAAGAGCTCAAAGAAGACTCGTCTTTTGAGGAACGAGTGATAAACAGGGATAGCAGCAGATTCCAGGTACAGGTTGGAATATTCCAATCACGGCAGTGTCACAAGGATGGCTTAGTGAAATCACTCTTCGCAGCTGTTCCTCAAAATGGGTAAACAAACATATGGAGATGAACGATTGGCCAAATGAATGGATGGAGGTGAGACTGCAAGAACACGACCAAGGGCTTTAATATGGCTGTCAAAGGTTACATTTACCAAGGTTATTTACCGGTTCATTTTTTCTGGGTGAGCTTGAACTCTAGGGGAAGATTGCTCACAACTTATGTTTATTTTTTAACGAGCATGAACTATGTGCTAAAACTGCTCGGATCTTGCATTTATTTTTTAATGAGCATGAACTGTGTGCTAAAACTGCTCGAATCTTGCGTTTATTTTTTAACGAGCATGAACTGTGTGCTAAAACTGCTCGATTTATACCAGTCTTAATACAAGGAACGCCTCAGGTGAGGTAGTCATATTTAAGGAGCTATACCTCACTAGTTACTCCAATTTGGCAAGTTTTAACTTTTGCCCCACATCCTTTCTTTATGCAAGCTGGAAACGGCTAATCCTACGAGTTTAACGGGTTAGACCTACAGGTTTAAAGGGAGGACCTAAAAATTTAAAAAATAAATAGTCATCCCATGCTTGCACTCCAAAAGGTTTGCATGCCCCCAGGTATAAAGTATAATTTCGAGGCGCTGCCTCTTACTTATTATCCGAAAAATAGTTCTGTTCGCTGCCGCAAACTAAACCCCTTTTTCCGGCGATGTCTATCACTAGGTTACTAAAGACGGTGACCACTTGTTGCAGCAATTTCATCTCTTTCTTTGGAGGCTGCCCCTACTTATCCTTCAAAACATATGTTTTAATGGGTGAGGCTTGCCTTCAAAGATGGTGGCTACTTGCCGCCACAAATGGATCTCCTTCCTCGGTATCCTAATTATCTAGACAAGGGGAGCGAGAAGCAGATTATCTCACTCACATAACTTTGACAAAAGAATCTTATTCTAGAACAACCCTCTCTTCCTTCTTTCGGACGGGGTACGGACTAGTCATATTCTTCTGCGGAAATCAACTTTATACCCAAGGTTTCCTCTGCCCAAGGCAGGCCAGGGTGCATGCCCCCTGGGTCCCAGTTATATCTTTCCGAATCACTCGCATTCATCGGGAAGTAGAACCGGGGGTGGAGGCATTTCTTGAGTGAATAAGCCGTTTAGGGTTGGTATTTGACGATTTGCGATGCGAGATCCCGGAAATGAAAGTTGGTCCACGAGCTTGACCATCTTTCCTTCGTGTGGAAAACACATTACTCTAAAGAGTGAGGAGACTATTGCTCCCATGCAATATATATAGTCCCGTCCAAGGAGTAGGTTATAATCCAAGGGTCCTTGGACGACCATGACATTCATATGAACTATCTTCTTCCTCAATGTAACTGGAACATTGGGGAGAATCCCTAACGGGCGACTGGTTCCTTTATCAAAACCCGATAGATTTCTCATCTCAGGTAAAAGCGCCGGGGAACCCAGTGCTTTCCAAGCAATAGAGGAAAGGATACTCACAGATGCCCCTTCATCAATGATAGTTCCAGCCATCACCATTCTGTAGATTTGGACGATGATTCTGAATGGGATACTGGCTGGTAACCGGGGTCTGCCTAGTTGATTCCAATCAAAGGATACAACTAGGTTGCTTGGTGGTGGGACCGAATACACGGCCGGATACGACCCTGACGATGTTCCTTCCTGCGATAAAGGAATGGGCGCATTGCCCTGATGCTCATCAGAGTCTGTGTTGATGAAAAGAATCTGGATGGTGTCATCCTTATTCTCTTCAGTGAGGGTGTCATTTGAAGATGAATCTTCAACGACGGTGTCATTTGAGGATGAAACCTCTGAAGGAAGAACCGGGTCAACTGCCGTTTCGACCTTTAGACTTTCGTCTGGTCTGGATTCAGCAGGTTCATTCTCAATGACGGACACTTCAGCTGACCACTTGAGCGGGCCAGCTAGATTTTCAACTATCGAGGGATTAGGCACGAGTTTTTGGTATCCAGGAGGAAGTCGTAACGGTGATACCAGACGATCTTCCAAAAATCTCTTCGCCTCATCTAAGAATGGACATCGGTGGATGGCGTGATCGCCTTCACACAACATACAGGGTGATCTTGGTCTCCCTTTTCGTCCTTCACTCTCGCTAGTTGACGGACTGCAATCAACATGACTACCAGAGGTTGATGCTACCGGATTGCGCAACCTGGGGGACCAGTCCCTTAGTATCTGGGGAATACAAGGACAATCACGATGGAAGTGGGTCCCTTTGCAAATGACACATGGCGATTTAGGCCTGGTCGGTGCAGTGTGTGGATTTTTGTCAGATGTCTTTTGCTTGCCCCCAGTCGCCTTCGCCATAGGCCCCTTCTGCTTCTTTTCTCTCTTCTTCTTTTCCTTCTTCTCCATGGGAGGCTGACTTTTGCCGGCTCTACCTTGCGAAGATGAAGGATCAGAGGAAGAATTGTAAGAAGTGGAAGGCTGGGGGGTAGTTCTAGACTGGTCTGACTGTTGATTCGACTGCTCAGGATTAGTGGCGATCTGAACTACATTAGTTGAAAAGAGCCATACAGGTAGGCCAATTGTCAATCCTGGAAGTGACAATGTGGCCATATGAGGCGCACCAACATCTCCCCAAGAGGAGAAGGGATTGGGACTTCCGCCAAGGTGACTTCCTTGGTTGGTGGGCTCCATACTTTTCAACTGAAAGATCAACGCAGGAATAACAGGTGATTATGTTCCGATTAAAATAAATTTTATTAACGACGCTTTAGACACAACTTTGCTTTTTCATGTTTTAAGAGTCGAGAAAAAGCTAAAGATGACTCTAGTCCCCTTCGATGTTTTAACGAGCCCGAAGTGACAAATGCTCGGATGGACTTTTTCAGTTATAGAGTTTGAAAAAGGCCAAAAGAAACTGCTCTGGAGTTCTAGGCAGAGGGTGTGCCAAACTTTTCGCAAAACCACAGAATACGTTTTACGGTACGGGTGGTCGATCTTCGTGAATGCTGTGTTCACTGCATCGCGATCAGTAGGGCGGCCGACACGGCTTCCTATGGATAAAGGCTTTGTTCCTATAGGGGTCTCCCAATATATACGCGATGGTACGTGGGAGCACAAGTCCGTATTAGTGCCACCGACTCTCAGGAGGAATCACCCACCTTCGTAGAGATCGACAGTCACTATGTTTAACGACGCCGGAACACGTCTCTACCTAGACCTCTATGTGTTTGCGTTATGTTTCAAAGCGTTGTTATGTAAATTGAATTTATTTTAATGTTGATCTTGCTTAGCAGTTTGCCTTTAAGGATCACCACGAGATGTATGTAACAAATTCCTGAATGCAGTCTAAGATGAGAAGCAAACTTTTCAATCTTTCAACTTTGAAAATCTTAACTACTGAGGAGAAGAAAGGCAAATCTTTTCACACAGATCATAGAGCACACACTAATGCAAAATTTCCTAAATCAGCATGCAAACAGTCAAATGCAAAATGCACAATGCATGTATTTTCTTTTCCCTTTCTTAATGTTGATTTATTACAAAAAGAAAGTTGTTATATAACTTTGATTTCGATTTAAAGCGAAAACAAACAAGTTTGTCCAAAATCAAAAGACACCTTAAGATTTACTTGTTTAATCACTGGAAATACATGAAATCAAACCATAATGACGAAAGTAAAAAGACTAATCAGCTATGGACAGCAAACAAGCTAACTCTTTAGACCAGCAAAATGCCTAACACAGGTTCAGATCTAGGAGGCCAAAGCAAGACTAGTTTACTTTCGTTATGGGAAATTGTAAATGACGTAAGAAATACAAAAGAACAAGTACAATTTCGCTATATAACAGAGGCGGAATGATGGCAAGTAAGATTGGTTTTAGAACAGGTACAAGACTGGTAACTGGCAGCCAAATCTATAGTGAAAACAGGCAAGAAAAAGGGAGGAAACCCCAACTGCACTAGGCAAAATTGGGCCAACGCAGGTGCTGCACAGCCAGTCTGGCTCTCAGCGCAGGTAGCCCCTTCGGGACCTGCGTTGCAAAGCAGGTAGCCTGTGTACTACCTGCTTTGGAAAACGAAAGTTGCGTTTTCTCAGTTTCCGGGTCACAATTTTCTCAAAAATGCACAGTTTTTGCTCAAATCAGAAGCAATCAGTCAAGCACACACAAAGGGATGATTAGGAGGATGAAAAGCTATCACTAAGAGCTTACAAGGATCCTTGTAGATCAGCTCTTCAAATCATGAACATGCTCAGAAATGAGCCAGAGTAGCTGCCCTCTACTTCGCTTTTGATATATTCAAAAGCTTTTCGATTTGGTACTCTTTTGTTCAGGAAATGAATAGCAAAATACTACAAACAATCAAACAGATACGATCCCCAGTGGAGTCGCCAGTTTGTTGTAGGGAAAAGTATCCGATTCGGATGACCCTATCCCACTCTAAGGGTGATAGTACCTCAGCAACAACTGTAAAGAAAACTACTTAAGGTTTACTTCTTTATGAAAGCAAGAGAGAATGAAGAAATGCACTAACCGTTGCCTTGCGCTTAATGTTGAATCCAAACTCTTCTCTTTGCTTGTTTGCTCCCAGCTCCTTGCTCTTTTACTGGCCCAGCTACAATGAGATCCTGTAAAATAACAAAGAAAGAAACTACAAGAAGCATGCAATCATAACTGATTCAAGGATTAGCATAAATCAAATATACAATTATCACAACACATCATTGAAACAAATGTATATAGAAGAACCTCAATAGCTTTTATTAATAGAAGAAGTAAAGTTCTGAGAGTGTTACAACCATTGAAAGCCCCAATCCAGCAACACCTCCCAGCAGAAAGAATTTCTCCTCTTCACCTCCTTCAAGCAATCACCCAATAGTTCTATAGTGAAACCAACAGCATATCATTACTTTGCACAAAATTCCAGCCTCCTGAGCTCATAGGAGAGAGCTCAATATATAGATGAATTGAGAAAGGATGAGTCAGCTTGCAACTGATGTGTAGCTGCCTTGTGTCCTCTCTCTCTTCAGTTGATCTTCAGTTCTTGAGTCCACTTGGAGAACTTTGCTTCCACTTGGAGAAACAGAGCCTCTGACTCATCACAAGGCGAAATCCCTGATCCAAGTGTCATTTTTGGAAGATTCCAGAGCAATGACTCAGTGTGCCACTTGTCCCATCTCGCTCAGCGCAGGTGGCCTTTGTTCTACCTGCTTTGCAACGCAGGTACACCATGGAGGAGTTGAGTTTCAGCGCAGAAGCCTAGTGGAGCACCTGCTTTGATTTCAGGATTGCTTGTTTTTGAGTGTTTTCAGGTGGAGAACTGATCTGAGAGCTGTTGGTTTGCTGACCTTGTTCCTCTAGGGGTAGGAACATCATGTTTAGGGACTTTGGATCCCTTGGATTATTGACAATTCATGCCTGATGCTGCAAGGCACAAAATTGTCTATAACAAGTAACTCTACTAGGGTACTGACCAGGCTCATTGGCAGTGGAGTGATGCTTGTGTTCCTACGTGACTCCTCCGGGGTATTGTCCAGACCTGCTGGCAGCGGAGCAACACTAAATATGAAACTAAAACTCTGACGATCATATGGCCTATGCACCAATATACCCCTCATCCAAATCGAAACAACTGTGTTGGCTTGGCTTGGAATGTGTGTCGACCGACCAAGAGTTTGGTAGATGCTACATCTTACAATCAAGCAAGTGTGGAAACCAAGATGAAAATAGAACTAAACAATACTTCCGGAGGCGTTAGACTTTCTTTTCATGAACAAGGTCCATTCAGAGAGTTGGAGTTCTACCCGTGTGTCGCCAAGTGTTGTAGCCACTACAAGCGCCCTCCAAAAGTTTTCGTTAGCTTCAATTTGGAGCCTCCCTACCAACCATCCTTAGCAGCATGTCTTGCACTATCAAGTACATAGGCTTCATTGATTTTTCAGTAGCTTTCCAGCCTGTGCATATCAGTTTGCTTCACTTCCCCTCACAGGATGCCATTTTAGAGTTAAGCTAGTTGTTGGCTGAGTAGCTCCCTCAAAAAATTGCGAAATTATGGAAGGGAACCATCCTTCCCTCCAGAAATTGTGCAAACCTGTTGGGCAGCTTGTTGGGATAAGAAATTGTGCAATACAGTTAGACAATATTCCACGGGAAAATTACACAATCTAGCCTAGCACTATAGCTCAGCCTAGAAATTGCGCAATTATGGGAAGCACTTGTTATAGACATTTTTGTGCCTTACAGCATGAAGCATGAAATGTCCATAATCTAAGGGATCCAAAGTCCCTAAACATGTTGTTCCTACCCCTAGAGGAACAAGGTCAGCAAACCACAGCACTGAATATCAGTTCTCCACCTGAAAACACTCAAAAACAAGCAAATTCTGGATCATGTCAACTGCTCCACTGAGCATCTGCGCTGAATGTCAAGTGCTCCACTCTGTACCTGCGCTGAATGTCAACTGCAAAGAAGGCCATCTGCGCTGAGCGTACTTGGACAAGTGGCACAGTCATTCCTCAAGGTGTCAATGCCCAGGAAGCTTCCAAAATGACACTTGGATCAGGGAATTCGCCTAGTGATGAGTAAGAGGTTCTTAAACTCCAAGTGGAAGCAAGGATCTCCAAGTGGATTCAAGAACTGAAGAATAACTGAAGTGGGAGAGGACACTAGTCAGCTTCATGCCAGCCTCAAGCTGACTCATCCTTTCTCCAAAACTCCTATATATAGAGCTCTCTCATGAGGTCTAAGGGGGCTGGAATCTTGTGAATGTAAGGAAGTGCTGTTGGTTTGAGTTTAGAGCTATTGGGTGATTTTCTTTGAAGGAGGTGAAGAGGAGATTTCTTTCTGCTGGGAAGGTGATGCTGGATTGGGCCTCTTATGGTTGTATCACTTCCTGAACTTTACTTCTTCCATTAATAAAGCATTTGAGGTTCTTCTATATGCATGTGTCTCAATGATGTATTGTCATACTTGTGTATTTGATTTATTCTAATCCTTGAATCAGTTATGAATGTATGCTTCTTGTAGTTTCCCTCTCTTGCCATTTTGTAGGATCTTGGTGTAGCTGGGCCAGTGAAAGAGCAAGGAGCTGGGAGCAAGCAGCAAGGAGAGAAGATTGGATCAACCATTAGCGAAAGACATCGGTTAGTGGATCTCTTTCTCCCCTATTTTACTTTCATAAAGAAGAAATCTTAGATAGCTTTGCTTCGATTGTTGCTGAGGTACTATCACCCTTAGAGTGGGATAGGGTCATTCCGTATTGGATACTTTTCCCTACAACAAATTGGCGACTCCGCTGGGGATCGTATCTTGTTGGTTGTTTGTGTTTTTGCTATTCATTTCCTAAACACAGGGATTACCGAATCGAACTGCATTTGGGTCTTTCAAATGCAAAGTAGAGGGCAGCTACTCTAGCTCAGTTTCTGGGCATGTTTATGATTTGAAGAGCTGATCCACAAGGACTCTGAACAACTCTTAGTGATAGCTTTTCATCCTCCTAATTACCCTTTAGTGTGTACTTGATTGATAGCTTTTGATTTGGCCAAAAACTGTGAATTTTTGAGCAATCTGTGACCCGGAAACCAAGAGAAACGAGAGTTTCTCTCTTCATTGCAGGCACTGTGAAGGCAGTCTGCATTTCATCGCAGGTCCCGAAGGGGCTACCTGCGCTGAATGTCAAACTGACAGTGTACTACCTGCGCTGAACCAGTTTTGCCTTGTGCTACTGGGGTTCCCTGCTGTTCATTGCCCTGTTTTCATTCTTGTTTTTGCAGCCTGTTGTCAGTTAATGTACCTATCTGAAACCAACTTTCCTTACCACTATTCTGCCTCAGTTGTATAAAGAAACTGTATTTGTTCTTTGTGTATTTCTTACATCATTTGCAGTTTCCCATAACGAAAGTGAACTAGTCTTGCTGTGACCTCTTAGATCTAGACCTGTGATAAGTGTCGTTCTGATCTTAAGAGTTAGTTTGTTTGCTGTTCATAGTTGATTGAGCTTTTGATTTCGTCATATGGTTTGAATTTATGTATTTCTAGTGTTGAAACAAGTAAATCTTAAGGTGTCTTTTGATTTTGGACAAAGCTTGTTTGCTTTCACTTGAAATTGAATTCAAAATTATACAACAGCTTTCTTTTTGTAATACATCAACATTAAGAAAGAGAAAAGAAATACTTGCATTGTGCATGTGCATTTTGACAATTTGTATGTTGATTTAGGGAAAAGTGCATTAGTGTGTGCTCTATGATCTGTGTGAAAAGATGATGTCTTTCTTTTCCCTCAGTAGTTAAGATTTTCAAAGTTGAAAGATTGAAAAGCTTGCTTATCATCTTAGACTGCATTTAGGAAGTTGTATTATACATCTCGTGGTGATCCATAAAGGCAAACTGCTAATCAAGATCAACTTAAAATGAATTGAATTTACATAACAACGCTTTGAAACATAACGCAAACACATAGAGGTCTAAGCTAGAGACGTGTTCCGGCATCGTTAAACGTGATATCTTAGCGTTGAGTGGTTGGTTGATTCCTCCACGGTGAAGTGATAAGTATCAATACGGACTTGTGCTCCCACGTACCGTCGCGTATATATTGGGAGACCCTTATAGGAACAAAAGCCTTTATCCATAGGAAGCCGTGTCGGCCGCCCTACTGATCGCAATGCAGTGAACACAGCATTCACGAAGATCGACCACCCGTACCGTAAAACGTATTCTGTGGTTTTGCGAAAGGTTTGGCACACCCTCTGCCTAGATCTCCAGAGCAGTTTCTTTTGGCCTTTTTCAAACTCTATAACTGAAAAAGTCCATCCGAGCATTTGTCACTTCGGGCTCGTTAAAACATCGAAGGAGACTAGAGTCATCTTTAGCTTTTTCTCGACTCTTAAAAAGTGAAAAAGCAAGTTGTGTCTAAAGCGTCGTTATAAAATTTATTTTAAACGGAACATAATCACCTCCTATTCCTACGTTGATCTGTAGGTTGAGAACATGGAACGCCCTAACCAAGGAATTCCCCATGATGGAAATCCTAGTCCTTTCTCCTCTTGGGGAGAAGTTGGTGCGCCCCACATGGCCACATTGTCGCTTCCAGGACTGACAATTGGCCTGCCAATTTGGCTATTCTCAACCAATGTAGTTCAGAACACCATGGTTCCTGAGCAGTCGAGTCAACAGTTAGATCAGTCTAGAGCTGCCCACCAGCCTTCTACTTCCTATAACTCTTCCTCCAATCCCTCGTCTTCGCAAGGTAGAGCCGGCAAAAGCCAAGCTCCCATGGAGAAGAAGGAGAAGAAGAAGAAAGAGAAGAAGAAGAAGGAGCCTAAGGCGACTGGGGGCAAGCAAAAGACATCTGACAAAAATCCACACACAGCACAGACCAGGCCTAAATCGCCATGTGTCATATGTAGAGGAGACCACTTCCATAGAGATTGTCCCTGTATTCCCCAGATACTAAGGGACTGGTCCCCTCGTTTGCACAATTCGGGAGCATCAACCTCTGATAGCCATGTTGAATGCTTACCGTCAACTAGCGAAAGTGAAGGTTCAAGACAAAGAGGGGGAGTAAGATCCCCCTGCAGACTGTGTGAAGGCGATCATGCCATCCACCGTTGTCCCTTCTTAGACGAAGCGAAGAGAGTTTTGGAAGATCGTCCGGTTTCACCGTTGAGACTTCCTCCTGGATACAAAAAACTCGTGCCAAGTCCTTCGTTGGTTGAGAATACAGCTGGCCCACTCAAGTGGTCGGCTGAAGCGTCAGTCACTGAAAATGAACCTACTGAATCCAGACCGGACGAAAGTCCAAAGGTCGAAATGGCAGTTGACCCGGTTCTCCCTTTAGAAGTTTCATCTTCAAATGACACTGTCACTGAAGACTCATCTTCAAATGACACCCTCACTGAAGAGAATAAGGATGACACCATCCAGATTCTTTTCATCAACACAGACTCTGATGAGCATCAGGGCAATGTGCCCATTCCTTTATCGCAGGAAGGAACATCATCAGGGTCATATCCGGCCGTATATTCGGTCCCACCACCAAGCAACCTGGTTGTATCCTTTGATTGGAATCAACTAGGCAGACCCCGGTTGCCAGCCAGTATACCATTCAGAATCATAGTCCAAATATACAGAATGGTAATGGCTGGCACTATCATTGATGAAGGGGCATCTGTGAGTATCCTTTCCTCTATTGCTTGGAAAGCACTGGGTTCCCCGGCGCTTTTACCTGAGATAAGAAATCTCTCGGGTTTCGATAAAGGAACCAGTCGACCATTAGGGATCCTCCCCAATGTGCCTGTTACATTGAAAGGGAAGACCGTTCAAATGAACGTGATGGTCGTTCAAGGACCCTTGGATTATAACCTACTCCTTGGACGAGACTATATATATTGCATGGGAGCAATAGTCTCCTCACTCTTTAGAGTAATGTGTTTTCCACACGAAGGAAGAATGGTCAAGCTTGTGGACCAACTTTCATTTCCGGGATCACGCATCGCAAATAGTCAAATACCAACCCTGAATGGTCTATTCAATCAAGAAATGTCTCCACCCCCAGTCCTTCTTCCCGATGAGTGCGAGTGATTCGGAAAGATGGGATTGGAACCCAGGGGGCATGCATCCTGGTCTGCTTCGGGCAGAGAAAACCTTGGGTATAAGGTAGAATTTCCGCGAGAGAGTATGACTAGTCCGTACCCCGTCCGTGGATGGAAGAGGGGTTGTTCTGGAATAGGATTCTTTTGTCAAGGTTACGTGTTTGACAACAGTCATTCACCCTTGTCTATTTCGGTAGACAGTGCCGAGGAAATGTTTTGTTTGAAAGATTAACGAAACAATCTTTGGGTAACCAAAAAGAGGTAAGCCTCACCCTTTAAAACAGATGTTTTGATGGATAAGTAGGGGCAGCCTTGAAATTGTACTTTATACCTGGGGGCATGCAAACCTTTTGGAGTGCAAGCAAAGAGCGGTTATTTATCTGTTTTTTGGATTAGTCGTTTCCGAACTTGCATGAAGAAAGGATGAGATGGAGTAAAGCTTAGTGAAGATGAAACTCCTTAAAAAATAAAGATCTCACAGGAGACATTTCTTATCTTATGACTGGTATATCGAGCAGTTTTAGCATAAAGTTCATGCTCGTTAAAAAATAAACGCAAGATCCGAGCAGTTTTAACGCGGTCTTCATGCTCGTTAAAAAATAAATAAAAGCAGTGAGCAATGTTTCCCCCAGAGTTTAAGCTCATTTTTATCTAAAAAATGAACCTATCCCGGTAAATAACCATTGTGATCGTAAATTTATCAGCCATAAAAGCCTTGGTCGTGTTTGCACCTGCCACCTCCACCGTCATTTGGCCGATCGTTCACCTCCATATGATTGTTTACCCTTTTTTAGGAACAGCTGCGAAGAGTGATTTCACTTAGCCATCCTTGTGACACTGCTGTGATTGGAAAATTCCAACCTGTACCTGGAATCTGCTGCTATCCCTGTTTATCACTCGTTCCTCAAAAGACGAGTCTTCTTTGAGCTCTTTTCATCTGACTCGTAAAATATGAAAAGTTTGCCGAGTTTTGGCCTTCCAGCTCATTAAAGTGACCGGAAGAGCTATCCCTCCTCTAGATTTTAATCTTTTTGGACCTGAGGGATTATTGCACAAAAAGGTCGAGCGCTTGTTTTATTCGGCTCGTTAAAGTTATCGAAAACTCATCCCTTCTGTATTGTTTTACACTTTTTCGGACTTAAGGGATTAGATGACGAAAAAGGAATTTTGGAGTTAACTTTCTGTACCTTTTCAGACTCTCTAAAAATGAAAAGGACTGAGTTTTCCTTGTCGTTAGACTCGTTAAAATGATTAAATAGTGACAAACTTGTCTTTAGACGAGAACGAGTTTCCCTATCGCTAGGCTCGTTAAAACATAGCGATGGGCTTGCCCGAAGGGCAGGTTATAGAACAAGCATATGTTATCCTCCTCAAGCTTGACAAAAATAAAGAGGTACTGGTCAGAAATGACTGGGGAAAAATTGGGAGAACCTCAAAGCTTTAATGGTAGCAAGTCGCTCTTGGGCATGACACTTTTCCTCCGTACCACATCGGGTTGGGTTGTTTCATTCACCGGTCTCATCACCATGGTCTCGCCAAACCATCCATTTGGGGTAATGCTACCGATCCATCGCATCAATGTCGTTATATGTTCAAGAGATGTCGTTCAGAAAGAGTCAACTGTGTCCCATCCACTGCCATACATTATCCTTCATCCTTTCATGACCGCCTCCCTGAATCATATGTCACAGATTGTTTTCACCTCCACTAAAATCATTAGCTCCGTTTCGTGTCACTGATGTGGGATTCATTAAGGCCCTCCTTTGACGGATCGCTTCTTGTCGACTTCAGCTCATTATCCAAGAAGTTGATCTAGGAACAACCCCTTCAGTACTTTGAAGCTTGCATGCCTCAATGGCAAGTTTCTCACTTCCGGCGACAGGTATACATCAATGAACTTCGACCAGAAGACTTTGCGTGGTGTTCGACGCCAAGTCCTATATTCACACCACGTGAATTGTACTGCAGTACCTTGAGGGTCATTATCATTATCGGTGATTCCTCTCGCGCTTGTTAACGGTTTACATCATTGACCGGTAATCAAGCGATGTCTTTCCATGTTTGACTTCAATGCAATTCTCACATGGATCGACTTGTACTTAGAGTGAAGATCGAACGAGTTTGAAGACCCCGGATCTAGTTTCATCCATCCGGGCTGCGATATATATTCAGGAAATATAAAGACATTTGACATGTACATCATTGCAGCAGATGATCATCCTACTAAAAGGATGATAATTTCAGCAGAGAATTATCAGTCTACCTTCAGACGATCGTCTGTTCTATGTACCAAAATGAATTTATAAAGCTGAGCATGGGAATGCCCGCCTCAGCTAGATCATGAAAGCAGAATGAAAAAATAATGTATTGTATTGTATTTTATTACAGATCACCTCTCAGCGATTGAATGAACTTCGGATCCTTCGGATAAAGCATTTCACCCAATAAACGACCTCATACTTTAGGGGGCAACTGTTATAGACATTTTTGTGCCTTACAGCATGAAGCATGAAATGTCCATAATCTAAGGGATCCAAAGTCCCTAAACATGTTGTTCCTACCCCTAGAGGAACAAGGTCAGCAAACCACAGCACTGAATATCAGTTCTCCACCTGAAAACACTCAAAAACAAGCAAATTCTGGATCATGTCAACTGCTCCACTGAGCATCTGCGCTGAATGTCAAGTGCTCCACTCTGTACCTGCACTGAATGTCAACTGCAAAGAAGGCCACCTGCGCTGAGCGTACTTGGACAAGTGGCACAGTCATTCCTCAAGGTGTCAATGCCCAGGAAGCTTCCAAAATGACACTTGGATCAGGGAATTCGCCTAGTGATGAGTAAGAGGCTCTTAAACTCCAAGTGGAAGCAAGGATCTCCAAGTGGATTCAGGAACTGAAGAATAACTGAAGTGGGAGAGGACACTAGTCAGCTTCATGCCAGCCTCAAGTTGACTCATCCTTTCTCCAAAACTCCTATATATAGAGCTCTCTCATGAGGTCTAAGGGGCTGGAATCTTGTGAATGTAAGGAAGTGCTGTTGGTTTGAGTTTAGAGCTATTGGGTGATTTGCTTTGAAGGAGGTGAAGAGGAGATTTCTTTCTGCTGGGAAGGTGATGCTGGATTGGGCCTCTTATGGTTGTATCACTTCCTGAACTTTACTTCTTCCATTAATAAAGCATTTGAGGTTCTTCTATATGCATGTGTCTCAATGATGTATTGTCATACTTGTGTATTTGATTTATTCTAATCCTTGAATCAGTTATGAATGTATGCTTCTTGTAGTTTCCCTCTCTTGCCATTTTGCAGGATCTTGGTGTAGCTGGGCCAGTGAAAGAGCAAGGAGCTGGGAGCAAGCAGCAAGGAGAGAAGATTGGATCAACCATTAGCGAAAGACATCGGTTAGTGGATCTCTTTCTCCCCTATTTTACTTTCATAAAGAAGAAATCTTAGATAGCTTTGCTTCGATTGTTGCTGAGGTACTATCACCCTTAGAGTGGGATAGGGTCATTCCGTATTGGATACTTTTCCCTACAACAGCACTCCCCTGCTCCTCCCAGAAATTGTGCAATCCCTCTGGGACAGCCATCCCAACTCCTGCTAGAAATTGTGCAAATCCCTCTTTCAGTCAAGCAGGTTGTTACATGTGCCTTCAGGTTGATCGGTTCTACCCGGGACCCAGCAAACTTGATTTGTATGCATGGGCTTCTTTTCCCCAAATAGAAAAAAGCAACATGCAAAAAGCATCCCTAGATTTTAGGGATCTATTTTTAATAGTTGGAGGTTACATGCAAAGATTGTTTTAGAAACTTTCCTCCAAGTGTCGCTTTTTCCCAGATTTGTGGAATTCTTGTCATAAGCCTAAAACTTATTTATTCGATGCTTAATAGCTCATTCTTAACATCGATCTTGTATATCTGACATCCCACAACACATCTAGGAGTCTTCGGCACATCCAGCTCAACTATTTCCAGGTAAGTCCGCTTTACTTCTCTTTTGCAACATTTCTATCACTTTTTGTGTTTTGGATTGTGTGAGTGCTATATGCTTGATTTTTGTGAATGCTTGCTATCATTTGCATGCATGTTATCTTGTACAAGCACCATTTCATTTTTCCTTTCCATCTCGCTATTGTCGCATGCATGAAACTGTTTTTCATGAATGGTTGCCGATTCGGTGACTCGTTTCACACACATGCATATTTTTTCATTTTGCTAAATCTTGCATTTGCTGTTTGAATGCATGATCATTCACCCCTGCTTACACTCAGTTTCACCATGCATTCACATCTTCGTATCTTTTCAATCTCTCATCGGCCTGTCTAGGCAACCTTGGCCTGGACTCTACCTTGCCGAGACAACATTGTGCATTTATGAGAGGGAAGGCTCTGCCTTCCTCCCAGAAAATTCTCAAATCTAGCCAGGCACTATCCTCTAGACTTGCTTTGTGCAATTATGAGAGCCAGTTTTTGCTGGCCCAAAAAATTTCGCAATGTAGTCCCTGGGCCTACACGACTTGCTAGCTAAAATTGCGCATTGCGCATTCTCAACACCCAACAGCCAGTCTAGATTGTGCATAGTGCAAGTCGAGTAGGAAACTAGCCTCCCGACAGTCTGGACTTCCTTTTTCACAGTTCTGGCAATCAGTATCCCGGCCTCCCAGTGAAAATTGTGCAATCCTTGCAGCAGAATCTGAGGTATGTTGCATGTCAGTCCTCAAGTTTTCCTAGTTTTTAACTGACATATTCCTTTCTATGCATGTCGCCATGTCTCCAGATATAGTAGGTGTTCGTCTGTTTCTCAGCAACTCAGGATCAATGGCCTCCAAGAGAGTAGGGTCAAAGGACACTGACGAAAGCGCAACTAGAGAAGCAATTGAGCGAGTGTCTATGAGTTTGCCGATTTACGAAGACACCAAGCTGATCGTAGAAAAAGACATCAAGCTGAAATGGAAGGAGATAAATGACACATTCTCAGGGACATTTGGGGAAGATCTTGAAGTCTGCAAAGTCTATGTGAACATTCGCAAGTCCGGCATGCACTGGATTTCATGCAGGTTTCACGCATTCCCATGCACAAACATGATACATTGGATCATCTCATATAATGATCCCAAGACGATGGTGTTAACCAGTGTCAGTGGGACAAATATTTCTACCTTCAGGGCATAGGACTATCAACAGATGTACAACTTGTCGAAGCCAAAAATCACCATGGAGACACCCTTTAGCATACCCAACAACAATGCAAACTCCAGGGTTATCTTGAAGAACTGGGTGAAGGAGAAAGTCAAGTTTTGGATGACACCCAACTAGAATTACAAGACGAAGATACTGTGGAAGGCATATCAGTGCTTGGTCATGTTTTCATGCTGCTTGTACGACCAAGAGAGCATGGAGACCTTCCCATAGAGTTGGGTGATCGCATTGGACCAACTGACCTATGAAAGCAGAGCATGCAACTGGTCTGGCATGTTGGGTCAAAGGCTGAAGGAACATGTAACAGGAGCTTGGAAGCTTCCCAAAGGCCAACAAGTAGAAATCTACATGTCTACATACATCTTCGATGGAATATGTGCTTGTCAGCAGTTCTCGGGCTTGAAGTGGGCATGGACATCAGCGGAAACCTTTGTGAACACTTATTGCAGATTATTTTCTGAATGCAGCTTTCGCAGAGTCATCACACATTTGTCAGAATATTTTGTAACCTTGGTGTACAAGATGATATTTGAGCAAGATCCACCTTGCATGTTGAAGGCAGCAATGGAGGCACTGATCAATATAACGGATTGGTATGCCTCACATTTTGGCACCTTCATATGGATGTACAATGCGGAGAAGCCTCCGCATGTTTTGCCAAAGTTTTCCATGGAAAAGCTCATCATGCAAGAAGTGTAGTACCACATCTTGGTAGGATTGTCACCTAGACTACATCGGAAGAAGAAGGCATCCTGGCCCACTCTTCCATTGCATATCGAGCTGTACGAGATACAAAATCTCAAACATGCGGGTGCTGAGACAGAAGAGATTAAAGATTTACTTTTGGAACCAAAAGCTTCAATATGTACAACCCGAATTTCTTTGTGAATGATCACTACGTGAGAATGTAATTTCCTTAGATCCACGAGGTGTGTCATTGGGCTGAGGAAGAACCATGGAGATATTGTCACAGCTTCTTTAAGCCCAATTAATCGATCGACATCATTGTGGAATGGTTAATGAAGCAACATCTAGGAGAGCACCATCAGCAACAGTAGTAGATGGAAACAAACCCGTGTGTGACAAAGGCAAGAGAAAGATTTTCAATAGTGTAGAGGCAAAACAAAGATGGAAGTTCAGAGCAGACCCACTTGTGGAGAAAGTAGCTTTGGGGATAGAGGTGAATAGGTGACAATGTGACAAGAGGACTGTGTAAAGGCAGAGAGATAAACAGAGGATGGAGGAAATAGTGGAGGAGTTGCAAGAGTTGAAGGAGCAACTTCGGAAAGAATAGGAGCTGTGCAGATAAGAGAAGGAAGCGCAGAAGGGATAGACACAGGAGGGGGCACAACATGCATAGATAGATGAAACTACACCCATACAGGTAGTAGACTCATCTGAGTAGCTAGCACAAAGAAGTCAGGGTGAGCAGTCGTAGGAGCATGACTTCGCTCCATAGATTGAACAAGTACTTGAAAAGATGCATATGAAGATGGAGCAACCAAAGTTAGAGAAAGACTTTGAACTCATGCCTTACTGCCAAGAGGTCGACCCACCGGCTTCACTGGATCCGAAAGCAGAGAAAGTCCCAAGTGACCAAGGAGATACTGAGATCCTTGGAGACAATCTAGAAGAAGATATGCACAACATATCATTCGACGGGTCACAACATAGAGTTTTCCAATTGCGTAGATTATCTACTCCGAATTTCCACACATCTCCTGTGTAGTTTGAGGAAGGACTGATCATATCCAATGTGCGCAAGAATCTAGCAGTGTTGGCCGATGCTACTAGAGCATATGCCAAAGCCACTAGCTTTAGTGTTTGCTTCCTGGTAGTAGAGAATGAGCGAATGACTAAGGAGTTACAGATGGCAAAGCAAGGAGGAGAACTAGTCACAGCATCCGCTAGAGCGGAGTTGAAGAAGGTGATACTCGATTAAGTATCTTCCCTTGAGAAATTCATGCAGACATTGTATTCCAGATTTGGTATCGTGAATAAGGCAGTTGTCCATCTTAATGGTTGGAAACAGTGTTGTGTTAGGAGAGCATGTATCTTGTCAAACTTGCATACTGCTATCGACCACATGAAAACATGGACAATGAGATATAAGGGAGCCTCGTTACACTTTCCCAAGATGATAAAGTCCATGGTGGTTGAGTTTAAGGCACACATCTGGAGTAAGATCCGGAACTATGAGGAACTCTCACAGCTCATCACTAGTTTGCAGGCTTCCCATGCATGGTGTTCAGAAGCTTGTATGTCGTTGTGCACGTGCAAGCGATACCATCTATTTGGATACTCATTGAGGCAAATACAAAGGGTCAAGTCCGATAGGAGATGGACTCATACTTTGACGAGTTGATGCACATAGCCACTGGTGTAGACTTGGCGATCAATGCAGACACCATGCATCAATATGTTGTTGGTCTGGCTGCACTCAAGGCAATGACGTGCATGTTATTAGACAAGTTAGACAGAGGAGCCAAATCAATGTACTCAGATGCAACAGAGGCAAGAGTTCGTTTCCAGAAAGATGTCACCATAGAGTACACGGACACCATCGCAAACTACCAAACTTGGCATCAGTTCGCCACTATCAACCATCATGAGGATGTTGAAAAGTTGGTCTTCCCATAGTTTTCTGAGTCATAGTGATGTCTTGCATGGCTTGTTCAGGCCTATTTTGTCTCACATGGGTACATGTGCAGATTGCATGTAACATCTTGTCATGTGGAAGTTAAAGTGTCGATAGTTGAACATAACAGTCATAGAGTAGTTGAAGAGTCATGAGGGTAGGTGAACAATCACAAAAGGGAATGTCAAGGGTCACCCCACCCTTTTCTATTTATAGTACCTCATAACTCATTGTATATGATTTTGGTTAGGCAAGCTTCCGACAGGAGTATCTTAGAGAAATATTGGAGAGTATTGTAACGAGCCTTGATTCTCCACAGTGTAGAGCTAGTACATCTCTTTGGAGGAGCAAGCGACAGTGAATCTAACGTTCCGTTATCAGGACTAGTGGTCAGTCATGGTTGTACTATATGATTGGAACTTTCACTTCTTAATATAACAGAGCCAACACATTTCATGCATATGTTGTTATTGTATTTCAGTTAACTTGTTTACTCTAATGATATATGTATCTGTTTGCTTACACATGTATGTATAAACTCTTTCTGTATATATGTATGTATGAATCTTACTGAAATGTGTTGTTGGTTTAACCATCACTTTGGATTGTTGGTTCACCTTCTTTCTAGTTTGTGATGCATCTTTGCTTGTGTGTTCCCTTCCAAGCTACAAGTTCACACAGGTTTCCAAGGGGTGCACTCATTCCACCCTCCGCATGTTAGAACCATTCACACACCTTCCTTGGCTTCCTATGCATGCCACACCCTTTTCTACCAACAAGGACATCTCAAATCCTATGCGCACAACCATGGTCAAGGTGATACCGTACGACCCACTGTTGGGACTCCTACACCAAATAGTCTAAGGTCTAGTTGGGAATTCTTATCAGGGAGATCCCCTGACATGTTGGTGGGTCCAGCACTGTCAACACATCCATATATACACTATTGACAACCACTAGCCCCAATAGTGTAACATTATCGTTAATAATACCTGCTCCTCCAAAGAAGTATACTTGCTCTATGTTGTGGAGAAGCCAAATTTGTCAAATACTCTCAAGCCTTCTCTAAGCCTAAGCCTAGCCAAAAGATTGGCTCCCAAAAGCCCGTTCTATGAGTTATAAGGTTTTATTTATAACAAAGGGTGGGGTGACCCTTGAAATTCCCCTTTGTGACTCTTTAACTACCCTCATGACTCTTCAAATTCTTAACAAATAACTCATTATATTACATAGTGGCAGTTCACATTCCACTAATGACACTTGAAATTTCACTTACAACATAATTATAAATAATAAGCATTTTTCACATGTACCCATGTGAGAAAAAATAGGCTAGAGACATCCTAAAAAGACAAAACAATATGATTTAGAAGTTTGGGGAAAGACAAAATTGACAAAATCCACTTGATGCTTCTCGGTCACATACTGATGCAAAAATTGGTACAGTGCGATGATGTTTCCAAACTTCTTGATGGTGTCTTTCTGATAGTAGACTCTTGCCTCCATAGCTTCTAGGTATATGGTCTTGGAAACTTTGTACAACTCATCGTGAAGCATGTGCAACATGGTTTTGACCATAACAAGACCACCAATGTACTTCTGCATGTTTTGTGTGCTCATCTCAAAGTCATCACTGGTGGCCTCTCACTTTAGCTGCTCCATGTACCTATCTATCTCTAGCTAGACTTGGTTCTTGTGCGTAGCTTCGGTGAGGGAACTGATTGACAGGATCCTGTGCGTTCTTACCATGCAATCCATACTCTTATAAAACCATGCATATGAAGCCTGTATGCTGCTAATGAACGGGGCGAGCTGCTCATAGTTCTGGATCAACATCCAGACCTTTGCTTTGTCTACATCTTCATGTGGCTTCATCATCTTTGGAAAGTAAAGCACGGCCCCTTTGTACCACATTTTCAACTCTTACACATGGGTGGTGGCAGCATGTATGTCCCTGAGAGTTTGGACAAAACTTTTTCTCCATTGTTGAAAGCCATGCAGATGGATAACCACCTTATGCATGGTGACGAATCCGTCATATAGATTCTGCATGGTGGTCTCAAGTGTCAATACTTCAGCAAGCATCACTTTCCTCATCCCTACCATTGCGAAACCTTCACTCTTCTCTCTAGATTGTTCCACCTCTTAACTGGCCGCCTGCAAGTTCTTTTCCATTTGTTCATTCTCATCTTAACAAGAAATTGACATTTGAGCTCATGGATCCTACATAAGCAAAGTGACATCAACCATGGAAACTAGATGCTTTTTGACATCTGACATTATCACCCTTTCCTTCATGAATGGAAGTGACGTGTGATCATTTGGGAAATTATTTCTCCATGCTTGTACAATATTATTTTGCAACTCGTTGAATGATAGATTTTACACATCCATAACTGGATCATCATCAAGGAGAACAACCTCTCCTTTCTCGCTGGGGACTAGCTCTGACACTGGAGGTGGTGGAGACTGAGAGGTGAGCTCAGGTGCTCTCAAAACAAGGTCAGTGTCTTGGTTCTATGTCTCCTGCTCCAAGTCCGTCAGTTCAATCAGTTGCTCAATCGGCTTAGCAAGCTCCTGATCCCACATCTGCTCACCCTCTTCTTCAACTGTCGATTGTTTTGACTCCTTAACCTGTATGGGCACTGCTTTCTCTATCATTGTGCCTTCCCTTTCTTCTTCCTCTTGTTTATGCTTCTCTTCCCTCTCTCTCCTTCTCAACTCCTACTCTTCCTTCAACTTCTTCTTCATTTTTTGCAACTTCCGTTCTACTTCCTCCAACCTTTTCTTTTATTTCTTCCTTTGCTCTGATCTCTTTAGCCGCTACTCCCTCTTTGCCTCCATTTCCAAAGCTTCTTTCTTAGTGATAGGATCTACTTTCATCTTGTATCTTTTCGCATCCTATGGGTTCTTGACAATATTCCTCTTTCCTTTGTCCTGTTCTAGTTTGCTACTTATTGCTGTAGTTGTTGTTGCTTCCTACGCTGTTGCTACCTGCAAAGTAGCTCTCCATGCTGTGGCTATACTGACCAGATTGTGGAGCTTGGAGTAATTTTAACAATACCTCAATGGATCCTCCTCATGCTAATGAAATTTCCCATGGATCCATGGATAATATAACTTCGCACAATGGTTCTTGTAAATATCGTGGGGATCATACAAATTATAGCCTTTGGTGCTGAACTGGAACTTCACTATCTCCTTAGCTTCGACATATGCATCCTTCAATATCTTAATATCATACAATCCAATCCACAAATGAAGAGTGGGCCATGGTGCCTTCTTCCTCCTATGTAGCCCTACTAATAACCCTCTAGAGATGTGGTATGAGACATCTTTCATGACCAACTTGTCCGTGGCATACCTTGGTAGAACATGTGGAGGATTTTCTCTGCCAAACATCCTGATGGAGGTGCCACAGAGTGAGGCACACCAATCTACAATGTCAAGTATTTCCTCAATCACCTCTTGGGACATGCAAGGTGGATCCTGCTCAAAGATAAACTTGTACAACGAGATGATGAAATGGTCAATAAACCTCTCAATAAATCCTCGGTAGCTTTAGTCAAAAAGAAACTTGTAATAAATGTTGACGAAAGTCTCTTTCAGTGTCCATGTCCAACTCATGCAAGGAAAATGATCCTAGGCACATATTCCATCAAGTAAATATGCAGACATGTAGAATCTTGCTTACTCATCCTTGGGATGAATCCAAGCATTAGTTATATTGGCTTTCAACTGAAGAGCCAACAAATCCAACTAGTTGAATGGTTTTCCATCACTCACTAGCTGGTCCAACATAACCACCCAATTTTCAGGAAAAGTCTCCGTGATCTCTTGACCATATAGTTGGCATGAAAATATGATCAAGAAATGGTAATCCTTCCTGAGATATTTTGTCTTGTAAACATGATTGGGTGTCATTCTGAACTTTGACAACTCTTTTACCCAATGCTTTGTAATATCTCTAGTGTTCACAAAGCTGTGGGTGGCATAGAAAAGTGAGTCCTTGCAGATCATAGGCTAAGGTAAATTATACATATGATGATAGTTCTCCATCCTAAAGGTGGAAAGTTGTATCCCACTGGCACTGCTCAATGTCATAGTCCTTGGATCTGTGTGTGAGACAATCCATTGGATGATGCTCGCACATGGGAAGTTAGGGTACCTGCATTCAACCTTATGTAAGCCTGATCGGTGGATAATGATGTAAAGTTTCCGACCCTCTAAGTCTTCCTTGAAGTCCTCTTCAAGGATATCCTTGATTTCATGCCCTTCTCAATGAACATCTGAGTGTTTGCATAAACTGGAAAATTTATTGACAAATGCTCAATTGCTTCCTCGATGCTACTCTCGATAATATCCTTTGATGCATCTCTCTTGGAGGCCATGTTAAAACTGTTAGAGAGTTGCTCAACAATCGCTATACCTAGAGATAAAGATGACACTCATGGCATGAAAAGGTTAGCTTGAAACCAAAAGTAATTCAAGAAAAGACCAAGGAACAAACTGGGAAAATGGTGGGAGGGATTGCAAAATCTTGGCTCATGAGGTGATTGACTTTGAGTTGGAACTACGTAATACACAGTCACAACATCCAGTTGGGGAGGTCTTGTTGACTGGAACTACATAATGCGTAGTTTAGTCTGGACACAAGCTAGGAGAGATTGGATATTACGCAATCTCAGTGGCCAAGGCTAAGGGTTAGCTCATAGAATTGCGTAATGTGCAGTTGGAGCCATGCCAAGACAACCTCTACACAATTCTAGAAGTCAAGGCTGAGGGCTTGAGCTCTATACATTCATAGTGCATGCTTGGGAAAATGAGATCAGGGCCAAGGAAGCCCATATCTACCCAAGGGGAGTGAAAAATCGAACAGATTTGAAGGGAAGTGTGATGATGGGTGAAAATTTAAGTGAATGATGATGCATGCGAGTGAAATAAGTGTAGGAATCAATTCAACTTAAGGAAAATGAAGCATGTGGAGAGAGTTGCCACAATGATGATCGTTAGTGAAAAAATTGGGTGATGCATGCAACACTTGGGAAAGGAAATGAAAAACTTAAAACAACACTTCTTCAAGCTAAAATATGTTAAAACACCAACACTCATTCAACAAAATGAGTGAAACAAAACTCTCACAAGATAAATAAACAAAAGCGATAGAAAAATCAGTAAAAGACTAGAAAAGTAAGACTTACCTAGAAAAGAAATGACGATCAAACCAAAGGTTCCTTGATCTCCTTGGGAATGCTAGAGCTCTAAGATCAAATGTGAAATTGAGCTCTGGAAATTTCAATTAAATATATTTGGTCAATTTATGGTTTATGAGGTGAAGGCCAAAAATAAAGGAAAAGGCGGCATTTGGCGAAAGTTTCCAAAATAACTCAAGTGTCTCCTCTAGGCTGTTAAAAATAGATCCCTATTTTCTAGGGGTGCTTTTCTCTTTTTAATTTTTGCTTTTTTGGGAAAAGATGCCATGCATGGCCTAGAGAGATTCTGCAGTTCCAAGAAGGACTGGGCAACTCACTGACACATGCACTAAGCAACTTTCGAGGAAGAAGCTTTTGCGCAATTTATGGGCTGAGTGGTTTTGTGCTACCTCTCATGCTCTACACAGTTTCCTAGTTGAAGGTTGTCTATGAGCTGGATTTGCACAATTTTGGAGCTGAAGGCTCACTGTCAACTTAGACTGCGCAATTACTGAGAGCAAGGTTGGTTGCCCTCAAGGATTGCGCAATTCACTAAGGAAAGACTGGAACTAGGCAAAAACCAAGTTAAGAGACTAGCATGTGGGTTAGGTCATAAAGAAAGTAAGAGAACACAAGCCAAAAATGTGAAAGATAAAGCTCAATCAAAGCATAAGTACCCGGTCAGTGTGAGATGAGTTGCTATGATTTAGGAGGGAGGCTCCAAAATGAAGCATAGTAAAAATTTTGGAGGGTGGTTGTGGCTGCTACAACATTGGTGACAAACTGGTAGAACTCTAGCTCTCTGTATGGAACTCCAGTCTAATTCTTCCAGAAGTATTGTTCGATTCTTTGATTGTCACATCTTCTTCACTAGCTTGAGTTAAAGATGTAGTCCATACCATTCTATTTATCGACAACACACATACCAAGCCAAGTGAAATGAGTTGTTTTGATTGGGGATAAGGGGTATATTGATGCACAAGTAATATAGAATGTCAAAGTTTTAGTTTATCCTTTGGTGTTGCTACACTACTAGTAGGCCTGGACAGTACCCCGACGAAGTCACTTCAGGAACACAAGAATTTCTCCACTACCAGTGAGCCCGGACAATACCCTGACAGAGTTACTTGCTTCACCTCTCTGCGTAGGAATCCTTTCTCTTCTTTCACCTTTATTTTATTTCTTTCATTTCATTTTTCATTTTTCAAAGAACTGTGCATAGGCACTTATTTATTTCATGAGGTGGAAGAGGTATCCCCACTTATTGAGAGAAGAAGAGGTTGTTCCTTCAGAGAAGGGTGTATATATATACCTCTGACATACTTTTTAAGGCCTTCCCCCTCTCTTTACTCTACTTGACTGAGTTGACAAGGGTTAACTAAATATAGAAAACCAATTAGAGTAGGTGGTACTAGTTAATATTGCAAGTGTCATGATTTCACCATGACTCACTCTGAAAATAAAGTATTTTCCATTAGGGTATCATGGACTAGAAGAAATGAAAGATCTTCATAAAGAGAGGGAATATACAGATAACCAAGTGTTGATAGTTATATAAGTTCCTCTTGTATTTCACCTTTCTTGTCTCAAGAGGACAAACAAGGTTTCATGTGGAAACTAATCCTATGGGTGCACAAGAAAACAATAACATGAAAGAAGTAAGATGAAGCAAAACAAAGTAAGAAAAGAAAACAAGAAATAAAACACTATCCTACTCCTAAGATAAGTAGAGCATGGGCCAACTCATGTGAAGTGATATTTCCAATGCAACCACAGGTGCATTGGTTGACCCATGTAGGTGATAGTATGATTAACAAGAAATATATTCAACCATACCAACAGACAAGAAAGATAAATAAATCCAAACCAAATTGTTTGAAGTTTGAATGTGTCCATGGAAAAGAAAATATTGAAAGCACATGAAAGGCACCTTGCAGACGTACCATGGTGTTCTGTCGCAATTGTGCATGGAAGACAAGCATGTACACACCTTCGAATGTGGCAACCGAGAAAACATGAAGAAAGAAGAAAATTTTCGTTTTGCAATAGTGCTTGCTACATATGATTCCTCGAATGCATGAACGATAAGATTGTGTGATTTTTGTGGAGGATGAAAAAATTGTGAATTGAATTGATTTTCCCTGGGAAGATTCAACAGATTTCTGATCAAAAGTGGAACTGGCCTCAAGGCTATGAGAACCTGAAATTACAATCAACTCGGGCTGAAGTGCCTCGACAACTTGAGGATTTTCCACTTCATTAGAAGATGGATCGTCAAATACTGGTGGCTTAGAAATATCAACAAAAGGTAAATCAGAATCATGATAAAATGAATTAGTGAAGAGATCATGACAACCATGATCAGAAAATTCAAGATGAACAACAACATCCTCATGATCTAATCAATTGCAAAGAGGGGTTGATGAGAAAAAAAATTCACCCTATGAGTTTCCATAAATGAAAGATGATAGATTGAGTGGATCTGGGAAGATAGATTTATCCTCTCTAGAATCAAATGGCATACTGACATCCCACACATTCTATGAATGATCAGAAGTGGAAAAATTTGGAGATGGATTTTCACAAGATGGAACAGAACTGGAAGAATCATGGAAGATGCCGGGATAAAGCGGACGAGGTGTAGAAATAAGGAGGTCATCCTTTATCGCAACTTCTTGTTTAGATTCCCGCACATACTCATCAACAATGATAGTGCAGGTTGTCTATTCAACACCAACTCCACCCTCAAATTGATCCTCATGAACATCATATGTGGAATCCAGAACAGGCAAACACAACATACCAAAATATAGAGAATCAAAGGAACCAGTGGATGGAGGTTGAGCGGATGAGACCACGTGACAACCATCAGGCTTGCAGTCCAAATCTACGCAAAAATCTAGAGCAATTCATGTAGGAGGAGATGGTGATAGTTCAACAGGGGGGCTCATAACTTCTCCTACCTCATCTTGTGGAGCTAGATCTGTTTGATGAGAAGGGGATAGAGGGTCACTTGGGACAACAACCTCGTATGTTTTAGATGTAGCAACTCCAACATCGAGGTATGTTGGGAGGGAGTCAGAAGTTTGTAACTTGTGCCAATTCTTAGAGAGGTAAACAAGATATTGAAAACTTCCTTCCAGAAACTTCCATTCAACTTCATATACTGGAAATTCATAACAACAATTCAAAAAACGATTATAAAAGTGCTCAAGTGATTCGTTAGGTGATTTTCGTAATTTTAAAACTTTGTGTTGAATTGCTTTATGGTCATAAAGAATGAAAGCATGACATAATTCCATGAACATGTGCTTAGAAGAGTGTATAGAGGCTACGAACAATGTGTGACACCATTTCTTGATGCGCCCTTTGAATGTGAAAACAAACAACCCATAGCCGATGTCATCCGAGGGGACATCATTCCTACCACAAAAGCCCAAAAAGGAAATTGCATGAATGAACAAGGGTGTTATGTTTTCGCCTTAAAATTTGTATCTAGACAAGTCATCTATAACATCCACTGACACATCAAAATTAGCAGTGTCAGAAAATCATGTTGAGGCTGTGATTATGATATAAGTCATGAATGATGTTCATAAATTCAAAATAGACTTCAAGGGCTCAGCTTGTCATTTGGCCCTCCTTCTAGTGCCATAAAAGTTGATGGTGCTAGAACCATTGACATTCACTGGATCTCCCCGGTAAGAAGGACCAACTAGACCTCAGTTTGTTTGGAGTAGGAATCCCAACATTGTGTGGTAATGTACTGCCTTGATTTCGGTAACGTGCAAAGATAAGTATGATGGCTTTGGGTGGAATCAAGTGTGTGACCTTGCAGCGATTCAAGTGAGATGCATGGGGGTTCTAACAAATGGAGGGGAAAATTAAGTGTGCCCCTTAGAATCCTGTAATAGTACGCATCTTGAAAGGAACACATGAGTGGAAAGACATCACAAGATGAAATGCGGAATAGTCCACAAATCAAAGTGACGAGTTCATCCAACAACATGCATTCAACAAGATTCATACAATTTCATACAAAGTAGTTCATAAGCAAATGTGTAAGTTCAACAACATGCATTGCTAAAGCAACTAGAATAGTCCAACTACAATAACAACATATGCATGAAAGTGTGTTGGCTATGTTATTATTATTATAAGTGAAAGTTCCATCCATACATACACCGTTGACAACCAATAGCCCCAATAGTGTAACATTACAATCAAGAACACCTTCTCCTCTAAATAAGTATACTCACTCTACATTGTGGAGAAGCCAAGGCTTGTCATAGTACTCCCAAGCCTTCTCTAAGCCTAAGCCTAGCCAAAAGCTTGGCTCCCAAAAGCCCGTTCTATGAGTTATGAGGTTCTATTTATAACAAAGGGTGGGGTGACCTTTGAGATTCCCCTTTGTGACTCTTTGACTACCCTCATGAATCTTCAACTTCTTTACAAATAACTCATTACATTACATAGTGACTATTCACATTCCACTAATGACACTTGGAATTTCACTTACAACATATTTACAAATAATATAAATTCTCCACATGTACCCATGTGAGACAAAATAGGTTAGGGAAAACCTAACAAGACAAAAAACTATGATTTAGAAGTTTGGGTAAAGACCAACTTGACAACCTCCACTTGATGCTTCTCAGTCACGTACTGATGCCAAGCTTGGTACTGTGTGGTGATGTCCCAAAACTGCTTGATGGTGTCTTTCTGATAGCAGACTCTTTCCTCCATAGATTATGCGTATATTGTCTTGGAACCTTTGTCCAAATCATCCTGAAGCATGTGCAACATGGTTTTGACCATAACAGGACCACCAATTTACTTCTGCATGTTTTGTTCACTCAGCTCCAAGTCATCACTGGTGGCCTCTTGCCTTAGTTGCTCCATGCACCTAGCCATCTCTAGCTAGACTTGGTTCTTATGCTTAGCTTTAGTGAGGGAACCAATTGACAGGATCCTATGCATTCTTACCATGAAATCAAAACTCTTACACAACTATGCATATGAAGATTGTATGCTGCTGATGAACGGAGCGAGCTGCTCATAGTTCTGGATCAACATTCATACCTTTTCTTTGTTTAGCTTTGCCTACGACTTCATCATATTTGGAAAGTAGAGTGGGGCCATTTTGTACTGCATTTTCCACTCTTGCACATGGGAAATGACATCATGTATGTCCTTGAGATTTTGGACAAACATTTTGCTTCATTGTTGCAAGCCATGCAGATGGACAACCACCTTATGCACGGTGTTGAATCTATCAGAGAGCTTCCACATGGTGGTATCAAGTGTTGATACTTCGACAAGTATCACTTTCCTTATCTATGCTGTTGCGGAACCTACGCTCTACCCTCTATATTGTTATGCATCTTTCTTAAACACCTACAATTTCTTTGTCATCTTTTCATTTGTGGCTAACAGGAAATCGAAATTTGAGCTCATGGCTCCTGCATAAACCAAAGTGGCATTAGCCATGGTAACTGGATTCTTTCTGACATATGACACTATCACCCTTTCCTTCATGAATATAGGTGACGTGTGATCATCCGGGAAATTCTTTCTCCGAGCTTGTACAATCTTCTTTTGCAACTCATCAAATGATAGATTGTACACATCCATCACCAGATCATCGTTAAGGAGAATAACCTCTCCTTGCTCTCTCGGGACTGGTTTTGACACTAAAGGTGGTGGAAATGGAAAGGTGACCTAAGGTGCTCTCGGCATGAGGTTAGTTTCTTTGTCTTGTGGCTCCTACCCCAACTCCATGTCCATCACTTCAATTAGTTGCTCAATCATCTGAGAAAGCTCCCGATCCCACATCTGCTCACCCTCTTCTTCTGATGTCGGCTGTTCTGGCTCCTAAACCTATATGAGTGCTACTTTCTCTATCAACATGCCTTGGCTTTATTCTTCCTCCTACTTATGCTTCTCTTCCCTCTCTCTCCTTCTTAGCTCACGCATTCCCTTCAACTTATTCTCTGTTTCCTGCAACTTTTGTTCTGCTTCTTCCAACCTTTGCTTTTATTTCTTTCTTTTCTTTGCTCTCTTTAGCCACTGCTCCCTCTTTTCCTCTGCTGTAAAAGATGATTTATCAATGATAGGATATTCTTTCTTATTGTAGCTTTGCTCAGCCTCTGGGTTCTTGACAATCTGATGAGAAATGTCAACAATAAATTCTAGTTTACTTTGTCCTTGAATTAAATTGTGAATTAAAATCGAATTTTATTCTCATAGAAACTTGTAAATAATTAATTAAGTTTAATTGAATTAATTAAGTTAGAAATTTCGAGTTGGAACTCTTTTTGTAGTCATGTCTGTGTGATCCCTAAATTTTAGGGGTCGAAGATGAGTTTATTTGAGTTATAATTAGATAACTCAGTTTGACTGAGTTATGGTAAGCTAAACTAGTTCTAACTCTTGGAGGAACTAGTATAGGTCTAGTAGTGAGTTGGTGCATTGGTGCATCCTCAGTGCTACTCCAACTAACTAGCGATTCACTCAAAAGAAACTCATGCATGTTAGTTAAGAGAAAGACCCAGTTGAGACTAGAGTGTAGGGACAATGTACTATTAGTTGTATGATTTTCCGAGTTGTACATATCATGCATGCAATTAGTTATGGACCTAAGTTTGGATTGCGCATTTTTGGAAGAAGGATTTCCAAATTAAATATGGGTTAATCCTCTTAGGAATTACACAAGGAAATAGGAGCTTGGAAGGAATTAAAATTGGTTAAGTTTTGGCTAGAGTGGGCTTGTGAGGTAGAGAGATGATTATACTTGTGCAGGGATTGTTCTACTGATAACAAGAATTGTATTTTCATCTTGGATTTTTGATTAATGAAATATAGATAGTCAGGGTTTTGAGCAGCTTCTTTCCCCAAAGAAATATTGTGTTATGTGTTATTGATTATCTTCCTCTTGCTGATTATTGTTTTCATAGATCTATTGGTTTCTGTTGTTGATAATAGAAGTAGATTCTTGTCTTGTGTTTTAGAAAATTATATGAGCTGTTGAATTTAAAGGAAAATCTACACAATATTCCTCTTTCCTTTGTCTTGTGCTGGTTTTCTTCTTATTACTATTGTTATTATTTCTTCCTACCCTGCTGCTTCCTGCAGAGCAACTTTCCATATTGTGGCTATATTGACCAGCTCGTGGATCTTAGATTCATTGTAACATTACCTCCAAGGGTCCTCCTCATGCCAATGAAATGTCCTGTGGATCCATGGATAGTATACCTTTGCACAATGGTTCTTGAAAATACTGTGGGGATCATATGGATTATAGTCTTTGGTGCCGAACTAGAACTTCACTATCTCCTCTGCTTCGATATCTACATCCTTCAAGCTCTTAATCTCATATAATCCAATGTGAAAAGGAAGAGCGAGCCATGGTGCCTTCTTCCTCCTATGCAACCCTATTGATAATCCTATGGACATGCGATATGAGACCTCTTACATGAACAACTTGTATGTGTCTTACCTTAGTAGAAAATGCGGAGGCTTCTCTTCGCCAAACATCCTGATGAAGGTGCCATTAGGTGAGGCACACTAATCTGCGATGTCAAGTATTGTCTCCATCGCCTCTTGGGACATGTAAGGAGGATCCATGTCCAAATCATGCCAGGAACTGATCCTGGGCATATATTGCATCAAGTAAATATGTAGAAATGTAGAATCTTTCTTGCTCATCCTTGGGTGGATTCCGAGCATTAGTCACATGGGCTTTCAACTGAAGAGACAACAAATCGACTAGTTGAATGGTATTCCATCCCTCACTAGATGGTGCAACATAACCACCCAATTTTCAGGAAAGTTCTTCATTCTCTCTTGACCATATACTCAACATGAAAAGACGATCAAGAACTAGTAAGCCTTCCTGAGAGGCTTTGATTTGTAAACATGTTTAGGTGTCATTCTAAAGTTTGACGACTCTTTCACCCAACGCTTTACAATATCTTTGGTGTTCACAAAGCTGTGGGTGGCATAGAAAAGTTATTTTATGTGGTTCACCAGCTGAGGTAAATGATACATTTGATGATAGTTCTCCATCCTAAAGGTGGCAAGATGTATCCCACGGGCACTGCTCAATGTCATAGTCTCTGGATCTGTGTGTGAGACAATCCAATGGATGATGTCTGCACATGGGAAGGAAGGGTACCTACATGCAAGCTTATGTAAGCCTGATTGGTGGATGATAATGTAAACCTAGCAATCCTCTAATTCCTCCTTGAATTCCTCTACAATGATATCCATGATTTCTTGCCATGTTAACTTGATGCCCTTCTCAATGAAAAACTGAGTGTCTCCATAAACTTAAAAATTTACTGACACCTACTCAACTACTTACCCAGTGCTACTCTCGACAATATCCTTTGATGAAGCTCTATTGGAGGCCATGTTACCTATAACTGCTAGAGAGTTTCTCAATAACTACTATACCTAGAGACAAAGTGGACACTCATGGCATGCAAATCTTAGGTTGAAACCAAAATTACTTCAAGAATAGACCAAGCAACAAACTGGGAAAATTCTGGGAGGGATTACACAATCTTGGCTCGTAGAGGTGATTGGCTACCAGCTGGAACTATGCCTTGCATACTCCCAATAGTTAGTAGGGAGGTCTTGCTAATTGGAACTACGCAATGTGCAATACAATCTATGTATAGGCCCGAAGAGACTGCGCATTATGCAGTCTCGGTGGACAAGGCTCAGGGTTGGCTCCTAGAACTACGCAGTGCATAGTTGGAGCAAGGCCTGGGTAACCTCTGTGCAATTCTAGAATCCAAGGATAAGGCCTTGAGCTCCAGAAATGTGTAATGCATGCTTGGGAAAATGAGATCCAGGCCAAGGAAGCCCAAATTTTCCCAAGGGGAGTGAGAAATCGAACATATCTGAAGGGTAGTGCGACGTAGGGTGTAGACCTAAGTGAATGATGATGCATGTGAGTGAAACAAGTGCAAGAATCAATCAAAATAAATGAAAATGAAGCATGTGGTGAGAGTCACCGAAACAACGACTATTAGTGCACAAACTAGGTGATGCATGCAACACTTAGGAAAGGGAATGAAAAAATTAAAACAACACTTCTACAAGCTAAAATAAGTTAGAGTTCTAGTGGTCATGCAACAAAATGAGTGAAACAACACTCTCACAAGATAAACAAACAAAAGCAATAGAAAAAGCAGCAAAAGACTAGAAAAGCAAGACTTATATGGAAAAGAAACAATGGTCACATCGAAGGTTCCTCAATCTCCTCGGGAATGCGAGAGCTCTAAGATCAAATGTGAAAATCAGATATGGAAACGTTGATTAAATATATTTGTTCAATTTATGGTTTATGATGCGAGGGCCATAAATCAAGGAAAAGGCGACACTTGGCTGCAGTTTCCAAAATAACTCAAGGGTCTCCTCTGGGCTGCTAAAAATAGATCCCTATTTTCTAGGGATTATTTTCATTTTTTTCTTTTTTCTTTTTCAGGAAACAATGCCATGCATGGCCCAAAGAGATTGTATAGTTATGGGAAGGACTGGGCAACTCACTGGCTCATGCACTGAGCAACTTCTGAGGGAGAAGCTTCTGTGCAATGTTTGGACTTAGTGGCTGTGAGCTACCTCTCATGTTCTGCACAGTTTCCTAGTTGAAGGTTGGTTGTCAACTGGCTCTATTTGCAATTTTGGAGCTGAAGGCTCACTGTCAACTTCGATTGCGCAATTCCCAATAGAAAGTTCAGTTGACCTGAAGGATTGCACAATTCACCAAGGCAAGCTTGGAACTGGGTGGAAACCAATTCAAGAGACTAGCTTGTGGGTTAGGCCATAAATAAAATAAGAAAAAACAAGCCAAAAATGAAAAAGATAAAGATCAATCAAAGGATGCATACCTGGGTTAGTGTGAGATGAGCTGCTATGATTTAGGAGAGAGGCTCCCAAACAAAGCACATGCAAAATTTTGGAGGGTGGTTGTAGCCGCTACAACAAAACGATAACTATAAAACATAGGCTAAAAGAAAGGAAAATCAAGTGGGTAAAAGAAAAAGGAGCACTGAGAATATCCCAAATAGGGGAAGAATAAGTGGAAAGGGGGAAGAAAAAAAGAAAAATACCACAACACACCGGTGCAAAGATCCCAACAACCACTGGAACATTTTTAATATTGACGGTAATAGAGAGGAGAAGTGTTGGAAGTTACATTCAGAGCTCAACCCAAAGAAGTGAAAGAAGGATTTTAAGAAGCAAAATTTCATGCCATAGATTCAAGGAACATAGTGGAAAGAAACTTGGACGTGGTTAAGAATATTTTTGTACATCAGTGCATAAGGGGGTGAATTTGAGAAGACTTCAACAATAAGAAGAGAAGGAAATGACTAGATTCTTCCATATAAAGATACCTATCAGGTAGTTAAAAATTGATGTTGTATTTGACTCAGGATCACAAGAGAATATCATAGTAGGAAATCTAGTTAACAAACTTGGATAGATGGGAAATAAGGAGGTAAGTATAAAGGTAACTAAATAGTACAAAATCAAATTTTCTATTAATGTTGAATTTATTAATGAAGTAGAATTAGATGTAATTTCACTACATGTATGTGGTGTTGTTTTTGGGAGTCCTTATATGTACATTAATGATGTGATCTTCATGTGAAGAGACAAACAATAATGCCTCATTAAGGACATAAAATCCTTCATCATTGACATGCACAAGGGCAAGTCAAATATCACAATGGTAAGTGCCAATCAGGCCAAAATGTTGATTAGTTCTAGTAATAAAATTCTTTTGTTATTTTTTAGAGAAAATCACTATGTAGAAGAGTCCATGAGAGTTAATCCATCCCTAGAGGGGTGTACTAAGTAACAAAAACAACAACTAGAAGCGTTTCTACATGTGTATAGGGGAGAATTCTAGGTTCCTAAAGGGATACAACCTAAGAGGGAAGTGGACCATGCGATCTAGCTATTTCCAGAATTTCCTTTCCCAAAGAGACTATAACATTGTTGGTCATATAGAGGAGAAGAGCATCCATATCTCAACCCAAATAACCAAAAGAAATATGCTAGTTAGAAAGATATCATGGCCACAAATTCAAGCAACCAGGTGGAATGCATCTTGGACATGGATTCGAATATTGTTTATATATAACTGCATAAGGGGGTGAATTTGAGCATCCTTCATCAATAATAAGAGAAGTAAATCACTAGTCTGTTCCATATAAAAATACAGGTCAAGAAGACAAAAATTGATGCCCTATTTGACATAGGATCACAGTTGAATCTCATAATAGTAAATATGGTCAAGAAACTGGGACTGGATACTCTCAACCATCATACCTCATATCCATTGGGATGGGTCATCAAGGAGGTAGAGTGTTGGAGGAAAAACCACTCTTGCAGACAAGAGCGATCTCCGTAGGTTTAGAAACCAAATACTAGAAGAAAAAATCTAGATACATAGAAACATTCCCTAGATTACCATCAAATCATAGATATAAGATTGAATGAATGGTTTATACATTTTTTTGAAATGCTTGTCCTCATTGTTGTTTGCTATAACATTCAATCTCATTCTCAATGCTCCTAGAAGATATTTGAAAATTCAAAAACATACAAAATATCAAAGAATGTGATACATAAATTATTTAACATAGTCTAAACAAGTGATAAAGGAATCTCATCACAATCATCATAATAATAAATGTGGGAAAGAAATATGCATTTATTAAAATGAAGAAAAGGAGAGACTTACAACGAAGCCTTTATGATGAAAGCTTCCTCCAAATTGCCCTCAATCCCAACCTTGCATTCAAAATCCTTCAATGAATACTTCAACAAAGTGGAAGTTTAGTTTCAAGAGTAAAAACACTGACCCCTTTTCCTTTGAGTGCATTGTATTGGTAGGCCAAGGATGGAAGTTTGAGATTCACTTATGTAGGATTTAGATCTACAATGGAGGGGATGGGATGCACTATGATAGGGGTGAGATCCATTATGGTAAGAGTTCGAACCCATATCCTCACCGCTTAGAAAGATACCTTCACAAGGCTTCTAGAATGGAAGCTTCATAACCTTTTTTATTTTTTACCCATGTAAAAATACCGTCACGCTTGTAATGAAGGAAATTTGCGACGAAATCATGCAAGATGTGACATTTCATGTTGTAATACTGGCACCTAGGATGATCTCCAAAAATAGGGTTTTGAAGGTATGTAATACAAGATTCTTATACTTCATGGAGAGGTATTTCTTCCACCTTTATTGGGGATTAATGACAATAGTTCCTTGGATAGTGAAAGATCTAGATTTGACATCATTTTCATGGATGTGACAAAGCAATGTGTAACATAGAGATAAAGGTAATCAAATAGTGTAGGGCTAAATTCATTATCAATGCCAATTTTTTTGATGAAGTAGAATTGGATGTAGTTCCACTAGATCTATGTGGTGTTGTGTTTGGGAGTCCCTATATGTACATGTGAGATTCATTCTTCATAGAAAGAGCCAACCGATACTGCCTCATGAAGGATAAAAATTCCTTCATCATTAATATGCATAAGACATGTCAAAGATTTTAGTGGAGGGGTGTATAAGGAATATAAAAAAAACTATGAAGATTTTCCACAAGTGTATAGGGGTGTGTTCTGGGAGCCTAAAGTGCTACCACCAAAGAGGGAAGTGGAGTAAGAGATCCAATTGTCGCTGGAACCTTAATTGCCAAACATTGGGTTGTATATCCATTCTGTTATAGAGGAAAATGAGGTGAGGAAGTAGTTTTAGAAAATGTTAGAACATGGTGTCATTCAACCAAGTACCTCACCATGTGAGTCACTCATTATCATTATGCCAAAGAAGGATATGAATTGGTAGATGTGTATCAATTATAGGGTGTTAAAATTATGCTCAAGTACAAGTGTTCCAAGGATAGATGTCTATTAAATCAATTTAGAAAATCAAAATACTTCATCAAGCTAAACTTAAAGTTAGGATATCACTAGGTTCAGGTTAGAGAAGAAATACCTTGAACACTGCCTTCAAAACTAGGCAAGGTTTGTATGATTAATTAGTCATTTGGTTTGGCCGATGCAATGCAACATTTATGTTTATGAGGCTAGTGAATTATATACTACACCCTTTTATAAATTCATTTGTTATTGTTTCTTTGAATGATATACTAGTATAAAATGCTACCAAGGAGGATCACACCTCACATTAGATGTAGATGCTAAAGAAATTGAAGAAGCACCAATTGTTAACAAATATCAAGAAGTATGAGTTTTCATGTCAATATTTGGTGTATTTGGAACAAGTGATAGGTGGAGGGGGGTTGAAGATAGAATCTTACCAAGATGGAAGTTGTTGGGTAAATTATATGCATAAATCCCAAGAATTAAATCATCAACCTTGGGGCCTGTAAGCTTCAATATTAAAGCACATGCTATGAGAAAGCTTGCAAAATAAGTGAGTATTTCAAGCTAGGGAGAAAATATTAATAGTTTATTATTATGAGATGAAAATGAGAGATTACAAATTTACAAGCATGGGGATAAGTTGGTATTTCATGCACAACAATGCTAGCATCAATGCCATGCATGTCTTCATATGACCATACAAACACATCACAAAATTCTTGAAACAGACGAGTATAGGCCTTGATCTCATCCGGAGAACAAGTTACCCCGATATGGACATGTTCAATGATACCAGGCTTGATAAAAATATCAATTGGAAACATTTGGGTAATATTACCCAAATTTCCTTATGACCATACCTCATGAGTCAAGATTAGTGTGGGAAGTAGGAGTGAAGGAAACTGAGAAGAGAACTCTTTGAGACCAGTAGACATGATCGTCGGGCGAGGGAGGAACGAGGAACGATGATGGGTATCGTTCCAAGGTGGTTTCTCGAGAGACATTACTTCCATGATAATTTCGTCAGCAAGAAATGTCTTGGCTAAGAAATTATGAGATTTCGAAGCACCAAGCCATGGGGATTGAGAATACGTATCAAGAGAAGTCCTTAAAACATGGGAATCAGAGCATGTGAAACTTGAGGCCGAAACAATCTCCACATAATTGATTTTGGCAGGACTAAGTTGCATAACCTCGCCCCGGTATCAACAAGATTTGATGAAGGTATGACCCAAGGGTTAGATTTGATCGAGATCATGTTGACAGAGGCAACATGAGGAGGTGGGAGTGAAAAAATTCCCATCAAGGCTGAATCTTTGAAAATACCTACCCCCACACTCTCATAGAGAGCACCAGTGTTCTTGACATACAGAACATTTCCATCCAAGGAGGAAGAGGCAAAGAAGGACAACTGGTCGATAGTGACGTTCTTCCCTTAATCAGGAAAAAGAATCACATGGAACAGGGAGGAGGCAACAACATGCATAACATGGGTCCAACTCCATCTGAGTAGAAGATTATAATTGAGATTAGCATCAACAATATCTACCTTGACTTGTACTGTCTTGCCCTCCAAAGTAATGGAAAGGTTAGGTAAGACACCAAAGGGTCACAAATCACACCCATCGAAAACTTCCAAAACGTTTGGGGATTGGTTCAAAGTAGGAGAACCAATGTCCTTCCAACAGGCAATCGATATGATGCAGGTAGAAGCACCTTGATCGATGATAGTCCTGTGAATGGTCTTCTCATTAATGATTACCTGAATGAGAAAGGAAACCTGATGAGGAAAGCGTGGAATGTGGTTCTCTAGATCAAAACATATCAAATTGGAATTGGTAGGATCAATACCCCCAATAAATGACACCAAAGATTTCCTTTGAGACAGACAGCTTTGGAACACCTCGAGGGCCGACATTGCTGACGACGCCTGAGCCAAATCCTCAACAATATTATAGTGCTGAGTGGCTCGAGCCTTGGGATTGTACAAGGATTTCCTTAGCACACCTCAAGAGGGTGGACGAATAGAGGAATCAAGGTTAGGGTGCTCGATATGAAGAGAGCCAGAACTCAGGACACAAGAAGAAGGGGTAGCCTCTTTCTCTTTCTTGGCTGTCAGAGTAGGAGTTTGGTAATATTTTGATCTAGTAGTCACATTAATAGGCGTACTCATTATGAACACTTGAGATCCTAAGGAAGTATATGATTGAGGTTGGTCTACCATTTGAGTATGCTGAGATGAAAATGGCTCTTTCAGGATAGCTAGGGTCCCTTTGAGCAAACGACTAACTTTGGATTGTCTGCGACAATCCCTGGAATAGTTATTCTCCTTGCAAATGAGGCACATATACTTAGGCTTCCATTGTGAAGAATCACCAGCAGACGAATTAGGAGGGCCCTGTTTTGGGGGATCGAATTTACCCTTTCCTTTGCCTTTCTTCTTACCTTTCGAGGATTTGTCCACTGTGGTAGACTGGACAATGTGGACCTCTGAGGTTTTACTAGGGCCAGGTGGATTCTGGGAGGAACTATTGCAAGTAGTGTTTGAGACCAACTTCTATTTAGAAGAGGATTTAGCAGGGGTATGGGACATTGAACCAATTACTCCATCAATAGGAGGTGTAGCCTACGACTTCGATGCCGTGGGATCGAATGATGGCCACAGAGCATCGGGTAATAACTCATATAAAGTTCCAGACTGAGAATAAAAAGGTTTAAGTACTGGGCATGAGCAATGGCTTGTTCTTCAGTAACGCATCCACCCATAGCTATATCGCGAGCAATTGGAGCTATGATTGACTTAGTGAACCATTTGGTGAGAAATTGATCAACAATCTCGAATTTGATCAGGTGATGTCTACATCTCCATTCATGGATGTGATCGGAGATGTGTGTCACAGTATCTTGCTTAAGCGATGTGAGTAAATAGGTGTCAGTTTTGTAGCGAACTGGAAACTGGAAATGCGTAAAGAAAGACATCGATAAAGAGTTGAAGTCATGGTAAGTACTTAGAGGAAGCTCGATGTACCACTTGGCTATAGCGCCTGTGAGAGTCCATTGGAAAAGATGGAGATGAATAGAATCATCAACATAAGAATTCAAAGAGTACCAGAGGTGATATGTCATCACATGGGCTTGAGGATCTTCTTTTTCTTTCCCATCGAACTTAGGACAGTCGCTCGGGGTCTTGGATGGAACTGGAGGCCAGTATGGCGAATGAAGAATTGGATCATTCATAAGGTGAGACACATCTGGCAACTCTAGTGTGGCCAAGAACGAAAATTGAGTATTAAAAGGCATTGGAGGTCGATAAGAGGGTCCAGCCAGAGGAGCCCATACTTGCTGGTAAGGATTGTGGCCCCATAGTGGAGGATTTTGGCCATATGGCATTTGAATCTGCCCCCATTGTGGGTTACCTTGGCATATATTGCATCAAGTAAATACGCGGACATGTAGAATATTGCTTACTCATCCTTGGGAGGATTCCAGGCATTAGTTATATGGGCTTTCAACTGAAGAGCCAACAAATCCGACTAGTTGAATGGCTTTCCATCACTCACCAGCTGGTCTGACATAACCACCCAATTTTTAGGAAAGGTCTCTATGCTCTATTGACCATATAGTTGGCATGCAAATATGATCAATAAATGGTAATCCTTCCTGAGATGTTTTGTATTGTAAACATGACTAGGTGTCATTCTGAACTTTGACGACTCTTTTACCCAATGCTGTACAATATCTCTAGTGTTCACAAAGCTGTGGGTGAAATAGAAATGTGAGTCCATGCGGTTCATAGGTTGAGGTAAATTATACATATGATGATAGTTCTCCGTCCTGAAGGTGGAAAGTTGTATCCCACTAGCACTGCTCAATGTCATAGTCCTTGGATCTGTGTGTGAGACAATCCAATGAATGATGTTCGCACATGGGAAGGCAAGGTACCTACATTCAACCTTATGTAAGCCTAATCAGTGGATGCTAATGTAAAACTTCCGATCCTCTAAGTCTTCCTTGAAGTCCTCTTCAAGGATATCCTTGATTTCATGCCCTTCTTAATGAACATCTGAGTGTTTGCAGAAACTAGAAAATTTATTGACACCTGGTCAACTACTTCCCCGATGCTACTCTCGACAATATCCTTTGATGCAGCTCTCTTGGAGACCATGTCTCCTATAACTGCTAGAGATTTTCTCAACAACTGCTATACCTAGAGATAAAGAGGACACTCATGGCATGAAAAATTTAGCTTGAAACCAAAAGTAATTCAAGAACAGACCAAGCAACAAACTGGGAAAATGGTGGGAGGGATTGCAAAATCTTGGCTCACAGAGGTGATTGAATTTGAGTTGGAACTACGTAATATGCAGTACCAACGGTCAGTTGGGGAGGTCTTACTGACTGGAACTGCACAATGCGTAGTTCAGTATGGGCACAAGCCAGGAGAGACTGCGAATTACACAGTCTCCATGGAGAAGGTTCGGGGTTAGTTCCTAGAACTGTGTAATGTGCAGTTGTAGCGAGGCCTAGGCAACCTCTACACAATTCTAGAATTCAAGGCCGAGGCCTTGAACTCTAGAAATGCACAGTGCATGCTTGGGAAAATGAGATTAGGGCCAAGGAAGCCTAGATCTGCCCAAGGGGAGTGAAAAATCGAACAGATTTGAAGGGAAGCGTGATTATGGGTGTAGATTTAAGTGAATGATGATGCATGTGAGTGAAAAAAGTGCAAGAATCAATTCAACTTAAGGAAAATGAAGCATGTGGAGAGAGTCGTCACAATGACCACTGTTAGTGGAAAAATTGGGTGATGCATGAAACAATTGGGAAAGGCAATGAAAAACTTAAAACAACACTTCTACAAGCTAAAAGATGTTAAAACGCCAACACTCATTCAACAAAACGAGTGAAACAACACTCTCACAAGATAAACAAACAAAAGCGACAGAAAAATCAGTAAAAGACTAGAAAAGTAAGACTTACCTGGAAAAGAAACAATGATCACACCAAAGGTTCCTTGATCTCCTCAGGAATGCCAAAGCTCCAAGATCAAATGTGAAATTGAGCTCTGGAAGTTTTGATTAAATATATTTGGTCGATTTATGGTTTATGACGCAAAGGCCAAAAATCAAGGAAAAGGAGACACTTGGCGGCAGTTTCCAAAATAACTCAAGTGTCTCCTCCAGGATGTTAAAAATAGATCCCTATTTTCTAGGGATGCTTTTCTCTTTTTACCTTTTGATTTTTCGAGAAAAGCTGTGAGGCATGGCTTGGAGAGATTGCGTAGTTCCGGGAAGGACTAGGCAACTCACTGACTCAAGCACTGAGAAAATTTCGAGGGAGAATCTTTTGCGCAATTTAATGGCTGAGTGTCTTTGAGCTACCTCTCATGCTTTACACAGTTTCCTAGCTGAAGGTTGTTTGTCAACTGGATCTTCACAATTTTGGAGCTAAAGGCTCACTGTCAACTTATACTGTGCAATTACTGAGAGCAAGGCTAGTTTCCCTCAAGGATTACGTAGTTCACTAAGGAAAGCCTGGAACTAGGTGAAAACCAAGTCAAGACACTGACATGTGGGTTAGGCTGTAAATAAAGTAAGAAAACACAAGCCAAAAATGTGAAAGATAAATCTCAATCAAATCATAAGTACCTGGGTTAGTGCAAGATGAGCTGTTGTGATTAAGGAGGGAGGCTCGAAAACAAAGCATAGGAAAAATTTTGGAGGGTGGTTTTAGCCGCTACAACATTGGCGACATACCGATAGGACTCCAGCTCTCTGTATGGAACTCTGGTCTAACTCTTCCAAAAGTATTGTTCGATTCTTCGATTGTCACATCTTCTTCACTAGCTTGAGTTAAAGATGTAGTCCATACCATTCTATTTATCGACAACACACATGCCAAGCCAAGTGAAATGAGTTGTTTTGATTGGGGATGAGGGGTATATTGATGCACAAGTAATATAGAATGTCAATGTTTTAGTTTATCCTTTGGCGTTGCTACACTACTAGTAGGCCTGGACAGTACCCCGACGAAGTCATTTCAGGAACACAAGCATTTCTCCACTACCAGTGAGCCCGAACAGTACCCTAACAGAGTTACTTGCTTCACCTCTCTGCGTAGGAATCCTTTCTCTTCTTTCACCTTTATTTTATTTCTTTCATTTCATTTTTCATTTTTCAAAGAACTGTGCATAGGCACTTATTTATTTCATGAGGTGGAAGAGGTATCCCAACTTATTGAGAGCAGAAGAGGTTGTTCCTTCATAGAAGGATGTATATATATACCTCTGACATACTTTTTAAGGTCTTCCCCATCTCTTTACTCTACTTGACTGAGTTGACAAGGGTTAACTGAATATAGAAAACCAATTAGAGTAGGTGGTACTAGTTAATATTGCAAGTGTCATGATTTCACCATGACTCACTCTGAAAATAAAGTATTTTCCATTAGGGCATCATGGACTAGAAGAAATGAAAGATCTTCATAAAGAGAGGGAATATACAGATAACCAAGTGTTGATATTTGTATAAGTTCTTCTTGTATTTCACCTTGCTTGTCTCAAGAGGACAAACAAGGTTTCATGTGGAAACTAATCCTATGGGTGCACAAGAAAACAATAACATGAAAGAAGTAAGATGAAGCAAAACAAAGTAAGAAAAGAAAACAAGAAATAAAACACTATCCTACTCCTAAGATAAGTAGAGCATGGGCCAACTCATGTGAAGTGATATTTCCAATGCAACCATCGGTGCATTGGTTGACCCATGTAGGTGATAGTATGATTAACAAGAAATATATTCAAGCATACCAACAGACAAGAAAGATAAAGAAATCCAAACCAAATTTTTTGAAGTTTGAATGTGTCCATGGAAAAGAAAATACTGAAAGCACATGAAAGGCACTCTGCAAACGTACCATGGTGTTCTATCGCATTGCGCATGGAATACAAGCATGTACACACCTTCGAACGTGGCAACCGAGCAAACATGAAGAAATAAGAAAATTTTTGTTTCGCAATAGTGATTGCTATGTATGATTCCTCCAATGCTTGAGCGATAAGATCATGTGATTCTGGTGGAGGATGCGAAAATTGTGAATTGGATTGATTTTCAACGTGAATGTGAGAGTCATGAGGAGCCTGGGAAGAGTCAACAAATTTCAGATCGGAAGTGGAATTGACCTCAAGGCTATGAGAACCTAACATAACCATTAGAACAGGCTGAAGTGCCTTGACAGCTTGAGGATTTTCCACTTCATCGGAAGATGGATCATCAAAGGCTGGTGGCTTAGATATATCAACAATAGGTAAATCAGAATTGTGATCAAATGAATTAGTGAAGAGATCATGACAACAACGATCAGAAAATTCAAGATGAACAACAACATCCTCATGATCTGATGAATTGTAGAGAGGGGTTGATGAGAAATTTTTTTTCATCCTTTGAGTTTCCATAAATGAAAGATGAAAGATTGAGTGGATCCGGGAAGATAGATTTATCCTCTCCGGAATCAAATGATAGATTGACATCCTGCACATTCTATGATTGATCAGAAGTGGAAACATATGGAGATGGATTCTCAAAAGATGGAATAGAAATGGTAGAATCGTGGAAGATGTCAGGATAAAGCGGACGAGGTGTAGAAAGAAGGAGGTCATCCTTTATCGCATCTTCTTGTTCAGATTCCTACACATACTCATCAACAATGATAGTGCAGGTTGTCTGTTCAACACCACCTCCACCCACAACTTGATCCTCATGAACATCATATGTGGAATCCAGAATGGGCTAACACAACATACCAAAATCTAGATAATCAAAGGAAGCAGTGGATGGAGGTTGAGCGGACGAGACCACGTGACAACCATCAGGCTTGCAGTCAAAATTTGCGCAAAATCCAGAGAAATTCATGTAGGAGGAGATGGTGACAGTTCAATAGGTGGGCTCATAACTTCTCCCACCTCATCTTGCGGAGCTAGAGCTATTTGATGAGAAGGGGATAGAGGGTCACATAGGACAACAACCTCATCTGTTTTAGATGTAGCAACTCTGACATCAAGGTATGTTGGGAGGGAGTTGGAAGTTTGTAACTTGTGCTGATTCTTGGAGAGGCAAATAAGATATTGAAAAATTCCTTCGAGAAACTTCCAGTCAACTTCATATTCTAGAAATTCATAACAAAAATGCAAAAAATGATCATAAAAGTGCTCAAATGATTCGTCAGGTGATTTTCGCAATTTTAAAATTTTGTGATGAAGAGATTTACAGTCATAAAGAATGAAAGCATGGCATAATTCCATGAACATGTGCTCAGAAGAGTGTATAGAGGTTGTGGATAATATGTGACATCATTGCTTAATGCACCCTTCAAATGTGAAAGTGAACAAGCCACAGTCAATGTCATCTGAGGGGACAACATTCCTATCATAGAAGCCCAAAAAGGAATTTGCATGAATGCACAGGGGTGTTCTATTTTTGCCATCAAATTTGTATTTGGACAAGATGTCTATAACATCCACCAACACATCAAAATTAGTAGTGTTCGAAAATCATGTCAGGGTTGTGATTATGATATAAGTCATGAATGATGTTCATAAATTCAAAACAGACTTCAAGGGCTCAGCTTGTCATTTGGCCCTTCTTCTAGTGCCATAAATATTGATGGTGCTAGAAACTCCGACATTCACTAGATCACCCTAGTAAGAAGGCCCAACTAGACCTCAAATTGTTAGGAGTAGGAATCCCAGCAGTGGGTGGTAATGTGGTACCTTGATTGCGGTAACGTGCAAAGATAAGTATGATGGCTTTGGGTGGAATCAAGTGTGTGACCTTGTAGCGATTCAAGTGAGATGCATGCGGGTTCTAACAAATGGAGGGGAAAATTAAGTGTGCCCCTTAGAAGCCTGTAATAGTATGCATGTTGAAAGGAACACACGAGCGGAAAGACATCACAAGATCAAATGCTGAATAGTCCACAAATGAAAGTGACGAGTTAATCCAACAACACACATTCAACAGGATTCACAGAATTACATACAAGGTAGTTCATAAGAAAATGTGTAAGTTAAACAACATACATTGCTAGAGCAACTAGAATAGTCCAACTACAATAACAACATATGCATGAAAGTGTGTTAGCTATGTTATTATTATTATAAGTGAAAGTTCCATCCATATATACACCATTGACAACCAATAGCCCCAATAGTGGAACATTACAGTCAAGAACACCTTCTCCTCTAAATAAGTATACTCATTCTACATTGTGGAGAATCCAAGGCTTGTCATAATACTCCCAAGACTTCTCTAAGCCTAAGCCTAGCCAAAAGCTTGGCTCCCAAAATCCTATTCTATGAGTTATGAGGTTCTATTTATAACAAAGGGTGGGGTGACCTTTGAGATTCACCTTTGTGACTCTTTGACTACCCTCATGAATCTTCAACTTATTTACAAATAACTCATTACATTACATAGTGACTATTCAAATTCCACTAATGACACTTGGAATTTCACTTACAACATATTTACAAATAATATACATTTTCCACATGTACCCATGTGAGACAAAATAGGCTAGAGAAAACCTAACAAGACAAAAAACTATAATTTAGAAGTTTGGGGAAAGACCAACTTGACAACCTCCACTTGATGCTTCTCAGTCACGTACTAATGCCAAGCTTGGTACTGTGCAGTGATGTCCCAAAACTGCTTGATGGTGTCTTTCTGAGAGCAGAATCTTGCCTCCATAGATTTTGAGTATATGGTCTTGGATCCTTTTTCCAACTCATCCTAAAGCATGTGCAACATGGTATTGACCATAACAAGACCACCAATGTACTTCTTCATGTTTTGTTTGCTCAACTCCAAGTCATCACTGGTGGCCTCTTGCCTTAGTTGCTCCATGTACCTATCAATCTCTAGCTGGACTTGGTTCTTATGCTTATCTTTAGTGAGGGAACCAATTGAAAGGATCCTGTGCATTCTTACCATGGCATCCAAACTTTTATACAACTATGCATATGAATCTTGTATGCTGTTGATGAACGGGGTGAGTTGCTCATAGTTCTAGAACAACATTAAGAGATTTTCTTTGTCTAGCTCCGCCTGCAACTTCATCATATTTGGAAAGTAACGTGGGGCCACTTTGTACCACATTGTCCACTCTTGCACATGGGAGATGAAATCATGTATTTCCATGAGATTTTGGACAAACCTTTTGCTTCATTGCTGCAAGCCATGTAGATGGACAACCACCTTATGCACAGTGTTGAATCCATCAGAGAGCTTCCGCATAGTGGTATCAAGTGTTGATACTTAAAAAAGTATCACTTTCCTTATCTATGCCATTGCGGAACCTATGCTCTGCTCTCTATATTTTTATGGCTCTTTCTTGACCACCTACAATTTCTTTGTCATTTGTTCATTTGCGGCTAACATGAACGTGACATTTGAGCTCATGGCTCCTGCATAAGCCAAAGTGGAATTGGCCATGGTAATTGGATTCTTTATGACATATGACTTTATCACACTTTCCTTAATGAATGTAGGTGACGTGTGATCATCTTGGAAATTCTTTCTCCGAGCATGTACAATATTCTTTTGCAACTCATCAAATGATAGATCGTACACATCCATCACTAGATCATCATTAAGGAGAATAACCCCTCCTTGCTCTCTCAGATTGGTTTTGAGACTAGAGGTGGTGGATATGGAGAGGTGACCTCGGGTGCTCTCAGCATGAGGTCAACTTCTTAGCCTTGCCTACCCCAACTCCATGTCCATCACTTCAATTAGTTTCTCAATTTGCTGAGCAAGCCCCTAATCCTACATCTACTCACGGTCTTCTTCTGATGTCGGTTGTTCTAGCTCATAAACCTATATGGGTGCTACTTTCTTTATCAACATGCCTTGCCTTTCTTCTTCCTCCTATTTCGGCTTCTCTTTCCTCTCTCCCCTTCTTAGCTCCTACATTTCCTTCAACTTCTTCTCTATATCCTGCAACTTTCATTCTGCTTCCTCCAACCTTTGCTTTTCTTTCTTCCTTTGCTCTGCTCTCTTTATCCACTGATCCCTCTTTGCCTCCACTGCAAAATATGATTTCTCAGTGACAGGATATTCTTTCATATTGTATCTTTTCTCAGCCTCTGGGTTCTTGACAATCTGATGAGAAATGTCAACAATAAATTCTAGTTTACTTTGTCCTTGAATTAAATTGTGAATTAAAATCAAATTCTATTCTCATAGCAACTTGTAAATAGTTAATTAAGTTTAATTTATTTAATTAAGTTAGAAATTTCGAGCTGGTTGTAGTCATGTATGTGTGATCCCTAAATTTTAGGGATCCAGGATGAGTTTATTTGAGTTGTAATTAGATAACTTAGTTTGATTGAGTTATGGCTAGTTAAACTAGTTCTAACTGTTGGAGGAACTAGTAGAGGTCTAGCAGTAAGTTGATGCACTGGTGCATCCTCAGTGCTACTCCAACTAACTAGCCATTCACTCAAGAGAAACTCATGCATGTTAGTTAAGAGAAAGACCCAGTTGAGACTAGAATGCAGGGAAAATGTATTATTAGTTGTATGATTTTCCGAGTTGTACAAATCATGCATGCAATTAGTTATGGACCTAAGTTTGGATTGCACATTTTTGGAGGAAGGATTTCCCAATTAAATATGGGTTAATCCTCTTAGGAATTGCGCAAGGAAATAAGATCTTAACAGGAATTAAAATTGGCTAAGTGTTGGCCAGAGTGGGCTTGTGAGGCAGTGAGATGATTATACTTGTACAGGGATTGTTCTAGTGATAACAAGCATTGTATTTTCATCTTGGATTTCTGATTAATGCAATATAGATAGTCAGGGCTTTGAGCTGTTGCTTTCCCCAAAGAAATATTGTGTTATGGGTTATTGATTATCTTCCTCTTGTTGATTATTGTTTTCATTGATCTATTGATTTCTGTTGTTGAGAGTAGAAGTAGATTCTTGTCTTGTGTTTTAGAAAATTACATGAGATGTTGAATTTACAGGAAAATCTACACAATATTCCTCTTTCCTTTGTCCTATGCTGGTTTTCTTCTTATTACTATTGTTGTTGTTGCTTCCTACCCAACTGTTGCCTGCAGAGCAACTTTCCATGTTGTGGTTATATTGACCAGCTCATGCATCTTGGATTCATTGTAACATTACCTCCAAGGGTCCTACTCATGCCAATGAAATGTCCTGTGGATCCATGGATATTATACCTTCGCAAAATGGTTCTGGAAAATACTATGGGGATCATATGGATTATAGTCTCTAGTGCCAAACCGGAATTTCACTATCTCCTCTGCTTTGACATCTGCATCCTTCAAGCTCTTAATCTCATATAATTTAATGTGCAAAGGAAGAGTGAGCCATGGTGCCTTCTTCCTCCTATGCAACCCTATTGATAATCCTATGGAGATGTGATATGAGACCTCTTGCATGAACAACTTGTCTGTGTCATACCTTGGTAGAAAATGTGGAGGCTTCTCTTCGCCAAACATCCTGATGAAGGTGCCATCAAGTGAGGCACACCAATCTGCAATGTCAAGTATTGTCTCCATCTCCTACTGGGACATGCAAGGAGGATCCTTCTCAAATATCAAATTGTACAACGTGATGATGAAATGGTTAGTCACCCTCGCCATAACTACTTGATAGCTGTAGTTAGAAAGCCACTTGCAATAAATATTGATGACAATCTCTTTCGGTGTCCATGTCCAACTCATGCCAGGAACTGATCCAGGGCATATATTTCATCAAGTAATACGTCGTAATGTAGAATCTTTCTTGTTCATCCTTGGGTGGATTCTGAGCATTAGTCACATGGGATTTCAACTACAAAGCCAACAAATCGATGAGTTGAATGGTATTCCCTCACTCACCAGCTGGTGCAACATAACCACCCAATTTTTAGGAAAGGTTTTCGTTCTCTCTTGACCATATAGTCGACTTGCAAAGATGGTCATGAACTAGTAAGCCTTCCTGAGAGACTTTGACTTGTAGACATGTTTAAGTGTCGTTCTGAAGTTTGACGACTCTTTCACCCAACGCTTTACAATATCTCCGGTGTTCACAAAGCTCTGGGTCACCTAGAAAAGTTAGTTTATTCGGTTCACCGACTGAGGCAAATGATACATCTGATGATATTTCTTCGTCCTGAAGGTAGCAAGATGTATCCCGCTGGCACTGCTCAATGTCATAGTCTCTGGATCTGTGTGTGAGATAATCCAATAGATGATGTCTACACGTGGGAAGGCAGGGTACCTACATGCAACCTTATGTAAGCCTGATTGGTGGATGATGATATAAACTTTTCAATCCTTTAATTATCCCTTGAATTCCTCTGCAGAGATATCCATGATTTCTTTCCATGTTAACTTGATTCCCTTCTCAATGAACAACTGAGTGTTTGAATAAAATGGAAAATTTACTGACACCTACTCAACTACTTCCCCAGTGCTACTCTCGATTGTATCCTTTGTTGAAGCTTTATTAGAGGCCATGTTACTTGTAACTACTAGAGAGATTCTCAATAACTACTATACCTAGAGACAAAGAGGACACTCATGGCATACAAATCTTAGCTTGAAACCAAAAGTACTTCAAGAACAGACCAAGCAACAAACTGGAACAAAGCTGGGAGGGATTACACAATCTTGGCTCATAGAGGTGATTGGCTACTAGTTGGAACTATGCCTTGCATACTCCCAAACGTTTGTGGGGAGGTCTTTCTGACTGGAACTGCACAATGCATAGTTTAGTCTATGCATAGGCCTGGAGAGACTACGCATTACGTAGTCTCAGTGGACAAGGATCGGTGTTGGATCCTAGAACTACACAGTGCGCGGTTGGAGTGAGGCTTGGGTAATCTCTGTACAATTATAGAAGCTAAGGAAAAGGCCTTGAGCTCCAGAAATGCACAATACATGCTTGGGAAAACGAGATTCGGGCCAACGAAGACCAAATTTTCCCAAGGGGAGCGAGAAATCGAACATATCTGAAGGGTAGTGCAATGTTGGGTGTAGATCTAAGTGAATTATGATGCATGCGAGTGAAAAAAATGCAGGAATCAATCAAAATAAAGGAAAATGAAGCATGTGGTGAGAGTCAACGAAACGACGACCATTAGTGAAAAAACTAGGTGATGCATGTAACACTTGGGAAAGGCAATGCAAAACTTAAAACATCACTTCTACAAGCTAAAATAAGTTAGAGTGCTAGTGGTCATTCAAAAAAATGAGTGAAACAACACTCTCACAAGCTAAACAAACAAAAGTGATGGAAAAAGCAGCAAAAGACTAGAAAAGCAAGACTTATCTAGAAAAGAAACAATGATCACACCGAAGGTTCCTTGATCTCCTCGGGAATTCACTAGGTTGAAGATTGAATGTGAAAATGAGATATGGCAACGTTGATTAAATACATTTGTTCAATTTATGGTTTATGACATGAAGGCCATAAATCAAGGAAAAGGCAACACTTGGCTACAGTTTCCAAAATAACTCAAGTGTCTCCTCTAGGCTACTAAAAATAGATCCTTATTTTCTAGGGATGCTTTTCATTTTTTGGGAAACGATGCCATGCATGGCCCAGAGAGATTGTGTAGTTCTGGGAAGGACTGGGAAACTCATTGTCTCATGCACTGAGCAACTTCTGAGGGAGAATCTTCTGCGCAATGTCTAGGATTAATGACTATGAGCTGCCTCTCATGCTTTGTGTAGTTTCCTAGTTGAAGGTTGGCTGTCAGCTAGCTCTATGAAATTTTGGAGCTGAAGGTTCATTGTCAACTTGGATTGTGCAATTCCCAATAGAAAGTCTGGTTGACTTGAAGGATTGTACAGTTCACCAAGGCAAGCTTGGAACTAGGTGGAAACCAATTGAAGAGTCTTGCTTGTGGGTTAGGTCGTAAATAAAATAAGAAAAAACAAGCCAAAAATGAAAAAGATAAAGCTCAATCAAGGCATAAGTACCTAGGTGAGTGTGAGATGAGCTTATATGATTTAGGAGGGAGGCTCCCAAACGAATCATAGGAAAAATTTTGGAGGGTGGTTGTAGCCACTACAACAAAACAATAACTATAAAACATAGGGGAGGGAGGCTCCCAAACGAATCATAGGCAAAATTTTGGAGGGTGGTTGTAGCTGCTACAACAAAACAATAACTATAAAACATAGGCTAGAAGAAAGGAAAATCAAGTGGGTCATAGCAAAAGGAGCACTGAAAATATCCCAAAGAGGGGAAGATGAAGTGGAAAGGGGGGAAGAAGAAAAAGAAAAATACCACAATACACCAGTGCAAAGATCCCAACAACCACTGAAACATTTGTAATATTAACGGTAATATATATAGTGTAGAAGTGTTGGAAGTTACTTTCATAGCTCAACCCAAAGAAGTGAAAGAAGGATTTTAAGAAGAAAAATTTCATGCCATAGATTCAAGCAACATAGTGGAAAGAAACTTGGACGTGGTTAAGAATATTTTTGTACATCAGTGCATAAGGGGGTGAATTTGAGTAGACTTCAACAATAAGAAGAGAAGGAAATGACTAGACTCTTCCATATAAAGATACCTATCAGGTAGTTAAAAATTGATGTTGTATTCGAGTTAGGATCACAAGAGAATCTCATAGTAGGAAATCTAGTTAACAAACTAGGATAGATGGGAAATAAGGAGGTAAATATAAAGGTAACTAAATAGTACAAAATCAAATTTTCTATTAATGTTGAATTTTTTAATGAAGTAGAATTAGATGTAATTTAACTACATGTATGTGGTGTTGTGTTTGGGAGTCCTTATATGTACATTAATGATGTGATCTTCACGTGAAGAATATTTTTGTACATCAGTTCATAAGGGGGTGAATTTTAGTAGACTTCAACAATAAGAAGAGAAGGAAATGACTAGAATTTTCCATATAAAGATACCTAGCAGGTAGTTGAAAATTGATGTTGTATTCAACTCATGATCACAAGAGAATCTCATAGTAGGATATCTAGTTAACAAACTGGGATAGATGGGAAATAATGAGGTAAATATAAAGGTAACTAAATAGTACAAAATCAAATTTTCTATTAATGTTGAATTTATTAATGAAGTAGAATTAGATGTAATTTAACTACATGTATGTGGTGTTGTGTTTGGGAGTCCTTATATGTACATTAATGATTTTATCTTCATGTGAAGAGCCAAGCAATAATGCCTCATTAAGGACATAAAATCCTTCATCATTGTCGTGCACAAGGGAAAGTCAAATATCACGACGGTAAGTGCCAATTAGGCCAAAACGTTGATTAGTTCTAGTAATAAAATTAATTTGTTATTTTTTAGAGAAAATCACTATGTAGAAGAGTCCACGAGAGTTAATCCATCCCTAGAGGGGTGTACTAAGGAACAAAAAAAACAACTAGAAGCATTGCTACATGTGTAGAGGGGTGCATTCTAGGCTCCTAATGGGATACAACCTAAGAGGGAAGTGGACCATGCGATCTAGCTATTTGAAGACTTTCCTTTTCCAAAGACACTATAACATTGTTGGTCATATAGAGGAGAAGTGCATCCATATCTCAACCAAAAGAACCAAAAGAAAGATGCTAGTTAGAAAAGTATCATGGCCACAAATTCGAGCAACCAAGTGGAGTGCATCTTGAACATGGATGAGAATATTGTTTATATATAAGTGCATAAGGGGGTGAATTTGAGCATCCTTCAGCAATAATAAGAGAAGTAAATCACTAGATTGTTCCATATAAAAATACAGGCCAGAAAACAAAAATTGATGCCCTATTTGACTTCAGATCATAGGTGAATCTCATAATGGTAAATATGGTCAAGAAATTGGGACTGGATACTCTCAACCATAATAGCTCATATCCATTGGGATGGGTCAACAAGGAGGTAGAGTGTTTGGAGGAAAACCCACTCTTGCAGACAAGAGCGATCTCCATAGGTTTAGAAACCAAATATTAGAAGAAAAATTCCAGATACATAGAAACATTCCCTAGATTACCATCAAAACATAGATGTAAGATTAGATGAATGGTTTATACATTTTTTTGAAATGCTTGTCCTCATTGTTGTTTTCTAAAATATTCAATCTCATTCTCAATGCTCCTAGAAGATATTTGAAAGTCAAAAACATACAAAATATCAAAGCATGTGATACATAAATTATTTAACATAATCTATACAAGTGATAAAGGAATCTCATCACAATCATCATAATAATAAATGTGGGAAAGAAATATGCATTTATTAAAATGAAGAAAAGGAGAGACTTACAATGAAGCCTTGATGTTGAAATCTTCCTCCCAATTGTCCTCAATCCCAACCTTGCATTCAAAATCCTTCAATGAGTACTTCAACAAAGTGGAAGTTTAGTTTCAAGCATAAAAACACTAACCCCTTTTCCTTTGAGTGCATTGTATTGGTAGGCCAAGGATGGAAGTTTTAGATCCACTTATGTAGGATTTAGATCTACAATGGAGGGGATGGGATGCACTATGGTAAGGATGAGATCCATTATGGTAAGAGTTCGAACCCATATCCTAACCGCTTAGAAAGATACCTTCACATATCTTCTAGAATGGAAGCTTCGTAACCTTTTTTATTTTTTACCCATGTAAAAATACCATCACACTTGTAATGAAGGAAAGTTGTGACAAAATCATGCAAGATGTGATGTTTCATGTTGTAATACTAGCACCTAGGATGACCTCCAAAAATAAGGTTTGGAAGGTATGTAATCCAAGATTCTTATACTTCACGGAGACGTATTTCTTCCACCTTTATCGGGGATTAATGACAACAGTTCCTTGGATAGTGAAAGATATAGATTTGACATAAATTTCATGGATGTGACAAAACAATGTGTAACATAGAGATAAAGGTAATCAAATAGTGCAGGGTTAAATTCATTATCAATGCCAATTTTTTTGATGAAGTAGAATTGGATGTAGTTCAATTAGATTTGTGTGGTGTTGTGTTTGGGAGTCCCTATATGTACATGTGAGATTCATTCTTCATAGAAAGAGCCAACTGATACTGCCTCATGAAGGATAAAAATTCCTTCATCATTAATGTGCACAACACATGTCAAATATTTTAGTGGTAGGTGCCAACCAAGCCAAAATTTTGATCAATTCTAGGAAGAAACATTTTTGTTATTTCTAAGGTAAAATCAATCTATAGAAGATTCCATGAGAGCTAATTAAACCTTGGAGGGGTGTATAAGGAATATAAAAAAAACTAGGAATATTTTCCACAAGTGTGTAAGGGTGTGTTCTGGGAGCCTAAAGTGGTACCACCGAAGAGGGAAGTGGAGTAAGAGATCCAATTGTTGTTGGACCCTTAATTTCCAAACATTGGGTTGTATATCCATTATGTTATAGAGGAAAATGAGGTGAGGAAGCAGTTTTAGAAAATGTTAGAACATGGTGTCATTCAACCAAGTACCTCACCATGTGAGTCACTTATTATCATTATGCCAATGAAGGATATGAATTGGTAGATGTGTATTGATTATAGTGTGTTAAAATTATGCTCAAGTACAGGTGTTCCAAGGATAGATGATCTATTAAACCAATTTAGAAAATCAAAATACTTCATCAAGCTAAACTTAAAGTCAGGATATCACTAGGTTCAGGTTAGAGAAGAAGATACCTTGAACACTGCCTTCAAAACTAGGCAAGGTTTGTATGATTAATTAGTCATTTTGTTTAGCCTACGCAATGCAACATTTATGTTTATGAGGCTAGTGAATTATATACTACACCATTTTATAAATTCATTTGTTATTTTTTATTTGAATGATATACTAGTATACAATGCTACCAAGGAGGATCACATCTCACATTAGATGTAGGTGCTAAAGAAATTAAATAAGCACCAATTGTTAAGAAATATCAATAAGTATGAGTTTTCATGTCAATATTTGGTGTATTTGGAACAAGTGATAGGTGGAGGGGGGTTGAAGATAGATCTTTCCAAGATGGAGGTTGTTAGGTAAATTATATGCATAAATACTAAGCATTAAATCATCAACCTTGGGGCTCGTAAGCTTCAATATTGAAGCACATGCTATGAGAAAGCTTACAAAATAAGTGAGTATTTCAAGCTAGGGAGAAAATATTAATAGTTTATTATTATGAAATGAAAATGAGAGATTACAAATTTAATTTTGTTGTGGACGAAATTGTTTGTGAATAGGAAAAAAAAATCAGTTTCCCTTCAAAACCACCGTTGGAATCTAAATTTTATTGTCCAAAAATGATTATTGACTTAAATATATGGTTTTTGCAGGAAAGAATCATCGAAAATGGTAGACTGGAAAGAACGTGAGCACGAAGATGTGGACACTCAGGCACTGAATGATCCAAATTTCCTGAATGCTTTGAGGAACTATGGGCTCCTCAAGTTCTTTCTCACACCAGGGATGTGGTCCCAACCTGAGCCGTTTCGATACTTGATTAGTCTCTAGGACATAAATAAGGAAATATTCATCATTGGTGACCAAGAGCTAGAGTTAGAAACTTCAAACATATATTTCATCGCAGGACTATCCCGGAGAGGGGAACTAGTCAATCTATATGGGTCATGACTGATTGGGGAAAGCATATCCATGTTGCTTGCTGAACATTGCCCTGAAGCCCTCAAATCCAAGAGCGTCAAGATTGAGATTGCCACCGTGCGAGATCTAACACTAAGAGTGCTACTGTTGACTATCAACAAAGTGGCAGGGTCCCAAGAAGTGCACGAGGCTAACAAGTCAAAATTTCTATATGCCGTTGACTGCACAGAACCGACAATAAAAAATTGGGTGGAAGCCATGAAGATCAACATAAAACGCCAGCTAACAAAAGCTAAGGCAGGGAATCTGAAGCAATTTTGCTTCGGATCCATAGTAGCAACCTTTTTCTTGGAACGGTTGCCGCTGTTGCAGTACCAGTTGATTGAGGTAGATCCTCCGATGCCACGCAACCCAAAGATGGCCTATTGGAGTCGTTTGATGCCTAGGATCACTAGGGGCCAGCATATGTCTTACAGGCCCGCCTTCTTTTCATGGCTACGATGACAGCTAATTGTCATGGAGGACTGGCCATACAGTGTGTTCGACTTCCGTGGAGATTCGGATGTGCCACTACCAGATGGAGAGGATTTTGATGACGAAGGTAAAAAACCAATTTGTGAATTGTGTGATTTTTTTAGTTTTTATATGTGTTTATAACATTTCATTTTTCCAATGCAGATGTTGGACCAGAGCATCCCGTTGGGATGTCCCCAATAGCCAGGCATGTCGCTCGCTAGTTTGATGTCATTTCTCCTTATCAGGAGGGGAGTGACAATGACGAGGAGATTGCGAGGAACCTTGAGGGGTTGACTCATGGTATCCTAGAGTATGCTTGAGTTGGAGACATTCCTCGCCAGTACCAGAGACACACGGTGGGAGTATCAGATCGGATCCCCCGATTGCTGACTCGTGTAGCATGAGCCGTGTCATGCTACCATGATCACCATGCTGAATAGTTCCTAGGTCCAGCATTTTACATTTTTGAGGCCTACGTGCCACAGATATATGAGGTCTATGAGCCGTCGATGTTATTTTGAACACACATTTTTTTTTGGGTTTTGACGTATCAAACATTATCACCATATATATATATAGATATATATATCTATATATATAGATATGCGTAATTTTCTTGCTTACTATGGTACAAATGATTTGTTTTGGTATTTCACATGTTTTGTAAATGTCTATCCAACACATAATTAGCTAATGCATCTGTCAATGTATTCATGCGTCTAGGAATATGATGATATGTAATGTAATCAAAATTCCTTTCCAGTAGACAAATACGGAGATACATTCTCAATATTTGAGGGTTTCTGATGGAATATTGCCCGTTGAGTTGAAGGACAACAAGCTGTGAATCTAGGTTGACAACCAACTCTCTAATGTCAAGAGCAATGGCTTTTGACAACAGTTCGACGACTGCACTGTATTCAACCATGTTATTAGTTGTGTGATCTAAACAAAGACCTTGAAGGTCAATCAACTCGCCGTGAGGGTCATAAATAGCCCATGCAACGGAAGATAGATTCTGGGTACTATGACAAGCACCATCAACGAAACCGATGTGAGGAGTCACAGACATCTGCAAAGTAGGGAAAACATAGTAAACAAGAAAGCTGTTTGAAAACTAACACTCCAAACCACATTGCACAAAAATGAATGACACACTAATGTACACAAGTAACCATGCAAGATGACCTAAGCATAGTACTTCTTGAGATAAAGCCTGTTTTGGGGCTTGTCCAAAGGATTGCCTTCATAATCAATAAGCTCATAGGACCCTTTTTACAAAACGCGTTTTACAATGTAGGGTCCATGCCACATGGGCTTGAACTTGCCTACCCCCAGCTTATCATTAGCTTGGTTGTATAGTAAAAACAAATCACCTTTAGAGAACGTGCGGGGGGAGACTGATTGATTGAAATGGGACTTGAATCACTTCTTTTGTGCTCGATAAGCAAAGCAGTGAGATGACAAGTCTCATCCAACTGTTCTAAATATAAGAGGCACTCTTCCTGAGGTGATGTTTCAGGGAGAAGTTCGACAACCAGCTTGAGTGAATGAATCTTGCATTCAATCGATAACATTACTTCTAGACCGTAGACAAGATGGAATGGTGTGAAACCAGTTACATCTTTTGTCGAAGTTCAATAATCCCACAGAGCTGAGAAGAGCATGAGATGCCAATTTGATTTGTGCATCCTTATTGGGCATGGAATCGCCCCAAGGCATGATGTGGGGCTTAAAGCCCAAGTTTTGACCAAGACTATTGTAAAGACTCTGCGAATTGTTGGTGTAGAGCGTGAAGTCATAATAGAGTCACAAGGTTATTCACCCTTGGTTTTGTAATGTAATGTCAGTTTGAAAGATCTACCCATGGTCTGCGGACCATGGGATTGTATAAATAGAGTGAGGCTCTAAGTGTAGAAAACAGTGAATAGAATCTAAGGATGATAAGTTGAAGGAATTGATTGAGTCAAAGTGTAAGTTGCGTCTTTGGGTCATAGAGTAGGAGAAGGCTCTGCAACTGTGTGCATAGAGGCCTAGTAGTCAGCAACTGAGAGCGCAGACCCCTACAGCTGAGTGCACAAGGCGGGTCGAGTCTGTAACCATTGGAAGCATTAATAAAGAGAAGTTATATCATATTTTTGTGTACCTTTTTCTATTTTATTTATTATTGGGTATGAATTGCAAGTTTACTATTTATTTGCTACGCGAACTCATATGAATGTATAAATAAATATAACATAAGGCATCCATTTATGCGAAGATAACTAACTGGTGTAAGAAGATAAGTAAGATCTCAGGTGTGAATTAGGGGAATAGTGCAGAGTGCTACTCTAGTAGCGTGGAAGCCCCACAACCCCTGGTTAGGGTTTCACGAAGGTGAATATATCAGGGCACGGAGGCCAAGGAAGTGCGCAAAGCAACCTACATGTAGGGAACTAGGATTTGGACCGAATCAACCCCTCAGACATCTCAAGGCTGTGGAAACCTAATTCCAGCACCCCCCCATACTACTTCAGGTGAGACTTCAGTCCATGCTTCGTGGAGTGTTTCCGAAAGGGCCAGTAGTACAGGGATTTGATTGGCTAATTAACTCTGAACCTGGGTCAGGCCCCAATAAGCCAACAAATGGTTCTGTTGCTAGGACCAGGATCTGCATAGAGATGTATGATGTCATATCATTGGAATCCAACAAAGAAAGGAATTGAAGATTGGTTGGATAGGAAGATTCACGAGTTCACGACACAGGAGAACAGGAATCCACGACTATCAAAAGAAGAGTGGTTAGAATGCTACCTATACATAGAGATCCATGAAATTTTTTTCACATCTTTCCCTACTGAGCTATACGAGTGGATCGTGAAGTTAAAAGATAGCCAAGGAAGGTGCAAGCTCGACAGACCTATTGTGTGGACTCGAGAATTGGTGCGCAGATTGGAAGCATTGGAGGATAAGATCATGCACATTGTTGACCACTGGCTCGATCGAATTATAGGAGGATCAATCACTAAGTTCGTGGTAGATACTTCAGTCAGCTATAGCGAGGTAGAATGGCGCTTCCTCAAAGGACCGCGAGGTAAGTACATTAAGTCTTTGAACACTTGGATTAAAATGCTACTATGTGAAAAGTGGGTTATGCGAATAAATTGATGTTTGGGGCTATGCAAAGTGGGAGAATTTACAGAAATGAAGACAATGTAGAACTAGAAACTAGCCGCTTGATTTCACCTCCGCGAGGGGACAAGGAAGAGATCGCGAAGGTCTCACCAAGAAGTGTGATCAATTTGATAAGGCAAAGGATTCTGCACATACCACCCCCACCCACACCACTACTAGTTTCACCATCTTCACCCCCATCTTTGCCCATACCACCTCTACCACCACTACGAGTCAATATGACAATCACGATAGAATTGTGAGTGTTCAAAGGAGTAGGAAATGAAGATCCAGACCGGTTTTGGTTCATGATAAAGGTTGTATGGGAAGCGATGGGAGTCATGGATGACAATATAAAGAATGCAACATTGGTCAACACTCTATAGGATCACGCGCTTACCTGGTACATTAAGCATTCTAATGACAATCCGAATGCGATGATCACAAACATCCAAACTGCGTTGAACAAGGAATTTAGTAGGCCGAAGTTAGAGGTGTAGTCGATCATTGGGTTCAAGGAAATCAAAATGCCACCAAGCGAGACCCCGTGGGAGTTGGATTAGAGGCTTAAGTGCACAATTCGTGAAGCTAACATGACATTGACAGATGGACAACACCAGGAATGGTTTGTAGCATCATTAACACTGCATCTAAGGAACGCGCTGTCACAACAGAAGCTAACAATGCAGGCCAAGGCCTTGGAGATCATGATGAGACTGCATGAAACCCCAATATAGGATCCCAACCTGGGAGTTTAGCAGATTCATGCGTAGTTGAAAAACTTGTGCCTTGAGATGTGGAGTTTGAAACAAGACAGGATAGCTCGCCCAAAAGTGCGTGACGAAGTATGGTGTGTTAAATGTAAGGATTAGGGTCATGACAAGGACCATTGTCCGGTGTTCGCGAATTACCTCATGGGAGGAGGACCAATGCCATTGAGACCAGAGGCACAGGTAGGACTGAGTGCAACACTTGCATTGTGGTCCGCGATTTGTCAAATAGGAGGAAAGCATGCTATAGATAACTGCCATTTGTTGCAGAATTACACACAGAATTTGTAGCATTCATTGTGTAATTTCTATAGGTCAGTAGGACATGATGAGCACACCTGCAAAAGCTATGAACTGATGATGGATAGGACTCCCACCTATAGAGTGCAGGCCGAAATGCGGCCCCTTAACCAAAATGCAGGGATGGAGCAAACCAAATTTTAGGGGCACAGATGAGGCCGAGGTGGAGGAGGACCTAGAAGAGGTCACAGATAGCTGATATGTTACAATTCCAGAGGGCCAGGACATTATGCCCATGATTGTATGAATCCGACGCATCCATAATGCCTGTATTATACATTGTTTGATCATGAGATGGAGGATTGTCCTACACTGATAGCAAGGCTGTGCAACAAGGGAGTGCTCCAACCTCCCCTGACTCAGAACCTACAAATGATGAGGTATGAGCCATGCGAGGAAGAACCTAATGTAAATATTATGCTCTGAAGTGGAATTACAATAGGGGATGATAAAGCAAGCAACCTGAAGAGAGTACTTGGTTTCGCAAGGCTTCAATGAAAGAACCAGAGTTTGATTTGGAGCGTGCTAAGGAAACTTTCATGGAATCCAGGAAGAGCTTCGCTGATGCCTCCACTTCAAGAAGCAACAAAAAATCGGAGTTGGAAATGGACCCATCAATGCTCACGACGTTCTTGGAAACATGCATGAAGCTGCTGTGTGACAGAAAGGTTGTAAAGGGGCTGTAGGAACTCATAAACAGATGTTCTGGGACTGCACCAGGAGAGCCGCATGTAGTCCAAAATATTGGAAAGAACGCAATGAGGATGGGAAGGGAGATGAGATTGACTATGTAGATTGGGGAATACAAGATGGACCAAGTGATTCTAGACCTAGGATCAAACGTGAATGTTCTACCGAAGTAGACGTGGGAATGCATGGAAAGGCCTACGCTGCAATGGTATCCTATCCAACTACGAATGGCGAACCAACAAAAGATTCTACCTATGGGAATATTGCAGGGAATCGCAGTGGATATTGAAGGAGCAAGCACGCTACCAAATTTTGAAGTGATAGAGATTGTTGATGACAACAATCCCTACCCCACACTATTATGAATAGATTGGGCCATTGACATGAATGGGGTGATAAATCTGAAGAAGCGCAAAATTATTTTTGAGAGAAGGTCTCTGCGAGTAGTGGTACCTTTGGACCCTGCAGAAGGATTGCGCTGCACAGAGCTAGTGCGCAACTATGAAAGCGACAACGACTTGGATTGCATCTACAAGATAACTGCACGAGAGCAAGACTGGGTAAATCAAACTGCTGATGGATGAATCTCATGGGAGCATGAAAGCTCCCGCACATCAAATTCTGACGAGGAGATAGAACGATGATAGAACCAGTTACATGAGGTAACCACGCTGAACTGTAACATGATGATGAGATCGCTGCACTGTGTATCGATAGAGGTAAGGGATCTGCCTATGTATGGTGGGTTGAGCGAGGTAGATGACTTCCTGAACAGATTCGAAAGGGAGGTGCCGGAACATCAACGTGTTGAAGCTTTGAAATGGGTATTGCATGCTACGCCCATGAGGTGGTGGGGCGTGCACCAAGAAAGCTTCAGGGACTGGTGCGAATGTAGGAGGATGATGCACATGTGGTTTGTGAAGCCTCAGATGTGATTAACAGACAAGATTGCTGGACAAAGCGGTCTGCGCATGCACCTGTCCAGATGGATACAAGCATATGGTACAAAACCTACACGGATGCACACAACCTTTGCGTTAGGAGACATGGTCAGTAAGCAGGTGCGGGCAAGGCAATGATGCGAACAACCCCCCCTGTTGGAACCATGAAGTATGGAAAGATCGAGTGCATAGCAGGTTGTCCATGCAGAAGCCTTTAGCGAAGTATGCGAAGCACTAAACAAGGTACACAATGTGCAGTTGACTAATTGGGACCTGCACATACCAACGATTCTATGGGCTTATAGGACCATGTGAAAGAAACTGATGGCGCAGGTGCCTTCAAGGTTGGAGTGTGGAGTGAATGATGTAATCCCCATAGAGTATAAAATGCCTAGTTTGTGCATAGCAACACCAGTCGATACGACGGTTCATGGAACCTTGGAAGAAGGGGTCGCGCAGCTGAATAAAGTAGAACATTTGGGACATGAAGAAGAAATCCGATAGGGTGACCTTAGGCTCTAAGAACTTATGAAAGAAAGGGTGTGATTAAGGGAGAAAAGTGCTCTGGTCGAAGCAAAAGTCAAGAAGTTTGAGGAAGAGATAAAGGTAGATTTTCTTGATAAGAAGATCAGGGTGATAAAACAGGTTTTGCATGATTCCCTTGACAAATTTGGGGACTACCACTAAGATTTGATCATCCTGATGCCTTGGATCAGACCACATATTACTAAACAGATCAACCATGGTGGCACGCTATAGATGATAAAGTGTGCAACGCAGTCAGTAACAATAAAAGGTGGGTATTTCCCAAGAAAAGTGATGGATGATCGGATGAAACCCTATACAGGTGGCACGACCACCTGACTAGCCATGGGAAGTATAGTCTTAATGCTCTAGGCAGTTGAAAGGAGGCGTGGGACTATAAACTACTTTGCCAAGGAGCTGCGCGATGTTGGAGCTGCATGAAGGAGCAAAGTGTCACATGGTCTGCGACTGCGCAAGGGGGGCTGCATTGCCACGTGAGTTGGCTGGGAAGTGACCCTTGGAGCCACTATTCATGATGTGATGCTTGACTTGAGACCAAATGAAGCTGGTGGTAGGCATTTAATACGCGCTTTATGGGTGAGATTTGGGAAAATTTTCCGCCAAGGGAGAATTAATGAACCGGATTGGGGGGGAACGTCGAATTCAAATTCAAAAGGCACTATAAATTACAGAGGGCTGCCCAACAAACAACACTTGGTCATTTGCGAATTGAGCTATTATATTCGCCATGTATTTTGAGCCGAGATCTATTTGCCTTGTGCTAAGCATTGATTGAGCCCTTGATTACACAATTGAAAGATTTCTGGACCATCAAGATGGCAGCGTCACAAGAAGTTAGGGAAATTGCAGAGATGACTGTTGAAGAGGCCGCATAGGCCCTGACTGTGGGGGATGCCCCTAAAGGCGTCAGGATTATGGTGGAAATCCCTAAATCACCACACATGCTGAGACTGAAGAAAGACAAACAACTGATGATTCTAGTGCATGTGTCCCCATGAAACCCACTGCACATGAGGTTAACGATGGAGAAGAAAGGGAAAGCAATTAACTTCAAAATCGATGAGGAGGAGGAAGACTTGGAGGACCTTATAATTGAAGAAGATGAGGACGAAGGCATGGAGGAAGAAATTGAGCCTGCACACCCTCCAACAAAGATGCCCGCCTATATCCCCCATGGAAGGGGAAGGAAAAAGTGCCCAAGGATCTCGACGACAGCAAGAGCTCTCTCCAGACTTCATTCCCCTCAGATGACATCATCTTTGAGGGCACACAATTGAGGCAGGTTCTGAACTTGAAGTTTGAATATTGGGATCTCATTGACCATGAGAAATTCCCTCATCTAGAGACTGCGCAACTCATGAAGCCCAAGCAGAACACCGTGGAGGGGGTTATTGAATTGGAGCCGTGAAAGTGGTTGCGCAAAGTGGGAAAAGCAAGGTTATTAAACTTGCTCTGGGTGTCACATTTCCACTGTGCCCCAATAACAATATTTGTCATCAGGCAGCTACTCTACCTAGTGCATGGTGGGTGTTTGTGGCTAGAGGAGCCCATCCCCATCATGGACCACTTAATCCATCGCATTACCCGGCTTCCGTGCAAAGGAGAGGACCCCACAGACATCTTGGAGGGGAAGAGCAATGATTTGGCCGTCGTGATTTCCATGAAGAAGAAATACAAGCTGGAGAAGAAGAAACGGGGCTATGTGAAATCCAGTATCAACAACAAGGTAGTCAGGGTGCCGACTCAGATACTGGCAGAAAAGGTCACGCGAAAGTGTCGCGTGGACAAGGTCCCCGCATCGGTGGTGGCACTTGTTGAGCAGTGCATGGAAGGGGTCTAGTTCAACTGGTCTGAGTTCTTATGTAAAGAGTTCCTGGAAAATTTCCACGAGGCCCAAGAACAAGGCAAAACATTCCACTATGCATGGATTCTACTGTCCATAGTGCTTGTGGCAGGGGAATTGCCGGAGGACAGTCAGTTCCCCATAATTGATAGGGATCTGCCAGAGGCCGTGAAGTACGCTTCGATGTGGGCCATGAAAGAAGCGAACCAAATCCGTGACAGTAAGATATTCTAGGTGTTCATGGAAATGAACATCAGAATGGTGATTAACCACAAGTCGTAGTTATCACCCATTGTCTACAATAGCCTGTAAAGTTTTGTAGAATTTAAAGTGGACCTCCACATCATATATATTAGAGCGCGAAAGGACTCGACCAAGAAATGGAGCAAGCTACCCTTCATGGCCATAGATGATGTAATTTTCGATGTACTGGAGACATGGCCGTCAGAGTGGAACATCCAAAACATCGCGATGTTGGAGAAATTTGCGGTGCAAAAGAAGAAAGAGGAGGCCAAGCTGCGTATGGCATAGTTGGCAGAAAAGAGAAGACAAGAGGCAATGACAACAAAAGTGCAAGAGGAACGGGACACTGCGCAGACAGCAGCTGAACATGAAAAGGTCGCAACAGTAGCAGGAGCATAGGAGGTAGCCAAGAAGGTGCATGAGGGCCAAGAGTCACCTTCACATGGACATGAAAAAGAAATGGAAACAGAGGAAGAGGAGGGTGGCGTAGACCCACAAACAACATCCACACCATTGAAGTGCCAGCGCTCGAGCGAGCAAATAGGGTTGCGTAAGAAGATGAAAGCATCCAAGCTGTCGATCAACCCGACCACCCTTACTAAGGGTGATCTGCATGACATAGGCGAGACAGTGTGTGACATGACCACCAAGGCCCTCCAGACTTTCACGAAGGAGAATCAGACTATGTTGGGGGCCCTTAGAGCATAGATTAAGGAGTTGCAGCTACGCACTCCTCAGGCTGGTACCCTTTCGACTAGCCTCGTAGTAGGGACAACTGTAGCCAAGAAAATGGTGTGAGCTCGAACAACAAACACAATAGTGCTGCCAGAAGGGGCACTGGTTACAAAAAATGAGGCCGACAGGCCTATGATTAGCACACTAAAAGGTATCAAGATCAACATGGCTTCACTCTAGTGGGAGACGCTATATGTTTTGCAGGATGGGATTACTGAAGAACTGTGAGCTAGGGAGAGCCGCATACTACAAGTACTGAGCAAGAAAAATATCAACATGGAGAAGTTGAGCTTGCAGAATAGGCAGATGGTACAAGTACTAGAAGAAGCCTATCAGATGGTCCTTGAGCTGGCCATCCCAGCAGATGCACCAGCAGAGACGTGCATCCATAGACTAGCAGTAGGGGTGCATGAGGCACGAGAAGAAATGACTAAGGTTTAGCTGGAGCTGAACCTTCATATAGTAGAGCTGCGGTTAGAGGCACAACCGTCCACCCCTCCATAGGGAAGAGAACAGTGCAGTAGCGCTATTACAGTGGGGATGGAAGAGATCAACAGTGCAGTAAGGGATTGCACCAGAATGTTGGAGGAGTCATTTGAGGTCCTCCCTAGCCTGCAGGCGGACCGTAACATCCAGCGCTTAGGGACAGAGGCGCGTGAGCTCCAACAGAAGTATGACATTTTCAAAGGGACTGTGCAGATGGTGGCCCTCACTCAGAGGCTTGTGCGAATGCAATATGCCAAAGCGTTGAAAGAGCAGGTGGAAGTAGCATGACAAAAAGAAGCAGTCTTGAAGGCACACGTTCAACCTTGGATTGAAAAAGCCTTCGACATTACAACAAAAATTGAAGGCAAGCTCACGCAAATGCAAGGGACACAGGAATAGGTCCAGGGAAGCAGTTCCGACACCGCAATCTCGGAACAACAAGTATAGGAGATTCAGTAGGCAGTCGCTCAGTGAGCTGTCGACCTTGCAGCAGTTCGAGTAGAGTTGGAGGGACTCCACATGAAGATCTCCGCACTGCTAGAGTGACTCTAGGGCGGGTCATGATGTTTGTGTTGGGGGCCTGTTGGGCATGGAATCCCCCTAAGGAATGTTTTGGGGCTAAAAGCATCCATTTACGCAAAGATAACTAATTGGTGTAGGAAGAAAAGTAAGATCTCGGGTGTGACTTAGGGGAATAGTGTAGAGCGCTACTCCAATAATGCTAAAGCCCCACAGCCCTTGGTTAGGGCTGCACGAAGGCAAATATATTAGGGTGTGAAGGCCAGGGAAGTGCATGAAGCAACCTGCGCTCAATCAACTAGAAGTTGGACCGAATCAACCCCTCAAACATCTCAAGGGTGCGGAAACCTGGATCCAGCACCCCCCCATACTACTTCGGCTGAGACCTTAGTTCATGCTCCATGGACTGCTGCCAAAAGGGCTAGTAGTATAGGGATTTGATTGCATAATTAACTCCAAACTTGGGTCAAGCCCCAATAATCCAACAATCCCAATAGTACGCTGAAGCATTGTAATTTGTTCACAACTTCAACGTGACCATTGTCCTGAGGGTAATATGGGGTTGAGCCATCATGGCGCAAACCCAATGTAGAGGTCAACTTAGCCATCATGTAATATCAGAAATGGGAGCCATGGTCTATGATAATGGCTTGAGGTACATTGAACGTAGAAATATCATGATTGAAAAGGAATTGAGCCACCGTTTTACCATCTGTAGAGTATGTAGGCATCGCTTCGGCCCATTTGGTGAAATAATCCATAGCAATGATAATGTAACCATGCCCCCAGCTAAAAAAGGGTTACATGTCATATAATCAATGCCCCATTTGGCAAAAGGACCAACAGTAATGACAGAGTGTAGGTGAGAGGGTGGGGCGCGCATCTTGCGTTGGTAAATTTGGCATTCATGGAACTTGCGAACAACAAGGATGCAGTCCTTGAAAGTGGATGACCTAAAATAACCAGTGCGAAGGATTTTTTGAGCGGTAGCATAACTAGACATATGACTGCCACATGCTTTGGAATGATAGTCATTGAGAACTCTATCATCCTCCTCGAGGGTAAGGCATCGACGAAGAACTGAATTGACACTGACACGGTATAAAGTATCGCCAATAATATTGTAGGGTTGGGAGTGATGCTGAATCCATCGGAATTCATCCTTAATCAATGCGGACCAGAACGTGGACGTCTGGAGATACATGATGATATCACCATACCACAAGCCAAGGGTGTTGATAAGGAAAAGAGTCTCGTTCGGAAGCTGTTCATATGCTCCAGTGGGGAGAGACATTGAAGGAACGTAACAAATCAACTCGGCGAAAACTAGTGACTTCTTATATTTAGCAGTAGTAAATACCAAATCAAATTCTTAGAGGATGAAAATCCATTTAGAATACTTGCCCCCCAGAAACTGACGAGTCAGGATGTAGGTCATGGGGTTTCATTCAGAAATAACAGTAGTAGTGCATAAGAGGATGTAGTGCAGAAAGCATTGAATAGCCTAGACGACAGCCAAAGCCAACTTCTTGACATAGGCATAACGCATTTTGCTGTCGAGGAGATTATGATTAGGGTAGTAGATAACATGTTCATTTCCTTCATCATCGTCTTGGACCGAGATCATAGCAATGGTGCACGAGCTGCAGCTAGGTATAAGAAGTAATCTCAATGATAATTTGAGGGATGCAGCAAAGGAGAATTTACGAGGACAACCTTGAGGTCATCGAAAGAATTTTGGGCAACCTCATCCCAGACAAAGGGCATTCCTTGTTCGAGCAACCAGATAAATCCTGTAGCTAGCCCAACATAATTGGGTATGAAATAACAGAGGAAATTAGCCTTTCCTTGTAGGTTTTGGAGTTGGTGCAATGAAGATGGAGGGGGTAAATTTGCAATGGCCTTGACTTTAAGCAGATCAAGGAAAATACCATCTTTGGAAATGATAAAGCTGAGGATTTTTTCGGATTCTACACAGAAAATACACTTATGCGGGTTTAACTGAATGTTGTAGTGTCTACAACGAAGAAAAATTTGCCGAAGATGGTTAGGGTGATCTTGGTGCTTACAAGAATGAGCGGGAAGGTCATCCAAGTAAGGTTGAACGATGTTGCAAATATCATGAAATGCATAGGACATCACCCGCAGAAATGTAGCCCCAAAATTTTTGAGGTCGAAAGGGAGCTTTTTGTACACGAACATACCCCATGGATAGATAAAGGTCATCTTTTCTTGATTGGCCGATGCAATGTTAATTTGGTTGTAACCACAAAAACCATCCATAAAGGAAAAGATTTCGCTCCCAGTACATTCGTCAATGATCTGATCAATGAAGGGAGTAGGGTAGTTATCCTTAGGACAGGATTGAGATCACGGTAATCAACGTAAATGAAGATCATGCCTTGTTTTTTTGTCACTGTGACAATATTTGACACCCAATCTGTAAGATGGATCGGATAGATGAATCCAGCTTTGAGAAGTTTTTCAACTTCACCCTTGATGGTGACGAATTTCCTAGGGTGCATTGGGCGGAGCCATTGGCGAACAAGCTTCGCATGAGGAGAAGTTGGTATTTTGTGCACAACAATGCTAGGATCAATGCCAAGCATTTCTTCATACAACCATGCAAACACATCATGGAATTCTTGAAACAGATGAATATAGGCCTTGATCTCATCCAGAGAACAAGTTACCCAATATGGACATGTTCAACGATACCAGGCTTGATAGAAATATCAATTGGCATCGTTTGGGTAATATTACCCAAATTTGCTTCCCTCATGAGTCAAGATCGGTGTCAAAAGTGGGAGGGAAGGACACTGAGAAGAGAACTCTTCGAGACCGGTAGACATGATCACCGGGCGAGGCAGGAATGGAGAACGACGATGCATATCATTCTAAGGTGGTTCCTTGAGAGACATTACTTCCATGATACTTTTATTAGCAAGAAAAGTCTCGGCTAAGGGATTAGGATATTTTGAAGCACTAAGCCATGGGGATTGAGAATACGTATTGAGAGAATTCCTCGAAATAGGAGAATCAGAGGATATGGAACTTGAGGCTGAAACTGTAGGTTTTAACCCTATACAGAAATTACTTGCATACGAATTCTAAAACACATAAAATAAATAATGTGAGAGCATAACACATAAAACACATATACACAGATATTTTCCCCTATATACCAAAATCGGGACTACTAGCTTGATTTTTCATTATGTTCCTTTCAATGTTATAATACATATTTATACATGCCGAAGCATCCAATACTACGGACCGAGAACCATTGAATCCAATACCATGGACTGAAAACCATCGCGTCCAAAAACATGTGCGAAAATCATGCACCAAACCATAGGTGGGTCCGCCCAACCTAACATAGGGTCCAAAACAAAAAATTTTTGGGGTGCTACCCCGGACCCCATAAAGTGGGGTTACGGTTGTGCCTCAAACCCCCTGTGACCCCCTACTACTACACAATTAGTGCAATGAAGGGGGGCTTTGCCCCCCCTCTAACCCCCCAGTTAACTACGTGGGCTAGTCGTGGAAAGAATATAACACAACCCAACATTCTCCCACTTGTTGTTTTCTTTCCACAGGGGGCCACAAAAGAGCTTAGTCATTTTTCTAGCCTTGAAACACCCATTGTCTCTCTACACCAAGAGAACTTCTCAAAGGTCACTGATTTTGTCAATGCATCTGCAATATTCTTAAAAGTGTCCACCTTTACTAGCAACACCTTTTTGTCTTCTATCATATCCCTCACAAAGTGATACTAAACATCAATGTGCTTTGTCTTTGAATGATATGTGGGGTTCTTTGCCAAGAAAATTGCACTTTGGCTGTCACAGTCTATCCTTATAGCTCCCTATACTAACCTCGTACTTGAACACAATCTCTACAACCAAATTGCTTCCTTGCTTGCATGAGTGGCTGCCATGTATTCTGCCTCTGTAGTTGATAGTGCCACTACAGATTGTTTCTTACTCATCCAACTGACTACACCTCCAAATAGGTTAAACACATACCCACTTGTAGATCTTCTCTGATCTAGATCTCCAACCTAGTTTGCATCAACAAAGCCATGAATATCCAACATTCTGTCCAATCCTGATCTTTTAGTAGCGCAAACCATAATCACTAGTGCCACACAAATACTTGAAAACCCGCTTCACTGCTGTCTAGTGCTCCTTTCTTGTTTTTGACATAGACCTACTCAATACTCCCACTACATGTGCAATGTCTGGTCCAATATAGACCATTGCATACATCAGGTTACTGACTGCACTTGCATATGGAACATGGGACATGTCCTCTTCCTCTTCTTGTGTCTTGGGACACTGTTTAGCAGATAACCTCACATCTATAGGAATAGGAACCTTCACCAGTTTACTATCCTACATATTAAACTTCTACAGTATTGTCTTGAAATACTTCCTCTGGTTTAACCAGAGCTTCCTCTTTGTCCGATCTCTTTTAATTTCCATGCCCAAAATATAGTTTGCAACACCAAGATCTTTCATGTCGAATTTGGAGGACAATTGGGTCTTCAAATCCTGGATAATTTCTTTGTCATTTCCAACTAGCAACATATCATCCACATACAAGACCAGATAAATAACACGGTCACCAATTAATTTAAAATACACACAACGATCTGCTTTGCTTCTGGTGAAGCCAAGTCCCCATATAAATGTATCAAATTTCTGATACCACATCCTTGGTGACTGTTTTAACCCATATAGAGACTTCTTTAACTTGCATACCAGTTCTTTCTTACCCTTCACCGCAAAGCCTTCAGGTTTCTTCATGTATATTTCCTCTTCCAGATCCCTGTGAAGAAATGTTGTCTTCACATCCATCTATCCTACGTCAAAATCAAAAGCAGAAGCAAGAGATAAAAGTAATCTAATAGAAGTTACCTTGGCAACAGAAGAAAAAATATCACCAAAATCAATTCCTGGCACTTGGGAATAACCTTTTGCTACCAACCGAGCTTTGTATTTCTCCACCTTTCCTTCCACATTTGTCTTCTTCTTGAACACCCATTTGCTTCCAATGGGTTTCCTTCCAACCAGCAACTCCACCAGATCCCAAGCCTCATTTTTGTGTAAAGATGCCATTTCATCAACCATGGCCTCTTTCTAGAGTTTTCCATCCTCTGAATCTACTACTTCCTTCACAGTTTTGGGATCATCGTCAGTAATAGATAAAGCAAAATTTTAACAGAACGTAGATGGACTATACCTTTCTGGCTGCCTTCTTTCTCGAACTGATCTTCTCACACCCAGAGTTTGTGGCTCTTCATCTTCTGATTACTCCTCTGCTATAGAGTATAATTCTTCCTCCTTAAGCTCAAACTCTATCTTCTTAGGTTCCTTTGGTTGGACTTCATGTTTAATAACATTTTTTACCTCTCTGAGCACCACATCTCGGCTATACACAACCTTCTGTGTGACTGGGTTCCAAAGCTTATAACCCTTTAAACCATCCTTATACCCAATAAAGATGCACTTTTCAGATTTACTATCCAACTTGGTTCATTTCTCCTTTGGAACATGTACATATGCATCACATCCAAATACCCTCAGATGTGAAAGAGAGGGTTTCTTACCAGTCCATACCTCTTGTGGAGCCTTATCCTCCAACGCTGATGAAGGTGACCTGTTGACCAGGTAACATGTAGTATCCACTGCCTCTACCCAGAATTCCTGTCCTAACCCGACACCATTGAGCATGCTTCTTTCCCTTTCCATCAATGTCTTATTCATTCTTTCTGCAACTCCATTTTGCTGAGGTGTATATGGAGTAGTCTTCTACCGTGCTATATCACACTTCTTACAGAATTCTTCAAATTCCTTACTGCAAAAACTCTCCACCGTTATCTGTCCTTAGCACCTTTATTTTCTTCTCTATTTGGTTTTCCACCGGAGCCTCAAATTCTTTAAACCTGTCAAAGACTTCAGATTTCTTCTTAAGGAAATATATCCATGTATTCCTTGAGAAGTCATCTATAAATGATACATAATACATAGACTTACCCAGTGATGGAACCTTTACAGGTCTAAACACATCACTGTGCACAAGTTCTAATATTTGTTTCGCCCTCTTACTACCAGATGGGGAAACTCATATGATTTTTCTTCCCATATACACAATTTTCACAGAAATCAAAATCCAGAGAGCTACTACTCATACCTTCTACCATACCTTTACCATGAAGTATTCAAAGGCCCTTCTCTCCAATATGTCCAAGCCTTTGATGCCACAACATGGTCTTCTCTCCAGAGACCACTAGATTTTCTGCTCCACTTTCAGAAACCACAGAACTGTTGCACCCATCAACAACAATGCTACCTTGCAGCTTGTACAAAATTCCAATTCAAACTCCCCGCATCAATACCAGTTCTCCCCAAACCATTTTGCAGGTATTCTTCTCGAACACTGTTTTTACACCTGCATCATCCAGCTTGCTTACAGAAATCAGATTTCTGGCCAACGCAGGAATATGCAGAAGACCTGGAAGTGTTCTGACCCTTCCACCTTGCAACTTCAACTTTACTTTTCTGCGACCAATGATTTTAGCCTTCCTATCATCCCCTAAGAAGACATCACCACCATCATATTTCTCATACTCGTAGGACCACTCTCTATGGGGAGTGAAGTGAAAGGATGCACCTGAGTCAATCAACCATGCCTCATGATCTACATGTGTACTTGAAGAAGCCAAGTACACATCCCCACCTTCATCTGAGGTGGTTTTCACCTCTGCAGAAGGAGCATCATCAGATCCCTTTCCTTTGTCAGGAGCTTTAGACTTATAGTCCCTTTTGAAGTGCCCTTCCTTTCCACATTTCCAGCACACCACCTTTACAGGTTTTCCTGGAGATTTAGGTCTCCCACTCGATGACTTATTTTTGTTTCTGTTCTGGGATCGTCCTCGTACAGACAAGGCATCACCATTTTGGCTCTCCATATTTTTTCGTCTCATCTCCTCTGTGAGCAAGGCTGAGACTATTTCATCAAACTGTAAGGCAGTTGCATTGCTACCTATTGCAATAACCAGACTATCCCACGAATTTGGTAGAGAACACAACAAACTGATGCACTTATCTTCATCTGAAATTTTAATATCAACAGATGCTAACTGACTTACCACAGTACTAAATGCGTTCAGATGCTCTGTCACCAAGTCTCCATCTTTCATCCTTAGGTTATACAGCTTTTTCCACAGGAACAGTTTATTCACCAGAGACTTAGATTGGTACAAAGTCCCTAACTTGTCCCACAAAGCCTTCGCTGTAGCTTCCCTTGATACATTTAGCAATACTGAATCTGAGACACTTAATTGTATTGTGCTCTTTGCCTTCCGATCCAACTTCTTCCATTCTTCATCAGACACTCCCATTGGTTTAGTACCCAGATCTACTGCGATCCACTGACCTTTATCCACCAATAGATCCTCCATCTTGAGTTTCTAGAACTCAAAACTCTGACCATTAAATTTCACGATCTCTATCTTTCCACTGCTCGCTATCTTCTTTTACTACCAACATAAATCTTGTAGATGTCCCACTAAACAGGGTCTACCACAGGCTCGAGCGAAACCCCTAAGCAACAAAGGCATCCCCTTGAAGCCAAAAATGCTCTAATACCAAATGTAGGTTTTAACCCCATATAGAAATTACCTGCATATGAATTCTAAAACACATAAAATAAATAATGCGAGAGCATAACACATAAAACACATATACGCAGAGACTTTCCCCTGGATCCCAAAACCGGGACTACCAACTTGATTTTTCATTATGTTCCTTTCAATGTTATAATACATATTTATACATGCTGAAGCATCCAATACCACGGACCGAAAACCATCGCGTCCAATACCATGGATCGAAAACCATCGCGTCCAAAAAACATGTGCGAAAATCATGCACCAAACCATAGGTGGGTCCACCCAACCTAACATAGGGTCCAAAACCAAAATTTTCCAGGGCACCATAAAGTGGGGTTACGGGTGCACCTCAAACCCCCTGTGACCCCCCGTTGCTACACGATCGGTGCAATGAAGGGGGGCTCCGCCCCCCCTCTAACCCCTCGGTTAACTACGTGGGCTAGTCATGGAAAGAATATAACACAACCCAACAAAAACAATCTCCACGTAATTGATTTTGGCAGGACTGAATGGCATAACCTCGCCCTAGCTATCAAGAAGATCTGGAGAAGGTATGACCCAAGGGTTAGATTTGACTGAGATCATGTTAATAGAGGCAACATGAGGAGGTAGGAGTAGAAAAATTCCCATCAAGGCAGAATTTTTGAAAAAACCTACCCCCAAACTCTCATAAGGAGCACCAATGCGCTTGACATATGGAACATTTCCATCTAAGGAGGAAGAGGCAAAGAAGGACAGCTGGTTGATAGTGACAATCTTCCCTTGAAGGTGAAAACAAATCATGCAGAACAAGGAGGAGGCTACAACATGCATAACATTGGTCCAGCTCCATTCGAGTAGAAGATTATAATTGAGATTAGCATCAACAATCTCTACCTCGACTTGTACTGTCTTGCCCTCCAAAGTAATGGCAAGGTTAGGTAAGACACTGAAGGGTTGTGAATCGCACTCGTCGAAAGCTTCCAAAGTGTTCAGGGATTGGTTCAAAGTAGGAGAACCAATGGCCGTCCAACAGGTGATCGACATGATGCAAGTAGAAGCACCTTCATCAATGATAGTCCTGTGAATGGTCTTCTCATTAATGATTACCTGAATGAGAAAGGAAACTTGATAAGGCTAGTGCAGAACGTGGTTCTCTAGATCAAAACATATCAAATTGGAATCGATAGGATCAATACCGCCAATAGTTGACAACAAATATTTTTGTTGAGACAGACAATTTTGGAGCACCTCGAGGGCTGACATAGCTGATGGCATCTGAGCCAAATCCTCAACAATATTAGAGTGCTGAGCGGCTCGAGCGTTGGGATTGTACAAGGATTTCCTTAGCACACCTTGAGAGGGTGGCTAAATAGCAGAATCAAGGTTAGGGTGCTCGATATGAAGAGGGCCAGAACTCAGGGTGGAAGAAGAAGGGGTGGCCCCTTTCTCTTTCCTGACTGTCAGAGCAGGAGTTTGGTAATCTTTTGATCTAGTAGTCTCATTAATAGGTGTACTCATCATGAACACTTGAGATCCTGAGGAAGTATATGATTGAGGTTGGTCTAGCATTTGAGTTTGTTGAGACGAAAATGGCTCTTTCAGGACACCTAGGGTCCCTTTGAGCAAACGACTAAATTCGGATCATCTGGGGCAATCCTTGGTATAGTGATCCTCCTTGCAAATGAGGCACAGATACTTAGGCTTCCGTTGTGAAGAATCACTAGCAGATGACTTAGGAGGACCCTATTTTGGGGCATCGGCTTTACCCTTGCCTTTTCCTTTCTTATCACCTTTCAAAGATTTGTCTGCTGTGGTAGACTGGACAACGTGGACCTCTGAGGTTTTACCAGGGCCAGGTGGATTCTGGGAGGAACTATTGGAAACAGTGTTTGAGACTGACTTCTATTTAGAAGAAGATTTAGTAGGGGTTTGGGACATTGAACCAATTAATCCATCAACAGGAGGTGTAGCCTGCGACTTTGATGCCGTGGGATCGGATGATGGCTACAGAGCATCGGGTAATAACTCATATAAAGTGCCAGACTAAGAATAAAAAAGGTGTAAGTACTGGGCATGAGAAATGGACTGTTCTTCAATAACTCATCCACCCATAGCTATATCGTGAGCATTTGGAGCTACGAATGACTTAGTGAACCATTCGATGAGCAACTGACCAACAATCTCGAATTTGATCAGGCGACGTCTACGTCTCCATTCATGGATGTGATCGAAGATGTGCACTGCAGTATCTTGCTTAAGCGACGTGAGTAAATAGGTGTCAGTTTCATAGTGAACCGGCAGCTAGAAATGCATGAGGAAAGACATGGCTAAAGAGTTGAAGTCATGGTAAGTACTTCGAGCAAGCTCAATGTACCACTTGGCTACAGTGCCTATGAGGATTCGTTGGAAATGACATATATGAATAGAATTGTCAACATAAGAATTTGAAGAGCACCAAAGGTGATATGTCATCACACGCGCTTGAGGATCTTCTTTTTCTTTCCCATCAAACTTAGGACAATCATTCGGAATCTTGGACAGAACCAGAGGCCAATATGGCGAATGAAGAAATGGATCATTGGTAAGGTGAGACACATCTGGAAACTCCAGTGTGGCCAAGAATGGCAATTGAGTATTAAAAGATATTAGAGGTCGATAAGCGGGTCCAACTAGAGGATCCCATCCGTGCTGGTAAGAATTGTGGCCCCATAGTGGAGGATTTTGGCCATATGGCATTTGATTCTACCCCCATTTTGGGTTACCTTGGCACATATTGCATCAAGTAAATACCTGGACATGTAGAATCTCACTTACTCATCGTTGGGAGGATTCTAGGCGTTAGTTATATGGGCTTTCAAATGAATAGCCAAAAAATCTGACTAGTTGAATGGTTTTCCATCACTCACCAGCTGGTCTAACATAACCACCCAATTTTCAGTAAAGGTCTCCGTGCTTTCTTGACCCTATAGTTGGCATGAAAATATGATCAAGAAATGGTAATCCTTCTTGAGATATTTTGTTTTGTAAACATGATTAATTGTCATTTTGAACTTCGATGACTCTTTTACCCAATGCTTTACAATATCTCTGGTGTTCACAAAGTTGTGGGTGGCATAGAAAAGTGAGTCCATGCGGTTCATAGGCTGAGGTAAATTATACATATGATGATAGTTCTCCATCCTGAAGGTGGAAAGTTGTATCCCATTGGCACTGCTGAATGCCATAGTCCTTGGATCTGTGTGTAAGACAATCCAATGGATGATGTTTGCACATGCCGGGTACCTGCATTCAACCCTATGTAAGCCTAATCGGTGGATGTGTATGTAAACTTGCTGATCCTCTAAGTCTTTCTTGAAGTACTCTTCAAGGATATCCTTGATTTCATGTCATCCTAATCTCATGCCCTTCTCAATGAACATCTGAGTGTCTGCATAAACTGGAAAATTTATTGACACCTGCTCAACTACTTCCTCGATGCTACTCTTGACAATATCCTTTGATGTAGCTCTCTTGGAGGCCATGTCTCCTACAACTGCTAGAGAGTTGCTCAACAACTGCTATACCTATAGATAAAGAGGACACTTATGGCATGAAAAAGTTAGCTTGAAACCAAAAGTATTTCAAGAACAAACCAAGCAACAAACTGTGAAAATGGTGGGAGGGATTGCAAAATCCTGGCTCACAGAGGTGATTGACTTCGAGTTGGAAATACGTAATACACAGTCCCAACAGTTAGTTGGGGAGATATTATTGATTGGAATTGCACAATGCGTAGTTCAGTCTGGGCACAAGCTAGGAGAGACTACACATTACACAGTATCAGTGGCCAAGGCTCTAGGTTAGCTCCTGGAACTGCATAATGTGCAGTTGGAGCCAAGCCTAGGCAACCTCTGCACAATTCTAGAAGTCAAGGCTGAGGCCTTGAGCTCTAGATATGTATAGTGCATGCTTGGGAAAATGAGATCAGGGCTAAGGAAACCTAGATCTACCCAAGGGGAGTGAAAAATCGAACATATTTGAAGGGAATTGCGATAATGGGTGCAGATTTAAGTGAACGATGATGCATGCGAGTGAAACAAGTGTAGGAATCAATTCAACTTAAGGAAAATGAAGCATGTGGAGAGAATCACCATAATGACGATTGTTAGAGAAAAAATTGGGTGATGCATGCAACACTTGGGAAAGGCAATGCAAAACTTAAAGCAACACTTCTACAAGCTAAAATATGTTAAAATGCCATCACTCATTCAACAAAATGAGTGAAACAACACTCTCACAAGATAAACAAACAAAAGCGATAGAAAAATCCGTAAAAGACTAGAAAAGTAAGACTTACTTGGAAAAGAAACGACGATCACACCAAAGGTTCCTCGATCTCCTCGAGAATGCCAAAGCACCAAGTTCAAATGTGAAATTGAGCTCTAGCAGTTTCGATTAAATATATTTGGTCGATCTATGGTTTATGACGCGAAGGCCAAAAATCAAGGAAAAGGAGACACTTGGTGGAGATTTCCAAAATAACTCAAGTGTCTCCTCTAGGATGTTAAAAATAGATCGGGAAAAGCTTCCATGCATGGCCCAGAGAGATTGCGCAGTTCTGGGAAGGACTGCGAAACTTACTAACTCATGCACTGAGCAACTTTCAAGGGAGAAGCTTTTACGTAATTTATGGGCTAAGTAGCTTTGAGCTACCTCTCATGCTCTACACAGTTTCCTAGCTAAAGGTTGTCTATCAGATGGATCTGTGCAACTTTGGAGCTAAAACATAAGGAGTTGGGTACTGAACCTGAGCCTCATAAGGCTGCTGATACTAGAAATTGCTTGACCCAAACGGACAAACGGGATTTTGAACCTGTTGGTACTAGACATTGCTTGATCGAGCAGGACCAACAGGGTTTTGAATAACGCTAGCAGAAGGTTGGTTCATGCCAACCATGTGAACCTATGAGCTACTCACATTGATGGTGCCTCACCACCATAGAAACACTCAGATTATGCCCCCCGGGTGGTGGCACATCCTTGCCACTTACTGGAGGGATTGAAGAAATGAGAGTAACATTCTTTGAGATCGTCAGTTGAACTAGACGAGTGACTGGGATGAATGATACAAGAGGATTCAGAATGGTGGGTTGCACCGAGACTGAGGTAACAACCTATTTGGGGGTCGAGTTCGCAATGAATGGACTTGTAGCAGGCATGGCACTAGACGCCCAAACAGGGTTATGTAGAGTGATGAGGCACTAGGTGTACCTGAAACCAATTGTGCCAAAGACACATAATTAGGCGACAATTCCCAATACACTTTGATGGGAATGATCCCTATGTAGGGGAAACCTTCAGGAGGAAATGGGTGTGTGGAGTAGAAACTTCTGACTCATTCGGAGAGGTGACTAGATCATCACCTTCTAGTTCCATAGCTAGGAACAAACGACGACGAACAACCAAAGAGGTATGAGGGGATAATTCCAAAGGAACACCTAGTTGATCGTACAGACTGTATGGATGCTGTGGTGATATCACAACAGGGTCAAACAAAGGATTCAGAGGATATATGACTAGTCCAAGCTGACCATCTATAGTTGGTGAACTCTCACGAGTTTGGATAGGATTGTTCAGATATTCCGGGCCAAAATCAGTAGGTGACCCAATATCTGAAGTAGGTGGAGGATGGGATGACAAAGGTTTAATGATTAGAATTATTCCAAGTTCAACACCTTGATCCTCAAGTGGCTCTAGTAATTCAGGAAAAGGCTTCTCAGACAATCTTTTAGACGGAGAAGAGAAAGAGAAACTAGGTGAAATAGATGGTTCAGCCATGATGACCTTGTCTTAGTTAACAGGAGAAGAGAGAGATAAAATTCAAGGCTTTAAAATGTTCTTTAGGGAAAAATCACAATTTGGTCTAGAAAAGACTAATAGGATGTTATAAGATCGTGGGTAATCAATCTTTTAAGACACATAAATAGATTGGTGCTCTTTCATGTTTTAAGAGTCGAGAAAGAAACAAAGATGACTCTTTTTTTAGAAGAATCTTCGGCGAAAATCACATAAAGATAATTTTGTCGACGCGTTTCGAACCAACCAGTGTGGTTCATCGTCAGGACAAGTTGAATGAGCAGATCTTGCAATGCATTATAAATAGATCGGGCAGAATATCCAGGTAACGGCTAGAATCATGACAGCTCGATTTGACCGGGAAACAGCGAGTTAGACCAAAATTTCAATTTATTTATTTATTCAATTTTTTAATTCAAATAAGTTAATTCGGTTATTAATTTTCTTATTAAAATAAACATAAATTGACAATTTTATAAATATATATTAAAATAAGTGAGTTAATATACTATACTCATAAAATAATCGAGTAATTAAAAATAGATAATAGTTAACTATATTTAAATAAATATAAGTTAATTATATTTTAAATAAAATATTAGCTAAAGGGAAATAAATTAATTATAAATCAATGAGGTTATATAAATATTAGTTATAACCTCATTGATTTATAATTAATTTATCTCCCTTTAACTAATATTTTATTTAAAATATAATTAACTTATATTTATTTAAATATAGTAACTATTATCTATTTTTAATTACTCGATTATTTTATGAGTATAGTATATTAACTCACTTATTTTAATATATATTTATAAAATTGTCAATTTATGTTTATTTTAATAAGAAAATTAATAACCGAATTAACTGATTTGAATTAAAAAATTAAATAAATAAATAAATTGAAATTTTGGTCTAACTAGCCGTTTCCCGGTCAAATTGAGCTGTCATGATTCTAGTCGTTACCTGGATATTTTGCCTGATCTATTTATAATGCATTCGAAGATCTGCTCATTCAACTTGTCCTGACGATGAACCACACTGGTTGGTTCGAATCGCGTCGAAAAAATTATCTTTATGTGATTTTCGCTGAAGATTCTTCTCAAAATTGATATGGATCACAGAAGCCTAAATTCAATAAAGATGACTCTATCGCTTTTGGTTGGAAAAGAGATCGAAAGGAAAAGCGCTCGAATGATATTTTAATTTTAATGAGTCAAAAAGATCAAATGACAGCTCTAGATGATCTAGGTAAAAAGGATTACCAAGCAATCATGAACTGCATAATACCTCCCAGTGAACCGAGAAGTACGAGCATGCAATCTCCCCGAATGTTGTGTTCGGTGTATCACATTTGCAATGTGGCCGACGCGGCTTCCTATGGATAAAGGATTCAAGCCTAGAGGGGTCTCCCATTATATACTCGATGTTACGGGGAGCACAAATCCCTACTAGCGATGTCTAGTGCTGAAGCTAATGACAACTCCTTGTCATGCGGAAAGAGTCAATTTTGCGGACAAAACCGACCTCCCTAGAAAACAAGGCTTTTCTAGTGACAAACAAAACAATGAAGCACTATCTTTCCCTAAATATGCATTTAAAATAAAAGCAACTAGGTGTTTAAGGCTTACCTCTAGTCCAATGCTGTTTGTAGCAGCCAAGCCTCTTCGATCCAGATGAGCTCCTTCTCCTTGAAGCCTGCATTCACTAACAAGCAAACGATTACATAGCACCTGAATAACTCATATAATAAAACATATTCATCATAAAGACCAAGGAGTTTATGAAACAAATTATATATAACAACTTGTTGAGAAAAACGAACTTAATTGTATTAATTGGAAACAAAAGAAACCTTACAACCAGTGCCTTGGTGTTGTGCAGGTCCCTCCCAGGGTCCAGCAAGAGTTCTCCTCTACTTTGATCAACTCACCCACTTCCAAATGAAGCTAAGAAAGGATTGGGATCTCTCCTCTCAAGCTCTATAAGGGAGTCCTAATTTCAGCAGCATCTACCCTTAGGAATGTTCAGCTTTCAACCTCCCCTCCCTCTGGCCCAATGCCTGTATTTATAATGCTTTGGAGGAAGTTAAACAGGTCCACCATCAATGGGATAAGCTCCTCTTTCAAAGGGATAGCTCTCCTCTTCATGGGATAAGTTCCTCTTTCATTGGGATGCATGAACCATCTGGAGGCGCTCAATACACGTCAAACCATCTTCTAGAATGCTGTAGAATCGACCGCAAGTAAGTTTTTTGAAGTAAAACTTGCGCCTTTTGACTTTTACAGGGGTACACACCCACCCCTTTACAGACAGAGCGTACAAGTACGCAGGTATTATGTACTTGAGGTGCGTACACGCAGGTAAGAGTAAGAGAAAGTGCAGAACCAGAGTTATGTTGATTTTAAAAGGCTTTCTCTCTTTTTGGAGTTTGATATAAGGAGCAGAGGTATAAGACTTGCCAAGGAGGACAGTATGGTTATTGATGGAGCCATACTGACTGCAAATAGTCATGGTGACAAATTTTAGTGTAACAGATTGCCCCCTAAAGTGCGAAGCCTATAGTAGATTAGGGTTTTATATCATCTAGGAAGGGTGAAGCACTTTATCATTTCGAGGATTATCTTGTGGAGAGCCCAGTCGGAACCTGCAAATATTCAACACAAAATACATATATGAGATCATATCATCGCTGAGGTAGGCATTCCCATACTCAGATTGAAAACTTAACTAACAAACTAACTACTGCTCTGATATAGGAATGATTTTGCAATACATCATAATCATAGACACATGTAGACATAGTATGGACGCAGCCATCTGTTTATAATTAGTCTACTGTATAATGAATACAAAACTCCTCGCAGCCTGGATGGCGGAAACTAGATCCAGGGTCTTCATTTCTGCTTCCCGAAATAGTACGATTCTATCCATGCGAATAAATGAGTTGGTGTCGAACATGGTAGAAACCACTTGATTACCAGTCAATGATGTAAACTGTTAACAAGTGTGAGAGAAACCACCAGTGATGTCAATGGCTCTCAAAGTACCCAGTACAATCCGTGAGATGTGAATGAATGTGTTGATGTCGAACATGTCACGGAATCCTTCGATCGAAAGTCAATGATGTAAATTGTCGTCAAAGGCGAGAAACCTGCCATTGAGGCATGCAGATCTCAAGGTACTGATGATTTCTAGATCATCTTTCTAGATAATGTGATGATGTCGATAGAAAGCGATCCGTCGTAGGCAAGCCCACAACACGAAATCATAAATCAAGTTGAAGAAATGTAGCTGTAAGGACTGACTCAAGGATGGTCAAGATGGATGACAGATATTTTGCAGATGAATGGCTTATTTGCAGTGACCTCTTGAACACATAACGACACAACAGATGGCTTGGTGACAATTGACCCAAAGTTAATACCCAGAAACTGGCTGAAGACTTTCAATGTGGTTTGATCAACTGTTAGGCAAAGGATTTCCCAACCCAGGTGAAAAAGTGTCGTGTTCAAGAGTGGTGATAAGGTTTTTCCGAGACAAAGGATAAAAAATAGGCTCATTTTTCTCTCTTTTCCCCCACCATTTCTGGCAAGTACCTCTTTATTTTTTACAAGCTTGAGGAGGATAACATTTGCTTGACTATAAGCTCATCCTTCGGATGAGTCCAACTTAGTTTAGATTCGAACCCTAAGAAGGAGTGGTCCGTTCTTGTTTGTAATCGAACAGGTCCTTTACTGTGAAATTTTAACAAGTCCAGTATAGGAGAAACTCGGTGTTTTTCAATTTTAGAGAGTCTGAAAAACTTAAGAAGACTCCAGGGTTGACCTTTTTCATAAATTTGTGTCTCCCAAGCCCGAAAAAGTATAAAATAATACTTGAGAGAACTGCTTGATCTTTACGACCAAGGAGTACTTTCATGATTAGTGTCTCTGATCTAAAAAGTAGAAAGCGATCAAGGACACGTCGTTTTATAACCAATATCGAATTCGAAACGACAAAAATCCGGCAATCTTTTCATGTTTTTACGGTCGGAAAAGAGCTGTAAGTGGACCGTCTCTTAATTCCGTTTTAACGAGTGTAAAAGAAACGCTCGGCAATCTTTTCATATTTTAGGAGTCAGAAAAGGGCTTAAAGATGACTCTAAGGTTTCACTTTTTGTAAGTTTTAACGAGTTCGAAAAAATGATAAAAATGTACTCATGGTTTTCACTTTTTCGTAAGTTTTAATGAGTTCGAAAAAATGATAAAAATGTACTCATAGTTTTCACTTTTTCGTAAGTTTTAATGAGTTTGAAAAAATGATAAAAATACTCATATGGCCGACTTTCAATTTAATTTACGAGCAGGAAAAGACGGAAAGAACTCGGCATTTTCATTTGTTTTACGAGAATGAAAGATAGCAAAATATTCTCGATATTTTCATGAGTTTAACGAGTCTTGAAAATAACTGAAATTGACTCGAGATAGGTTTCATTTTTACAAAAGCTTGAAACAGAGAAAAACTATGCTTCAAAGTAGTTTCATTTTTACACAAGCTTGAAACAGAGAGAAAACTGTGCTTGATGCCCCCTAAGCATAACTGCTAGAGCGCATACCCCCCAGCTTCATTTCATTCAATCAGTTGGATGAAGTGAAGGTTCAGTTACGAGATCTTGGAAAGACTCATGGGAGTTGTTTCATTTTTTAGTGAGGTTGACACAGGAAAAGAACTATCCTCAAAACCCTTGTTTCATTTTTTAAACGAGCTTGACCCAAGATAAGGAACTATGCTCATGTCTACTCTCTACAATCTACCTAACAAGGAACATACTCTAAAAACCTTGATTCATTTTTTAACGAGCTTGACACAAGACAAGGAACTATTCTCATCTCACTGATTCATTTTTTAACGAGGTCGACACAGTAAAAGGAACTTTCCTCGAAATCCTACTCTCTACAATCTACCTATATAACCTATCCTTGTTTCATTTTTTAGCGAGCTTGACACAAGACAAGGAACTATCCTCGAACCTGATTCATTTTTTAACAAGGTTGACTCAGTAACAGGAACTTTCCTCGAACAACTGATTCATTTTTTAACGAGGTTGACACAGGAAAAGAACTATCCTCATACTCACTGATTCATTTTTTAACGAGGTCGACACAGTAAAAGGAACTGTCCTCATACTAGCCTGTTTCATTTTTTAACGAGGTTGATACAGGAAAAAACTATCCTCGCACTCACTAATCATGGCTTCCAACTGGAAGAAAGACATGTCAATGGACACACCTTGATCATGGCTTCCAAGAGGTCTTCATCAGAAGGAAGAATAGTTCTCTGGAAGGAACACATGTCAAGGGACTCAAAAGGGATAAGAACATCACCGTTCAAATAATCCCATAGAGTTTTCCATGTCAATTACCGGATCTAAATCAAAGGACGATGAGCATACAGTGAGAGGCTCACTTACATCGGTAACTGAAAACATGGGACCAGTTGCCACATAATTAACCCGTGGCAGGGTAGATACCACTTTAGAATCAGGAACATTTAGGGGGTGTCATATTATTGGTAGTTGAAACAAGACTAGGGAACGAAAGCTGGTCTACAGTCACAATACTGCCATTGTGAGGGAAAGACATCACGCGAAAGAGTGTCGATACGACAACTTTCATTGCATAAACATAGTCTCGCCCAAGGAGTAAATTGAAATCCAAGGGACCTCGAACTACCATAAGATCAATACAGACAGTTTTACCTTCCAAGGTAATAGAAAACTTAGGAAGGATCCCTAAAGGTTCACTAATGGTTCTGTTAAAAGCTTTTAGATTCTGTGTAATAGGCGCAAGCTGAGGGGAACCCAAAGCTTTCCAAACAGTTGAGGATAAAATACTAACAGAAGCACCTTCATCTACCTGAGTATGATGTATGTCCCTACCACCAGCCTTGACAATGATTTGGAAAGGGATGGAGGAAGGAAGACGAGGTTCTGTCAGTCTATTCCAATCAAAGGAAAAGACCTCAGTACTTGGAGGGGGTTCTATTGAAACAGGTGAAATGCCCCCCAGCATAGAAGAATCTGATGTAACAAGAAGAACCTGAGCGGTATGAAGTTCACTCTCTAAAGGGAAAGTGGGATTGAACGAATGTGAAATTGAATCGACCACTTGATCAACTAATGGATCATCAACCTGAGTGACATGAGTTTCACTCTCCAATGGAAGAGTGTGATCGACTGTACTTGAAATTAGATCAATCACTCTGTCAGTTGACGGTAGGTTGGGAGAAAGTTTACGGTAACCAGTTGGAAATTCTTGCTGTGGAACAGTAAGGTTTTCCAACAATTTTGAGGCTTCATCCATGTGAGGGCAAATGTGAGTTTGATGACTCCCTTTGCATAACTTACAAGGAAACCTAACTTTACCCTTTTTCCCAGAAACCTGACTATCACTGGTTGATGGATCAATGGAAAGTTGATGTGATTTTTCTAACCATACTTCCAAGACCTTTGAAATACCAGGACAATTGATAAGGAAGTGGTCACCCTTACAAAGCCTGCAAGGGTATTTGGGTTTACGATGCATGTTGGAGGTTTCCTCAACACAACTAACACTTACAGGGATGGTTGGTTGGTTGACTTCTTTCTTATCTTGATTCTTCTTCTTCTTCTTCTTCTTCCCTTTCTTCTTCTTCTTTGCCACCTGGTTATTAGCATCAAGGCTTTTACGAAGCGAAGAGGAAGAAATGGAGGAAGAAAAATTAGGCGAAGAAGGTAAAGGGTCAACAGAAGGTTGGTGATGTTGAGATGGTGAACTCTGTTGAGGTGAAGCATTCGGTTGAGGTGGAACAATTGGAGTATTTGGGGCCAACGAAGTTGAAAATAACTATATCGGTAAACCTATTGTAAATCCAGGTAATGAAAAAGTAGCCATATAAGGAGGACCAACATTTCCAAAGAAAGGAAAATTACTAGGATTCTTGTTAAGAGGGGTTCCTTGGTTGGTAAATTCTGGAACAGTTGCCGTTATATTCAACTTCAGTGAATTTTATTAACAATTCAAAACTAAAATTAACAATTCACAATTCACACCTAACAATTAAAATTCACAATTCACACCTATGGCCTCTAAAAGTAAAAACAAACAAATTAACACGCACTATCAAATCTAGGAGTCAAACCACACACAAACAGTAACTTTCCGTACCAAAAACACTAGTTGGTGATGAAATCCAACATCGCAGAATTCAGTACAGAAATGGCGGTTGGAACAGTTACCCCGACAACCTGCTTAATGAATAGACTGGACCAAGTTCCTCCACTTTAACTGTCTCGAGTGAAGTGAACCCCCGAGAAAATCCAAGTGAATCTAGCCGACGTCTGCTCCAGGTACAGTGGGATCTTCCCACCACTGTCACCTCAGGAAGAGTCCTAAAGAATATGGCCACTAAGGTTACCAACTGAGACAAATATACCTGGGGGAACAATCTACGATCTGATACGCACGCAAGGGCAGAGTAGCAAGCTCAATCCCCTTGAAGGTTCCTTGACATAATCCAAGGTTTACCAACAAGTGACCCCAGGCTCCTCGACAATGGTTAATCCGAGATTTACCGTTTTTAATACGTGAATATCTGGCGTCATTCCCAATGAGGAAGGATTGATTCCCACACTGGTTCGGACACGATCTCGTGCTTCTCCTTTAAGAGGAGCTTTCCCAGAGTATAAATGCAACAATTGGATTTCTTCCTACCACAAGATACAACTACTTGTTTGTTTTACTGTCTTGGAGAGTTAATTACCCCCTACTCCAAGACACTAGCCTAAGCTATGTTGGTGTATCAGAGCCCTAGAAATGTAAAAATTACTAGATGAATTTTAATTAAGCGCTGTGTTATTTAGGCTGTTATTACTCAAATGGGTAAATGGATACGAAACCAATGGTGTTATGACCCAACTCAAAACTGAATGCAATCGAATATTATAATGTAATCATTTCAATTCGATGAATCCTAACTAAGGTAAGGAGAGAGTTTCCATTCACTTCCAACAATGCAAGAAATTGATCACTAAGAGAAAATATAACAAATTCTCTAATGCACTAATTTCATCAAGAAAAACTAATGCAAATCAATTCCAAAAAGTTTTTTTTTTTATTTTTATTTTTATTTTTGTGTGTTAAAAACAAGAATAAAAATATGTAAATTCAAATCAAAGAAAGCTGATCTAAATCTACGATTGATTTTTCAGAATGTAAACTATGCAATTCTAATCTATGCACAATTCACTTGAAAAGTATGCAAATGTAATCTATGCACACTTTTCATTCATATTCTGAAAATGAGAATTCTAATTATGCAAATGTGATCTATGCAAGAGAATTCTCAAACACAAGATGATTCTAATGTAATCTAAGAACCAATCAAGTGCAAGTCGAGAAAATTGGGCAAGAGTTCCAAAGATCAAAAATAAAAACACTCAAAGGCGATTAACACTCATACACAATTTAGCCTCCAAGTAATGACCAAAGGAAATCAAATTAAGAATTTCTCAAAAAAGAGACTCAAAACACCCAATTGATAAAAGCTTAAAGTAGGAATGCCAATGAAATTAACCAAGGAAAGTTTTTTGACAGGGAACAAGCAGGTTTGGGCAATGGCTAAAACCTATAAACAAATTCTAAACTGATAAAAAAGAGAAAAATTTAAAATTTTCAAATTTTTGACAGGGTATGCAGGCAACCTGTTTACACAGGTGCGTCCACGCTCTGTGCACAAAGCAAAAGTGCGTACAGGTATGCACTGTGCTTAACTCAGAGGGTGCGTACCTCTCCCAAAACTATGAAAAATAAAAACTAACTCAAAATTAACTAAATTCACCCAATCCCACAATCATCAAGTCAAAAACAGAAACAGAAAATACAGTTTCTCTGGTCAAAGTATCAATCAAAAGAGAAATCAATCAAATCCATGGATTCCCCAGTGGAGTCGCCATTTTGTCATGCGGAAAGAGTCAATTTTGCGGACAAAACCGACCTCCCTAGAAAACAAGGCTTTTCTAGTGACAAACAAAACAATCAAGCACTATCTTTCCCTAAATATGCATTTAAAATAAAAGCAACCAGGTGTTTAAGGCTTACCTCTAGTCCAACGTTGTTTGTAGCAGCCAAGCCTCTTCGATCCAGATGAGCTCCTTCTCCTTGAAGCCTGCATTCACTAACAAGCAAACGATTACATAGCACCTGAATAACTCATATAATAAAACATATTCATCATAAAGACCAAGGATTTTATGAAACAAATTATATATAACAACTTGTTGAGAAAAATGAACTTAATTGTATTAATTGGAAACAAAAGAAATCTTACAACCAGTGCCTTGGTGTTGTGCAGGTCCCTCCCAGGGTCCAACAAGAGTTCTCCTCTACTTTGATCAGCTCACCCACTTCCAAATGAAGCTAAGAAAGGATTGGGATCTATCCTCTCAAGCTCTATAAGGGAGTCCTAATTTCAGCAGCATCTACCCTTAGGAATGTTCAGCTTTCAACCTCCCCTCCCTCTGGCCCAATGCTTGTATTTATAATGCTTTGGAGGAAGTTAAATAGGTCCACCATCAATGGGATAAGATCCTCTTTCAAAGGGATAGCTCTCCTCTTCATGGGATAAGTTCCTCTTTCATTGGGATGCATGAACCATCTGGAGGCGCTCAATACACGTCAAACCATCTTCTAGAATGCTCTAGAATCGACCGCAAGTAAGTTTTTTGAAGTAAAACTTGCGCCTTTTGACTTTTACAGGGGTACACACCCACCCCTTTACAGACAGAGCGTACAAGTACGCAGGTATTATGTACTTGAGGTGCGTACACGCAGGTAAGAGTAAGAGAAAGTGCAGAACCAGAGTTATGTTGATTTTAAAAGGCTTTCTCTCTTTTTGGAGTTTGACATGAGGAGCAGAGGTATAAGACTTGCCAAGGAGGACAGTATGGTTATTGATGGAGCCATACTGACTGCAAATAGTCATGGTGACAAATTTTAGTGTAACACTCCTAGGTTTGAAGACACCAGAACACATCTCTAGCCTAGACCTTCTGGATGTGATAATTAGATTTCAAATGTGCCTTAGGTTAATTGAGTTCATTTTCAAGTTTATTTTGAGTTATGTGTTAGTTTGCAAGCCTTAACGTTGTGACTCGAAAAACCCTAAATGCAACTAAATGAGACAAGACCCTTTCAATTTTATGAATTGTCTACACTAGAGAGGGTAGAAAATACATAATCGAATGCAAACAACCAAGCAACCAGAAGCACAATGATTTTTCACTACTTCACTTTTTGAGAAAATAAACTAATGAAAAATATATTCCAATTCCTAATTTCCTGACAAGTACACTAACAATCCTTTCAAAAGCAAAGAGAATTATTTTTCCTTTCAAATTCCAAATGCAATCCTAGTCTTCAATGATGCTAACTACCATAGCATACTAATGCAACAAACTAGAATTTTATACTTTTCATGAAATGACGAAATGAATTTTCTCATAAAACACTTCAATGGAAAAGTTTTCGAGACAATTAGCTCTCAAGCAAATGAAAAACATGAAAAGAGAATCTCTTTCAAACTAATGAAACAATGACTTTACCAAAAACAAGACAAGTAATGTGATCCATGCCAGAAAAGAAACATTTAGACAAGCAAATGGAAACTTTTCAAACTTGTGTAATGGAGGTCAAAGCCGTAGAAGGACCATAAATGAAATGCAAGGAGTAAATGCACCAACAACTTGACTCACTGAGTTCACAATCAGCTGAATGGATGACAATCTAGATGCCCTAATGCCACTAACCATCCAATGACCCAAGAAATCAAGCAGAAAGATGAAAAATCAACAAGCAAACAAACCAAATGAAAATCAACTTTCTAGTTAGGGAGAAGATGGTCTAAAAGGCTTACAGGGTCGAAATCATGAGAGAATAACACACTTGCCAAGATTTGGGGCAAATCCTAATATTCACTTACAGGCATCAGCGCGACTGCCTAACTGAAAACAAGCACCAGAAGGGAGTCGACGTCACTGTTTCTCAGTATTTCGCGCTGATAGGCATGACTGTCAGCAAATTAAGTGTGCTAAGGGAAGGTGCTAAGAAAAAATTAAAAGTTTTCAAAAGTTGGGACTAGACTTGCTACTATGAATTTCAAAACCAGACCAGTAAGCAAAGGAAAACAAACAGAATCAAAGGGAAATGGAGAAACTAGAAAAGTTCACACAAAACCATGAGATTTCAAGCACATAAAGAGAAGGATTGGGTCCCCAGTATGGTCGCCAATTTGTGGTGAAGTAAAATTATGAGTGCGGACACAAACAATTCCTCTACCTCGATAATGGGTCTAGCCACAACCAATACATTCTATGGAAGTTTTCCTTAGGTTAGAACCAATTAAGAGGGCCTACCTCTTAGTACGCTTATCTTGTTTGATGATGACCTTGCTTGCTCACTCAAAATATCTCTCGTTTCCTTCTTCGAACACCTGAAACAAGTAAACAACAACAAACAACAACAAACAACAACAATGATAATAGACAAATTGTAATTCAACCTACTTAACAAGTCAAGAAGCATTAAGCCATAAACATGTGAGATGACACATTATGCAGGAAATCAATCGATAGTTACATATATATTGAATCAAGAAGAGATTACAACCATTGTCTTGACGTTGTTGTTCTCCTTCGGCAAAACCAGGTTCCCACACACTTCCGTTAGCATTCCATGATGGCCTAAACAATGATAGTTTTAAGGCTCTTACCTTTAGGCTTCACACTAAACCAGATTCACACTTTTCCCTCACACAACTAGAGAGCTACAACTATGAATAGCTTGCTATTTACTCCAAACTTAATTAGCACTAGCACACCAACATTAACACTAGCTTGTGCTTGGGAAAAAGGGAGGTTTATATAGCATGAATGGATGGGAGATGGTTCCTCTTCTCATGGGAGAAGGTATTATCTCTTGAGGTAGTTCCATCCTTATAGGGGAAAGGAGCCCAAACTAACATCCTTGACTCCATCCGGCCAAACCATTTACCAGAATTCCATTACGAAGCTTCTAGAGTTGGAAGCTTCGGCTCCTTATTTAAAAAACTTTCCATAAGAGGATTGGCACGACTGGAACAAAGCTCAGTCACTCCGATCGATGCTAGGGACAATGTTAATCCCTGCATATTGTCATGAGGAGTACAAGGGTCATTTGCACTGGTCTTGTAAATTGGGGAAAAAAGAAGATTTGTGGGAAATGGTGCAAAAGGGAATTGTTCTGGTCATGAAGAGGGACACAATGGGAGTTTCTTCATGAAGGGAAAGAATGTAGGGTTCACTATAGAGGTTCTCTAAGATCAAGGGATGGGGAGTATAGGGATAGTGACAAAATTCTGTGTAACACTCTCCTGGCTATCTTTGCTCAAATATGGAACAAAATGCTCTTGAAAGAATGGAATGCCTCTCCTTATAATGGCCCGGTTATAACACAACCAGATAGCCTACTAGTGGTTAATTTTGGCTACATCAAATCCTAACTAGAGTTAAAAAATAGAATATTCTAAAGTATTTTACCTCATAATCACGTGTCTAGCCCATTTTCCACAAATAATGAGGGCTGTCATGACATCCTTTCGAATTATAGGTTGAAAATAGGAAGGTCAACTTTTGAGTGGCATATATTTTGCATGCAAATTCTGATTGATGCACTTCTTGTTCCATTGGAAATATATTTATGTGTAGAACAACATGACATGGTGCATCATTAAAGAAAAAATTTTAACCCCCTAAAAACTTTGTTTGATGCCTCAAAACTCCCGAAAGGTTTAGGACCTCGTTTCGCCAAACTGGGTCCCGCCAGTAAAAATGGTCCCATGAGCTGATTCCTCCACCTTTTCCACTCCAAATGCATTGATATGGATGGAAAACAATCTAATGATCCAATCCAAATCACACCTTCCCATTTTCAGATTCTTTTGGTCCCCAAAAGCTTCTACGGAATGAGGTGAGGAAAATTTTCCTCCACCTCTTCTCTGGTGTACCATTTAGCTTTGCTTGAAAATTATCCCTTCAATCTAATCTACCAAAGGTCATGTTGCCCTTGTCTTGTAGTTCTGGATTTCTTCTGCAAAATTGTATCTTCTGTCAACTCTTCCTAGGCATCTGGTGTCAAACATCCATAGAAGGTAGGAATTGTTCCTCTTATTGATCTAGCATGGAAGGCTCATAGAGTTTCAAATTATCTACATTGACAATTGAGTAAATGCACATATATGGTGGTAAATTGAGTCAATAGGAATTATCACCCACCTTTTCTAGTATCTCAAAGGGACCATACCGCAAAGCCTTGATTTTATTACCAGGCCCCTACAGCCTCTCCGTATTCAATTGTAGCCATACTTTGTCTCTCACCTTGAACGATTTCTATGTTTTGTGTTGATCATGCTTGGCCTTATACTTCTCTTGCAACTTCTGTAGTGTGTCTTGTACCTATAGATGGATTTGCTTGATAGTCTTTATAATTTTTTCATCCCTCAAATCATGTCTTATAAGATGTTCCCTCACTTCTCCTTGCTACCCATATGCAATATCTAAATGAAAAGGTGGAAAATATCCAAAACAAGTTTCAAATGGGAAATTTCCTACAAAAGTGTGGATTTCTTTATTATAATAATGTTTTATATACACCATATTTTCATCCTAGCGCTTTGGGAACTTCTGTTTTTGACCCCTCAGAAGCTGCACCAAAGTCGTGTTGACTACTTTTGTTTGCCCATCTTTCCATGGATGGAATGTTGAGGATCTCTTCAACTTCGTGTCCATATTCTCCCACAATGTAGTCCAGAATTCATTGAGAAATCTTGTATCCCTATCTGAAATGGTTCTCCTTGGCATCCCAAAGTGCACCCAGACTTGTCCAAAGAACAAGTTTTCTTCTTCTTTCCCACCAATGGTATTTTTACATGGAATCAGGACACACATATTGCTGAACTTGTCAACTACCATGAATAGGTAGTCATGTCCCTTCTTGGTGGTCGATAAACCTCGCACAAAGTCCATTGAAATGATTTTCCAAGGATCAGTACGTACAAGTAAGGGATGATATAGACCCCGTTTCCTATTGCTAGGCTTACTAGTAAAACAAAGAATGCATCCTCCTATGAACCTAGATACCTTCTCTTACATCTTGGGCCAATACACATACCTATGCAAGTTAGCCACAATATTTCCTACAAAAAATTTCCCTGCAACCTTGGAGGTGTGAACCTCTCTAATCAGCTACAATCACTCACCTTTAGGAACACATAACCTATCTAGCATGTAAGAAACCCATCCTTGAGATGGTAGTCAATGGTGTTGTCACCATCGTGGACATGACTCTGACTCTGCAACTGCTGATACACCTCCTTGAAGTTCTCATCTTCTGAATATGCCTCTTTGTATGCATCATGGGTGAATGGATCCATGTGCATAAGATTCCCCAAAGCTGTGATATTTGATGTGGGTGGCCTTGAAATCATGTCGGTGAAATTGTTTGTGATTCCCTTCTTATACTTGATCAACAAATGAAACTGTTGTAAAAATCCCATCCACTTGTAATGCCTGGTATGTTGTAGCTTACTCTGGGCTCGCAAATATTGTACTGACTAGTGATATTTGTGGATTACTGTCTCCTTTCCCATCAGATAGTGCTTCCACTTCTTCATAGCTTGCACCATGGCATAGATCTCCTTGTCGTAGGTAGGGTGGTTAATGATTTCCCCATGAAATACTTTAGAATGGTAGCATACAAGCCTTTCTCTTTGCATCAAGACAAATACCATAACATTCCCACTTGAATCTGTCTCCATTTCAAAGGGCCACTACAAGTTTGGTAATGCCAGAACTGGTGCTTGGCTGATCTTCTTCTTTAAATCCTTGAAAGTCCTCTGCTGATCTTTTCCCCACTGGAAAATCTTACCACTTACTATTATGGTGTGGAGCAATGCTACTACCACTGAAAATGAGGCTATGAATTTCCTCAAGTGCTGTGCCACCCCAATGAAGCTCCCGACCTCAGAAAAATTAGTATGCACTGACCATTTCATGATGGCCTCCATATTATAAGGATCTATCTTTAGATCTCCTCCACCGATCACATACCCCATTACACCATAGAAAGTTGTGCAAACTCACAATTCTTGATATTTTCTAGTAGCTAGTGCTTCTTCAATGTTTTCAACACTTGAGTCAAATGTGAAATATGCTCCTCCTAGGTAGCACTATATACCAGTATATCATCCAAATAGAAAATAAAAAATGAATCTATAAAAGGATGCAATACATCAATAATCAATCTCATAAATGTAGCTGGTGGATTACATAGGGGAAATGGCGTGGCTAACCACTCATATAAACCTTGACTAGTTTTGAAGGTGGTCTTCCATATATCTTTTTGTTTGACTCAAACCTGGTGATATCCAAACTTCAAGTCCAACTTGGTGAAGTACTTTTCTTGCTACAACTGATCTAGCATATCATCTATCTTGGGCAGGGGGTATCTAGTGAGCTCCAGTATTGCAGCAATGATGCTGCAACTCTTGGGACTCCCTACTTTACTTTTATCAACCCGGTAGTTCGTAACAAACTTGGAAGTGACGATGCTATATGCACAAGTACTACCTCTTACTGCAGGCTGTCACTTGATCAGCTGGCACAAGTTTGCTAGGAGCTTAAGCCAACTTCTATGACTTCTTAGAAGAATATTTTAACTGTGATGGATGAAAGCTAACTCAAAGAAGGCTAGTTTACCTGCAGAAAGAAGATGAAAGTTGAAAGGAAATGCAAACCCTAGCAAACCCTAGTTTTACAGACTAATCCTACTTGTGCAAGAAAAGAGATGTACCACTACTGAAATGGATGCCATGGACTATTTCAGAGGTAAAATACATGTGTTTAAGCTACTTCTGAAAGAAAATATGAAAAATTCATCTTGTTGTATTTTTGAGCAATTTTAATGCAAAATTATTATGCATGTGCTTTCTATTTTTGACTGTGCAGAGCTTTATTAGTGAAAGAAAATTGAGTGGGCATTTGCAGGGGGTTAGGAAGGTATGGAGAGGACCTAAGGGGTCCCTATCACCCTTCTGGAGATTTCCACCATGCTCAGATCTCGAAAAACTGCTCGCGTTATCTTCTACAAGAGGCTGCAGGGGATCTACAGGAAATTCTACAAGAACAGGCCGAAAGTGATTTTTAGAGGATTGATGGAGAAAAAATGGTGGGGAAGTGGAAATGAAGGATGGATAAGGATGTTAAGAGGTGAGGGACTTGGTAAATGAAGCTCAAGAGTGATGAATATGGTTCGATTTGTTCAAGAATGTAGGAAGCAATGTTGCACAAAAATGTAGAATTTAGGGTTAGTTGGAGAAGGGTGCCAAATGAAGGGAAGAAATATTGAGTGAGGGGTTGGAACAGGTTGTAAGATGGAGGAATAGTAGGTAGGAATTTATTACAGGTGTTTTGCACATTACTTTCCAAAAACTGATCCAAACAAAGACAAAAAAAACAGAGATCTATTTACTTTGACCTAATCTACTCTTAAAAACCAGGAATATGATGAACAACAGTGTATAAATAGGAAATCATGCAAGAGAGCTATGGAAACTAAGTAAGAAAAAATCTGAACATGAAGACATAACTGATGTCAACTTTTCCCAATTCAAAATCTAACACTAGCAATTGCATTAGAAGGCAAAAACACTGTTTTTGTGGCAGGAAGTGTACTTTGGTCTCAATTCATGATCCTAAGGAGGGAGAACTGAGATCAAGGACTGCTTGGTGGCATTTTTGTGGATATTTCTATTACCAAACAGTCAAATCAACCTGAAGCATGAATAACTATCTAGATCATCAAAAGCAACCTAAGAAATGAAGCAAGATTTTAACCTAAATAACATAAATTAGTCTATGAATGCAAGAAAAACATATAAAAGTACACAAAGGAGGTACTGGCACTTGGGTTGGGCCCAACCCCAAGAGCTACAGCCTCCTAAGAAATATTAGAGCTGGTGCAAAGCATGATTCATCTTCATTGATCAAAAAAATAGTAGCTACATCCAAAAACTGTTTACAAGAAGAAGCTCAAAAGTGTGCTGATACAAAGCTGCACTAAAGTGCGAAAATGCATTAACAAAAATGACTAAACTACCTAGGCTTGAAGTCTTCCTATTTATGCATACGAGGGCCCCCAACAGTCCTCCTTAACTTGAGGAGACTGGCTACCCAAAACTGCAGTTAATCAGCCACTTCACTAGACCTGCTCGGCTGCCCTTGAAATCATCTTTGGTGGGCTGTAGAACTCTGAGCTGATGGTGGAGAACTCGAGGAAGGGGTCATTTAGTGTAGTAGACATCCCTCCTACAAATCCTCAACCTTGTTTCCTCGTATTTGGCTGCCAATCTGCTCATAAATGCCTGATCTTGGTCCCAAAAATGTCCAAAAATCTGCAATAAGCACGTGTTAGACCTTGTGGCAAAGCGACTATTCCCATTCACACAAGTAACATAAATATATTCAAAAGCATGCATAAAAATATGGAGAATGGTGGATTAAATGAGAATATTAGACAAAATGATCCCATATAGTTACCCATTTCCGGGGCTCATCATCACTCCCCTGCTAAATGTGTTGCTCTTCCTCTGAGCAACTAATCTAGTTCATCATCCTTGATTGCTTTGACTGCCTCTCTGACATCCCAGGCCTCTGAAGTGATGTCCTCTTCCCTATCATGAAATCCTACCTTTCTGTCTACCTCCTCCCATTGCCTTTGCTCCTCTTCTTCCTTGACCCCTTCTAACAGCCCCAACAGTAGTGGAGGGCTGAACTTAAGGCCAATCCAATTGGATTTCAAGTTCTGCATTGATTGTTTGTATAGGGGTACTCTTCTCATAACCTCCCTCATCCTAGTTGGGGAGTGGTACTCTCTTATTTTCAGAGTATGGGACAAGGTGTTCCATCTCCTTGTGCAAGCATGAATGAAATTATCACCAAACAGTGTTTCCATGTCCTCAAAGTGAGAAATGGCCTGAGCTTGTCTTTCAACATAGTCAAGCACGATGTGAGGGTTGTCTACAAGGTACCGATGGGAATATATAAGGGTTGAGGGATCTTCTGGTTCTGTCCTGATCATAAGTGACTAATTTAGTTCCTTGGCCATAATCTTCTGAATCTCTACTCCCCTTTTTTCCTCATGGCTTAACCAAGAAGCCATGGCCATTAGTTGTAGATCTCATAACATAGTGTTTGGGTCCCATAGATTCATGTTAGGCAGCACCAAGTTATGTAAATAGAATTCTGCCATCTTGGCCTTATCTTCTGCTGAGCTATTGTCACACAATTGCAAAAACTGATTGTAATTCTTGAATGGAGTGGTTCCCCTTTGGGCCACTGTGTTAATTTGAAATTGCAAACATCGGTCTTTAAGGTATAATGCATAAGATTTAGCAAGTTGCCTACATTGTAAGGCTTCTATTGCCCAACTGGCCATGCAGGCCAGTTGGGCCTCTTTCTCTTGCAACTGTTGTTTCAAAACCTATATTTCTTTTGCTGCCTGAGATTCTTGTTCTTGCAGTAGTTTTGTTAGCATTTCCACATTAGCTTGTAGGTCTTCCTCTTTCTACTGTTTCTCAGTTGTGTCCTTGTCTGCTGGAGGTCCTTCTTGCTACTGTTGCCCTCCCAAAATGGATAGCCTTTCTTCCTTGTGGACTTCTTGTAGGTGCAACTGTTTTTTCAGTAGCTCATTCTCCTCCTATAGCTGGGCTCTTTTGCAGCTTTCGACATGCCCTACCATGGTCAATTATCCCCTTAACTCTTTTAGCTTCTCTTCCATGTGGCCTATGTCCTCAACTCCCTTAGATTTGGTGATTTTCATCCATGTGTGTGTTCTGATCCTCTCTTTCTCTAATTCGAAAAATAATGGTACAACAAATTTTTGTGGGATGATTTTCCCACCCTCTAACAGATTGTAGTATGAGCCCAAATCAGGTTGAGGGGTAGGTTCAGCTATTTCTTCATTTTTTCTTTCCCCTTGTGATTGTTTAGCTACCTTCTCCTCCAATTTCTTAGTCTCTTTTAACTTGGCTAAAGTTTTCTGTAGAGATGTTGCAGCTTCCTTTAGAACTGCCTTTGAGTCCATCAACTTAATTTTCTCTTTCCCTGTAGAGGTTTTTGGGCTTCATATTTCATAGGTGATGGATATCTTGGCAGGAGACTCTTCCTTCTTCTTAGTGGGTGAGTCCTCAATGACAATCGGTTTCTTGGACGGTGGCTGAGGTTTGCCTACTTTGATCCTTGTGCTTTTTCTGGCTTTGAAGTACATGGAGCTCCTTTTTCTTTTTCCTCTTTGTTTTGTAGGTGTGCTTAATGCAGCAAGCATAGCTGCTGCCTCTCTTGCCAACATTTCAGGGGATTTCTCTTCCCGCTGTTCTTTTTCTTCACTTCTTGTAGAAATCTCTATGCCCCCTATTTCTGCTTGTGTCTATGATATCTCAAGGTGTGTCTCTTCTTTCTCTTGCTGGGTGCTTGCCTTGGCTGTGGCAGCCTTCTTTTGGGCCTTCTTGGCCTTTTTCTTCCCAAACTTTGTCTTTTTTCCTCTCTCTATTTTTGTTGTTTTCTCCTTTGCTGTCTTAGGTTCAACAGTCTTGTCAAATTCTTCTTTTCCCTTCTGTTCTTCCTCTGTTTTACCCTCTTCTTGAATGTCCTATGTTCCCTCTTCAATGCTTTTCTCTGTTTCTTCAATTGGCTCCCCCTCATCACAGCTGGGTGGGTTGATGTTCTCAGCCAAAGTTTTGACATTATTGTCCCTGGACATATTCCTAAATATTTCCCAAGCTATGGGGACAATATAGCTATGTAAAGCATCTTCCACCAAAAGTTTGATGAGTCCATGGTGGGCTAACTGATCTGGGACTCCTGCATTTAGCTTTGTACCACATTCAATCAAATAGTTAAGGAGGAAATATGGGATGTTCCTCAGGTAGAAAAAATGTTTTCTTAACCACTTGTCCCAATGACTTCTCCTCTTTGCTCCAAGGGAGCCCCAATGGTAAACCAGTAATTCTACTGATGAAATCAGGGGTAAGTTCTAGGGTCAAACCCCTAAAACTAATTGTGGCATGTGTCTTTGAATGTGGTCTCAAGGACATCAAAAACTCTTCAGTCACCTCCTCATCATAACCCTGAATTTTTTCAAAGAAGGATATCCAATGTGCCCTGGTGAAAAAGTCCACCACCTCAGGGTTTTCATACAATTTGCTAGAGTTTAAGGGCTCTTTCCTCATGAATCCTCCTAGCATGGTGTTGAGTTTGGTCTTTAACTAGAAAAGAAAATGCTCAAGTGGGAAAAAAAACACATTTAATCACTGAAACAGAGGATAGATTAATTCAGTTTTTTCTTAGATCAAAGGAGGAATTTCTCATGTGCTCCTTACAATATCAAATGGCAATAATTCCCCTGTTTGAAAACTGCTATCACCCAGAATTTGGTCTGTTTGTTTATGAGAATTTTTTATTTTTTTTACAGAACAGAGCATAAGGACACAGGTTTTTTTCTCAGCACATTGATAGATATGTAAATTCGGGTTTTTCTTCACGCAGACAGGTTGGCCTCTACTACTGCATGCCTTCCTTACAGGAGAATTTTTTTAAAAAAATGATGAGGAGATTTCGGATGCAAGAGAAAAAACTAGGTAAACTTAGTGAATCATGCAGGCAGACTTCCACTTTTTCTCAATGCACAGGTAGATTTTTTACTCTCATTTTTCAATCTAATGTCGTGTTCAATTCACTGTTTTGCACCAAAAAATCATGCACAGAGAAGTTTTCTTGAGCCTACCTTGTTTTGAGCTTGAAATTCAGTGAAGGTCCCGGGTTTTCTTTCTGCAGAGCCGTCCTCTATTTTTCCTGTAGAACCCTTCCTGTAGAAGTCACCCGGCTCCTATAGAATGAAACTGTGCTTCCTGTAGAGTCTGATAGGTGGGAGATTTTCGAAAAACAGGCAAAAAATCTCATGGAGGATGACTGGTTAGCTGCTCTGGAAGTGGTAGATGCATACTCCAGTTGAAAACATCGTGAGTGCAGAATGAACAAAAGGTGATGAATGGCTTAACTGAGCTGTGTTTTATCTGCGGGTGTGATTCGTGGTGAGGTGATGAGGTGGCCAGACTGGACCATTGATCCTACATCACAGCCATAATTTTGCTACATGCCGTCTGACCACCATCACCTCCCTTACTCCCATTATCCGCCACCACCACTACCAGTCCCGATTAATTCTTCGTGAATGGACATTCCACACATGCTGGCTGTGTATGTTATCAGCAATTTTGAATTTAACGGGGCTTGGTTGGATTTCGCGAGGACATGTAATTGACCGACGATGGCCAGTTAACTGGCCACTGATTCCATTCAAACCGAACCATTCCCACAGTTACATAGCCTTGAAATATAATTCATGTAATTGCAGAATAGGTTTTAGTCACTTACATGTGCAGTCGCGGACGTGTTATTTACATTTCGGATACTGGAACCCATTTCTTCATTGTTGTGGCTGCTTGCATTCTGCATGCTCGACCTCAGACTGTTGCTGATGTTTACACATTCAAACAGAGTTCATGCATGTGTCATAGGCTATACTTTACTGTCCTTGACTCTGAAGTATGTGTTTCAGAGGGATCAGCTGCTACAGGAATCGTGTAGGATTTCCTATAGCTGCTTCTCCTTATGAGATTCAAGCTAATATGAGCAGGGCTATAACTACTGGCGAGGATCTTTGCTGGCAAGAAATTTCAGATGGAGGGTAGCAGGTATGGTGAGTGAAAAGAAAAATTGTTGTTTTGATTTGTCACTAAAATTTGTTTGCAGCATAAAAAGCAGGATTTTTGTGTGACTATGTAGGGACATGAAAATGAGTGGAATGGAGGTGTACAAAGATGGAAAAGGATGACATATGGTGAGGGATGGAGGCAAGGAGGTTTATAGGCCTCATAGACAGATCTCAAACCCTCGGGTCCTCTTCTGAGACCGATTTTGGCTTGTCTGTATTTTCTACAGGATCCTCCTGTAGAAGATACAGAGCTTCCTGTAGGATGTGGAATTTTGGGCCAAATGAGACCAGATCTTGGGGAAAGGTAGCGATGATTGAGAAATGGATTGTGAGGGATGCATGCATCCTAGTCATGTCCTCTATCTTTGACGTGCGTGATTCTCCCAAAACCTGTAATGACCTTCCTACAACCTGCAATTTATTCAACAGAAATTAGATTTATTTTTCTTTTTTCTTTTCTTTTTTCTATCTTTTTCTGAGACAGTTGGGGTGCCTCTAGGAGGTTTTCACCCTCACTGACTACCCTGGGCACCTCCAAGAGGTTTTCACCCAAGGATATTTTATTTTTTCTTTATTTTTTGTGTTTTTTTCTTTTTTCCTTTCTCTCTCTTTTTTTTTTTTTTTTTTTCGTGCGTTTTTTCTTCATGATGTAGGTAGAGTGGAGATAGGGACCTACTCCATTACCAATACTGATTTTCTAAGAGTCTCAATGAACTCCTGCTTAGAAAGAGGCTTCTTGTAGATTTTCAATCGATGCCCATTGACGAGCATGGGGATGGCTTCTTCATCAATGGTTCTAATAAGGACTGAACCATTGTCATTACATGTTTCCACTATATATGGTCCCAGCCATCTTGTCCTCAGCTTGCCCTTGAGATCCTTGTACCTTGAATCATATAAAAGCGGCCAATCTCCTGGCTAAAATTGCTTCTCTTTGAGGTGCTCGTCATGCCATATCTTTCTTTGAAGCTGTATTACCTCTGAGTGGAGAAGGGCCTACATTCTCTGTTCATCTAATCCATTCAGCTGAAGAAACCTTTCCTGTTGTGCATGGCTGAGATCTAGGTCCAGCTGAGCTACCAACCTCAATGTGCTATATTCAAATTCTATAGACAGCAAAGCCTTCTTCTTGTAGACCAGCTCATAGGGTGTGAAACCTGTTGTAGTTTTCCAGGTAGTGTTGTAGGCCGAGGTGGTCTCAACCAAGCGAACTGCCCAATCTTTTCTGCTGTTTCTCACTACCTTAGTCAAAATCCCTTCCAAAGCTCTGTTAGTAACTTCCACTTGTCCATTTTCTTGCATATGATAAGGGGTGGAAGTTTTGTGCTTAATCTTGTGATGAATGAGCAGGTCTTCAATCAGGTTAGAGGTAAACTGACTTCCTTGATCTGTGACTAATTCTCTTGGGTAGCCAAACTTGTAGAAGATATTTTCCCTCAAAAACTCAGCTACCTTTTCTTCTGTTGCTGCTTTGATTGCCTTTGTTTCTACCCACTTTGTCAGGTAATCTGTGCACACAATGATGTAGGACCTTTGTTTTGAAGGAGGGTTGATAGGACCAACAAAGTCCATGCCCCACTTCTCAAATGGCTCGAAAGTCACCTGAGGCTGCAAGGGCATCTCATCCTTTGGAGTAGGTTTCCCCATCCTTTGACATTTGTCACATTGGCTGATGTATCTCCTGACATCTTGGTGAAGAGTGAGCCAATAGTAACCTGCTTGTAGAATTTTGAAGGCGGTTCTCTTTGCTGCAAAGTGGGATCCACAGGGCCCATCATGATAGGTTAGGAGGATGTCAAAAACATCCTCCTCCCTGACACATCACCTCAAAATTTGATATGGGCCAAGCTTAAAAATATTTCCCCAATCCACGTGAATGGGGCACTTTTCCTCACGATCTTGCTCTTCCCTTTTGAGGATATGTATGGCAGAAACTGTGCTGAAACCAAATAATTTTCAATATCAACAAACCATGGAGAGAGTACTGAGATAGCAAACAGGCGTTCATTTGGCATCTGATCATCCACCATCCCTTCTTCACCTGCAGGCAAATCTAGTCTAGACAAAAAATCAACAACAACATTTTCCTTACCTGGCTTATCAATAATGGTCAAATCAAATTTCTGCAATAAAAGTAACCATCTAATGATACGAGCGTTTACATCAGGTTTTTTCATCATATACCTAATTACAACATGATTAGTATGCACAAAAGTTTGATAGCCAGTGACGTAGTGTCTGAACTTGTTTAGGGAATGGACTATAGCCAGGAGCTCTTTCTCAGTTACAGTAGGCTACTCCTATGGCTTTGCTCGAGGCATCTATGTGAATGTGGAAAGGTAGGGCCTAGTTTGGACCTCTCAAGATTGAGGCAATTATCGGCTTATCTTTCAAAGCATCCAGAGCCTCTTGACAGTTGTCAGTCCATATGAACTCAACATCTTTTCCCAAAAGACCAAACAATGGAGAGGCTAGCTTACTCAAATCTTTAATGAATCTTCTATAATATCCTGCTAAGCCTAGAAAACTTCGAACATATCTTACCTTTTGAGGAGGTGGGATCCTTTCGATGATAGAAATCTTGTTGGGACCCACCTGCAAACCTTGCTGAGAAATTTTATGACCTAGCACGGTCCCTTCAGTCATTAGGAATTCACATTTATCAGGACTGAGGGACAGGTTCATCTCAATGCACTTGGCTAAAACTTTCCTCAGGTTAGTCAGAGCTTCTCAGAAGTTAGAACCATAAGGGGTAAAGTCATCCATATGGATTTCCACTGAATCGTGAACCAGCTTAGTGAATATACTCAGTACTACTCTCTGGAAAGTCACAGGAGTGTTGCATAACCCAAAGGGAAGGACCCGGTAGGCAAAGGTACCCCATGGACAAGTGAAAGTAGTCTTATCTTGGTCTTCTAGGCTGATTTGGATCTGATTGTACCCACTAAACCCATCTAGGAAGGAAAAGAACTTCTTCCATGCCAGGCCATCTAACACTTGATCTATGAAAGGCAAAGGGAAATGGTCCTTCTTGGTGGCTTTGTTAAGTTCTAGATAATCTACATAGATTCTCCACTTCCTGTTTTTCTTGGGCACAAGCACCAAAGGAGAAATCCACTCACTATCAGAGATGGGGTAGATGAATTCTGCATCCAGCAACTTTTGCAATTCTTCTTTGACAATGTCCTTAAGGGCTGGATTCATCCTCCTTTGAAGCTGACTGACTGGTTTACAATCCTCTTTAATGTAGGTGTGATGGGTACAGACTAAAGGATGAAATTCTTTCATCTCATTATAGCTCCAAGTAAAAGCATCCAAATGGTTGTTCAATAAGCTACATAGCTCTTTCTCCTGAGAGATGGATAGGGATGAGTTGATCTTCAAGGTTTTTTCAGAGCCAAATTCCACATCCTTAACTCAGAGAGAGGTCGGATCAGCTACACAGAGATCAACTAAAACACTGGCTTGGGTTTCTTCTACCAACTCTTCTAATGGCAGCACACTCGGGGGTGGATTTTGAATCAAATTCTCAATAAGATCATCCTCAGTTTGAGGACCTCCCCTGGTGGCTTCCACTGTGCATAAGGGGCAGAGCAGACTTCACCTTCATCTTCCTCCTCCAGCCAAAGAGGTAAGTCATGTTCTAGCAAAGGTTGGGCAAGAGGATATAGGACTAGCTGTTTGGACATATGCCCATTCTTGATGGTCATGCTCCCAGCTCGACAACTGATGTAAGCATCTGCAGTAGCCAACCAAGGCCTTCCCAAGATGAGGGGATACCCAGTGAGTTTTTTCTTTAGCTAAAGGACCAAGAAGTTAGCAAGGTACTCCCAGGAATCAATGGAGACCATGACATCTTCCACAATCCCTTCAGGAGTCATAGTGGAGTGGTCTGCTAACTGCAGTATTGTTGAGGTGTTTCTTAGGGAACTCTGAAGGTTGAGTTTGAGCATAGTGTCCTTGGTCATTACGTTAATGGCAGCCCCTAGATCAATCAAAGTGTGAGGGATTATGGTGCCATTTATGTGGACATCAACTATAGGACTCCCAGGGTCCAGATATTTTGGACAGATTATCTGTCCCAACATCAGGTCAGACAGTTGTCCTATGACATTGATAGTTGCGGCACCTATCTTGCGCCTGCATGGGTGCCTGAAGCACTTCTCTTTGATCAACTTATTGTAGATTGGAACATCTTTTATGGCCTAGAGAAGTGGAATTTTCACACATAACTGTTTAAGTTCTCCCAGAAGTTTAGTTTCTTCTGGGTTTGGTTGCGTGGTTCCAGTTAGTCTCTTAAGAAAGGGTGGAATGGCTTTGGGCTCACTTTCTTTTTCTCTTCCTCTTCCTCCTTAGGAGGAGGTTGGCTATTTGGGAGGACCTTCCCAGATCGTAGGTTGATCTCCTAAATCTCCACAGCATAGGTAGGGCATGTGGTTTCTCCAGTATATACCTACTGGGCCTGTCTGTTATTGGGGTTCGGGTTCGGTTGAGCAGGTATCTAGGGTTGTCTTGGAGGAGCAGGAGGTAATGGTTGTGGTTGAGTAGGTGGTGGAGGAAAAAGAGTAGGAGGAGAGTTGTATTGGGGCCTCCACCCCTGATGAGGTGCATTCCACTGAGGTTGTGGCTGAGTGTGAGAATGAAACGAGTGAGCAGCTGGTTGAGTATGGTATTGAGGAGGATATGACCAAGGAGGGGGTGTGGACCAGGAAGGATGAGCAGGGGGACCCCAAGAAGGCATGGAAGTGGCTTGATTGGGGTTGTAATAAGTCTGGGATGTCCCTTGCATTCCCTGCTGGTAAGGTCTGGGTCCATGTGGTCTCCTTTGGTTCATGAAGTAGAGTGGTTCAGTGGCTCCTTCAGCCCCTTGGTACATAGCTTTAAATCCAGGCAAGGAAGGGCACTGATTTGTAGGATGGTCTTCTTCACAGACAAAACACACTTCTACAGAGTGTAATGGACATTCATTCCTAGGATGCTTTCTAGTGCACCTGGGACAAAAGATGGCCAAAGCCCTCTCGGATTCCTCTTGCTTCTTTTGGATTCACAAGGTATCCATTTGCATGGAAATGGTCTGTCTCACCTCGCTTTTGAAATCTTCCATTTGATTTGCAAACTCGTTTTTAGGGAATGAACTAGATAAAGGGGTACTGGCTAAGAGTTAACTTCTTCTACCTTTCTTTCTGGCTGCCCTAGAATGGTTTCTAAATACAACCTTTATGTCATCATAAGGTAGCTGGTAGATGTCTCCTCTAGCCAGCAAATGGAGGGTATCTAGAAGGTCTTTAGGGACTCCTTTGAGCAGAACCAACTTCAGAGATTTAGGGTCAAGTGTGCACTTGGCCCTTTTATAACTGATTCGAAGCCTCTCTTCATAGTCTTCTAAATATTCATCACTTCCCATGGTCATTCGAAAGATTTATTCCTTTGTATCCTTTGACCTACAGTAGTCCTGGTATTAGTTGTTAAAGGCTTGCTGCATTTGAGCCCAAGTTGTGATACTGTTTCCAGGTAGCCCCATGAACCAGTGGAGTGCTACATCCTTGAGAGTAGAAGGAAAGAGTTTCAACTTTTTCTCGTGCATAGTCATAAGTTTGACAAAGGACAACAAACTCAAACAAGAAGGTATCAGGGTCTTCAGTAGTCAACCCATGAAAGTGAGGTAAGGCTGAGGGACTGATGTTTTTCATCTTTGTGTCCCCATTGGTCTCTCGAATGGGAAAGGTACCTTCTACTCTCTCCCCATTACCATTTCTGTTTTCAGCCATGGTCTCAGGAGGAATGGCTTCTTGTTCTTCTTCTATTATAGGATCTCCATATATCTCTGGAGGTTCACCCATAGGTTCTTCAAGATCACTGCCACCAAAGAAGAGAGAAGGTGACTCAATGATGTGGTGAGGGTGTTGGGTAGGAATTTTCTTGAATTGTCTCTGTTCCTATGAGGCATGAAATGAAATCTCTTTTTTGGGTGATTTTTGTTGTTGTTTTTTTTTTCTTGTACCTGCAAAAACTAAAATAGATTGAACTTCAACTAATTGAAATCTATCTTGCTGAAATGAAATTGCAGAATTGAAATGAAAGCAAGAAAGGACTAATATATTTTGCTGAAATGAAATTGTGGAATTGAAATGGAAGCAGGAAATGTCTAATCTATGCTTGCTGAATTGAAATTGCAGAATGGAAAGGAAGAAACTACTCTACTCTTGCTGAAATAAACTACTTAGCAAAAAGTTTGCAGTAGAAAATAGAAGAAAAACAGTAATCACAAAATACTCTGATGCTTCCCCGAAACGACGCTAAAAATATGGTGAGCTCCAGTATTGCAGCAATGATGCTGCAACTCCTGGGACTCCCTACTTTACTTTTATCAACCCGGTAGTTCGTAAAAAACTTGGAAGCGACGGTGCTATATGCACAAGTACTAGCTCTTACTGCAGGCTGTCACTTGATCAGCTGGCACAAGTTCGCTAGGAGCTTAAGCCAAATTCTATGAGTTCTTAGAAGAATATTTTAGCTGTGATGGATGAAAGCTAACTCAAAGGAGGCTAGTCTACTTGCAGAAAGAAGATGAAAGCTAAAAGGAAATGCAAACCCTAGCAAACCCTAGTTTTACAGACTAACCCCACTTGTGCAAGAACAGAGATGTACCACTACTGAAATGGATGCCATGGAATATTGCAGAGGTAAAATACATGTGTTTAAGCTACTTCTGAAAAAAAATATGAAAAATTCATCTTTTTGTATTTTTGAGCAATTTTTATGCAAAATTATTATGCATGTGCTTTTTATTTTTGACTGTGCAGAGGTTTATTGGCGAAAGCAAATGGAGTGGGAATTTATAGGGGGTTAGGAAGGTATGGAGAGGACCTACGGGGTCCCTAGCACCCTTCTAGAGATTTCCACTGCACTTAGATCTCGAAAAACTGCTTGCGTTATCTTCTATAGGAGGCTACAGGGGTCTACAGGAAATTCTACAGGAACAGGCCGAAAGTGATTTTTAGAGGATTGATGGAGGAAAAATGGTGGGGAAGTAGAAATGAAGGATGGATAAGGATTTTAAGAGGTGTGGGACTTAATAAAATAAACTCAGGAGTGATGAAGATGGTTGGATTTGTTCAAGGATGTAGGAAGCAATGTTGCACAAAAATGTCGAATTTAGGGTTAGATGGAGAAGGGTGCCAAATGAAGGGAAGAAATATTGAGTGAGGGGTTGGAACAGGTTGTATGATGGAGGAAGGGTAGGTAGGAATGTATTACAGGTTTTCTGCACATTGCTTTCCAAAAACTGATCCAAACAAAGACAAAAAAAAACAGAGATCTATCTACTTTGACCTAATCTACTCTTAAAAACTAGGAATATGATGAACAACAGTGTATAAATAGGAAATCATGCAAAAGAGCTATGGAAACTAAGCAAGAACAAATCTGAACATGAAGACATAACTGATATCAACTTTTCCCAATTCAAAATCTAACTCTAGCAATTGCATTAGAAGGCAAAAACAATGTTTTTGTGGCAGCAAGTGTACTTTGGTTTCAATTCATGATCCCAAGGAGGGAGAACTAAGATCAAGGACTACTTGGTGGCCTTTTTTTGGATCTTTTATGTTACCAAACTTTCAAATCAACATGAAGCATGAACAACTATCTAGATCATCAAAAGCAACCTAAGAAATGAAGCAAGATTTTAACCTAAATAATAGAAATTAGTCTATGCATGCAAGAAAAACATATAAAAGTACACAAAGGAGGTACTAGCACTTGGGTTGGGCCCAACCCCAAGAGCTACAACCTCCTAAGAAAGATCAGAGCTGGTGCAAAGCAAGATTCATTTTCATTGATCAAAAAATTAGTAGCTACATCCAAAAACTGTTTACAAGAAGAAGCTCGAAAATGTGCTCATACAGAGCTGCACTAAAGTACGAAAATGCATTAACAAAAATGACTAAACTACCAAGGCTTGAAGCCTTCTTATTTATGCATACAAGGACCCCCAACATTCCTCTTTAACTTAAGGAGCTTGGCTGCCCAAAACTGCAATTAATCAACCACTTCACTAGACCTGCTCGGCTGCCCTTGAAATCATCTTTGGTGGGTTGTAGAACTCCAAGTTGATGGTGGAGAACTCGAGCAAGGGGTCATTTAGTGTAGTAGACATCCCTCCTACAAATCCTCAGCCTTTTTTCCTCATATTTGGCTGCCAATCTGCTCATAAATTCTTGATCTTGGTCCCAAAAATGTCCAAAAATCTGCAATAAGCACATGTTAGACCTTGTGGCAAAGTGACTATTCTCATTCACACAATTAACATAAATATATTCAAAAGCATGCATAAAACTATGGAGAATGGTGGATTAAAAGAGAATATTAGGCAAAATGAGCCCATATAGTTACCCATTTCCAGAGCTCCTCAGTATCTATTCTTAAGCACGATTTTGTTTAATACCCTATAATCTATAAAAATCCACCAAGTCCCATCCTTCTTTGGAAAAATGATGATGGGTGACCCACATGGTGATATAATCGGTTGAATGACACCCTGTTCCAACAACTTCTTCAATTGTTTCTTCACCTCACTTGCTTCAATAAAAGATTGCCTGTACAACCCAATATTTGGCAGTGGGGAGTCTAGAAATAGTTGGATCGCATGCTCCATTTATCTCTTAGGGGGTAACCCTTTAGGCTCTTAGAACACATCCTTGTATGTTTGTAACAACTCATGCAATTGTTGTTTTTGTTTCTTAGTACACCACTCCATGGACGGCTTACTTATTATTGACTCCTCTTTAGACTAATTTTCTCTTTAAAACAATAATGCATACTCCTTACTAGAACTGATCAATTTCTTGGCTTGGTTGGAACTTACCAGTGATATTTTCGACTTTCCTTTGTGCTCTTTGATGATGAACGATTTTCCATCCTTGAAGAGATGATATTGGTTGGATCTCATGAATATTTCATCACACCTGTACATGTATGGACACCCATGAAAACCTCCACATACATCAAGGGGAAGCACATCTAGGTCTACTTCATTAATAAAATCAACACTGATAAAAAAAAATAAATTAATTTTACACTATTTTGTTACCTTCAACTCTGCATCCTTTTTTACCCATCCCAATGAATATTGGTTTGGATGATCACAAACTTCCAGCCCCAACTTCTTGACCAGCTTTGTTGCAATGAGATTTGCCTACGATCTTGAGTCAAATAGAGCATCAATATTTGTCTTCTTGAACTGTATCTTGATATGGAAGGGTTTTGCCATTTCTTTCTCTTCATGTGGCTGAAGGCTACTCAAATTCACCTACTTCTATACTGATGTACAAATGATCTTCTCATCCACGTCCGAGCTACTTTCAACTTGGTTTCTCGAATCAATAGCCATGAGATTCTTCTTCTTCTTCTTCGGGTTTAGCTCTGGATGTAACTTCCAATAACTCTCCTCTGTATGACCATTAATGTTGTAGTGGTTGCTAGGATATTTTCACTTGTGTGTCATGGATGCCGTCTTTTTATATTTTCCCCCTATTTTCTAGTTCTTCCCCTCCTTAGAAGCTTCTTGTTTCTCCCCTTGCTTCGATCTAGTTGATTGCGTTATTTTCAGGCCTATGTTTTCCAAGTATTGTGCCTGTACACAAGCCTTGTCCACCAATCTAGGCTTGAACAACACCACTTTCTCAAGTAGATGGTGGTGCAGACCCCCCAAATACTTGAGGAGTACATCTGGGTTCTTTGGAGAGATACCCAACATTATAGCCATCTTTTCAAATTTTTTTGGTGTACACCTATACGCTTTGGCCCGATAGTTTCCTGAAGTAATGCCACTGGATCCACTATTCCCCCACATACCTATTACACAACATTTTGTCCCTATACTCCCCGTTCCTTGATCCTGGAGGACCTCTACAGTGAACCCCACATACTTTGCCTTCATGAAGAAACTCCCATTGTGTCCCTCTTCATGAGCAGATAAATTCCCTTTTGCACCATTTCCCCTGAAACTTCTATTTTTTCCAATTTACAAGACCGATGCTAATGGCCTTTGTCTCCCCCGCGCAGATGTGAAGAGATTAACACTACTCCTCGTGTTCACTGGAGTGACTGAGCTGTGTTTCAGTCGTGACGGTCCTGTTACGGAAAGCTTTTTAAATTAGAGCCGAAGCTTTCAGCTCTAGAAGCTCTGTAACGGAAGTCAGGTAAATGGTTTGGCCGGATGGGGTCGAGGATGAAAGTTTGGGCTCCTTTCCCCTATAATGATGGAACTACCTCAAGGGATAAGTACTTCTCCCATAAGAAGAAGATCCATCTCCCATCCATATTTCCTATATAAACCTCCCTTCTTCCCAAGCATAAAATAGTGTGGATGTTATTGTCACAGTTGATAGTTTTGGCAGAGATTGTTTTGGAGTACACAAGCAAGTTATTACTAGTTGCAGCTACCTAGTTGTGTGAGGTAGAAGTGTGTTTTGGTTTGGAGTGAAGCCCAAATGGAATATCCTTTAAACTATTGTTGTTTGAAGCCATCATGGAATGCAAGCAGAAGTGTGCGGGAACCCGGTCTTGTCAGAGAAAGACTGCAACGTCAAGACGAATGGTTGTAATCTCTCTTTGATATTAATATATGCAACTATCGATTGATTTCCTACATGTTTTGTAATATTACATATCCATGTATTAACGCTTCTTGAATCGTTAAGTAGGTTGAATTGCAATTTGTCTATTATTATGTTTGTGTCTTGTTGTTGTTTACTTGTTTCAGGAACTTGATGAAGGAAGCGAGAGATTGTTGGAGCGAGCAAGCGAAGACTTCATCAAATAGGATAAGCGACAAAGAGGTAGGCCCTCTTGATTGATTCTAACCTAAGGAAATCTTCCATAGAATGTATCTGTTGTGGCTAGACCCATTATCGGGCTAGAGGATTCCAGTTATAATTTTACTTCACCAAAAATTGGTAACTCTGCTAGGGATTCCAATCCTTTTGTTTGTTTTTGATTTCATGATGTCATGAGAACTTTTCTAGTTTCATGTTTTCCCTTTGGTTTTGTTTCTTTTCTCCTGCTTACTAGCCTAAGTCTAAAATTCATAGTAGTAGATCTAGTCCCTGTGTTGAATTTTTATTTTATTTTTCCTAAGTTACCTCGGCCAGTGTGCTTAATACACTGACAGTCTCACCGACCAGTGCGAATTGCTGAGGAACAGTCGCGCCGACCAGCCTCTGGTGGTCGTTGTGAGTTAGGTAATCACGACAATTCCTGTAAGTGAAGATTAGGGCTTGACCCCAATCTTGGCTAGTGTGTTCTGCTCTTGTGTTTTGATCCCATGAGCCTTTATGATTGTTTTCTCCTTGATTAGAAAGCTATTTTTCATTTGGTTTTGCTTGCTTGTTGGCTTGTCATCTTTCTATTTGATTGATTGAGTCATTGAGTGGCCAGCGACACTAGGGCATCTAGTTGGTCACCCATCCAGTAGTTCGTGAACTCACCAAGTCAGATTGTAGGTATGTTTACTCCTTGCGTTTGTTTTTTGGTCCTTTTTATGACTTTGACCTCTTTTTGCACAAATTTGAAAAAGTTTTGTTTACTAGCTTGAATGTCTCTTTCTGCCATAGATTACATTGTTGGCCTTGTGTTTGGAAAAGTCGGTGTTTCATTGATTTGAATGAACTTCTCTTTTCATGTTTTCATCTGCTTGAAGATCTCATTGTCTTGAAAAAAATTTCATTGAAAGATTGTATGCGAAAAGTTTGTTTCATTGTTTCGTGAGAAAGCATGAAATTATAGCCTGTTGCATCATTGTGTTATAAAAACTTGCATCTTTTTAAAGACTATAATTGCATTAGCATTTGAAAAAGGAAGATAATTTTTAATTTTGAAAGGACTAATAGATAAGTTCTTGTCAGGAAATTAGGAATTGGAATGCATTTTTCATTAGTTTATTTAAAAAAAAAAGTAAAGTAGTGAAAGATCATTTCGGTTTCAGTTGCTTGATTGTTTGCATTTGATTGAGTAGTTTCTACCCTCTCTAGTGTAGGCATTTCATCAAATTAAAGGGTCTTGTCTCATCTAGTTAGATTTTAGGTTTTTTCGAGTAGCATCGCTAAGAACTAAAAACTGAAACTTAACTCAAGATCAACTCTAAAATGAATTCAATTAACCTAAGGTGCATTTGACCTTAATGATCATATCTAGAAGGTCTATGCTAGAGATGTGTTTCGACCTCTTTAAACATAGCAACTATTATTAGCTTCAGCATTAGACAATGCTAGCATGGATTTGTGCTCTCTGTATCGTCGAGTATATAATGGGAGACCCCACCAGGCTACAATCTCTCTATCCTTAGGAATCCGAGTCGGTCACCTTGCGAATGTGATACACCGAACACAAAATTCGGGGAGATTGCCTGCTTGTACTTCTTGGTTCTCGAGGAGCTATTCTGCAATTCACAGTTGCCTAGATAATCCAAAGTGGTCATTTTATCTTTTTGACTCATTAAATTTAAAAGATCATTCAAGCACTTGTTCTTTTGAGCTCGTTTCCAATCGAAAGTGATAGAGTCATGTTCGTTTCTTTCTCGACTCTTAAAAAATGAAAGAAAATCAGTCTTTTATGTGTCTAAATAATTGATTGCCCACGATCCAAAACATCTTGTTAGTCTTTTTGACCAAATCGTGAGCTCCCTTAAAAGGAAATTTTAAGCCTTGAAGTTATTTGTTCTGTCGAAATACAAGGTCATCATGGCTGAACCATCTGGTTCACCCTATTCCTCTTCCTCTCCTCCATCTGAAAGATTGTTTGAGGAGCCGTTTCCTGAGTATCAGTCACTTGAGGACCAAAATTTTGAACTCACAATAGTTTTGAGTGTTCAACGATTGTCATCTCGTCCTCCGTCTACTTTCCATTCAGGGTCATCTTCTAATCTTGGCCTAGAATCTCCGGACCATTCCGTTCGAACTCCAAAGAACTCGTTGACCACTGATGGTCAACTTGGACTGGTTATCTATCCTCCAAACCCTTTGTTTGATTTTGTTGAGATATCACCGTAGCATCCTTATAGTCTGTACGACTAGCGGGGTGTTCCTTTGGAACTATCCCCCTGTACACGTTCGACCATTTGTCATCGTTTGTTTTCAAACATGGAACACGAAGGTGATGCTCCAGTCACATCTCCAGATGAGTCTAAAGTTTCTACTCCACACACTATTGAGGGGGAAGAATTGCAATTACAGTTCCCTCCCAAGGGTTTCCCTTATTCGAAAGGTATTCCCGCCAGTTTTCCAACCAACTATGTGTCTTTGGGGTACTTAGTTTCAGGCACACCTAGTGCCTTGTCACTCTACCATAATCCTATATGGGCATTAGGCGTCAGGCCTACGTTAGGTCCGTTCATCATGAACATGACTTCCCAACAAGATGTTACTTCAGTCCCGGTGCAACCCACCATTCTGAATACCCTTGTATTATCAATCCTAGTTACACATCAGTCACAACCAGTAGTTTCAAAGATTGTCTCTGTCAGTTCCTCTGTCCCATTAGTAAGTGGCCAGATTGTGCCACCACCTTGGGGGGTAGAACCTGAATGTCTCTATGGTGTTAGGTGCCACTAATGTGAGAGGATCTCAAGCTCACATGGTTGGTATACACCAACCCTATTCTGGTATTATTTATAACCCTCCTGACCCTATTGGATCAAGCAATGTTCAGTACCAACAGGTTTAGAATCTCATTGGTTTGTTTGGATCAAACAACATTCATTATCAGCAGCTCTATGGGGCTCAGGTCAAATATTAAAATCCCTATGTTCCATATGGTTCTCAAGGATTGGTTAATCAACCTTACACCCTCCAAGATGGGCAGTACATCCAGCCTGGCTGTGGCCAGATTTAGTTCGGTAATTTCTCGAGCACTGTTAAAGTACCCTTGCAACAGCAAGGACATCCTTTACAACAACCAGGGTAGCCTTTGTTACTACAAGGGCAACCTTTGTTGCAACAAGGGCTCTTCGCGCAATAGTAAGGGAAAATTATCCCGCAACAAGGTATCTTGCAACAACCGCAAGGTCAATCCTTACAGTAGTTGCAGCAAGTTGCATAATAGCAGATGCAATATGCTCCACATACCTCTCAACCCATACCCTCGTAGGGCCAACCTTTGCAAAGCCAGGGACAAATTTTACAACCACAAGGTCAACCCTTGTAACAACAAAACCAAAGGGCAACAACAACCCTTGTATACATACCAACAAGGTCAACCCTTGCAGGGGCAGGTTCAAGGTCAAGTCATGCAACAGCGGGTCCAGAATCCTCTTATCCTAGGTCAACAGGTTCAGAATCCTGCTGGTAGAGGGAACTAGGTACAAAACCCATACGTCCAAGGGTAACAAGCGTATCGACCTTATGCACAAGGAATGCAGGACTAGAACCCTGTTGTTCAGGGACAACAGGTCCCATATCCATACGTCCGAGTTCAACAGGCTCAACAACCTTTTAACCCATACGTTTCCTATTAGCAACCTATGCCTAGACAGTTTCAAGGTATTCAAGGTCAGAATCCTCCCTATGGTCAAGGTAATCTACAATGGGGGCAACCTCAGATGCCCTATGGCCAAAATCCCCCACTGTGGGGCCAAAATCCTTACTAGTAGGGATGGGATCCTCCTTATGGGCCCTGTAGATTTTTGCTACAAATCAGCTAGCTTTGATACCATGTATAAATTCCCACTGTAGATCAACAGATTATGCAATATACTAAAGAAAAACACAATATCTACTTCTACAACAAACTTTGCAAAAGCTTAATCGAATATGAGCAAGATCAAATAGAACACATATAACTGAGAATGAGAAATCAATCACATGAAACACAAAAGAATAACCCGAGGAAAGCCTCAGCCTAAAACCCCAATATTTGTATTATCATACAAGTGGAAATATGTTTAGATTACAAAAAGAAACAACTCGCAAGCTATCCTGCTCTCTCTGTAATCAAACAATGCTGCTCATAGACAGTCAAAGGCTTCTCCAAACCTTCTCCTCTGCCCTCCAAGCCTCTTATTTCCTTGTCCAGTTTTCCTTGGGGTCCAGTGTTGCCACCTATGTGAATTGGCCTCTTCACACACTCACTAACCTCTGATCTAACTGCACAATCCTGAAGGAGATAATTCCATCTGCATGGATGAGTTTCCTATATAGGAAAAATCCTCCAACTAATAGTACATTGTCCCTTCCTCTGATCTCAACTGGGTCTATGACTAAACTGACATGCATGAGTTATTTATGAGAGATTATTCAGTTATCTGGAGAGTAGCAGTTACATGCATGCAAGCTTTAACTAACTGAACTCACAATTATTTCCACAAACTTTTGGAACTAATCTAACTGGACTTAACTCAGTTAACTGAGCTAACTAATTACAACTCAAATTACAACTCATCCTTATCTCTTTAACTGAGGGACAAATTCATCAATCAATGGAGAAACTATTGCATGTCTTCACATAGACTTCATGTTTCTTGAACATTTGGAATGTTCTGCATGCAACACTTCTTCCAAGTGTTGTTACTCCAACAACTCTAGAAACAAAAAAAACTCCAACCTGCCCTTCCTGTTGGGCTAGAAACATCCTTTGATGTTGAAGCTCCGTCTGCCACTGACAAGTTCTCCCTCTCTGACCTCTGAGCTACTGCAACACTTCATGCATCTCGCACCATTGCACACCTCTCTGTGCCATCCTGCATTGGTGCAACACTCCTGTGCCTCTCGCATTGTTGCAGCCTGCTAACTCTGCACTGTCTTGGGAGTCCTGCACTGTAGCTCTCTTTACCGCTCCATCCGCATCCGTCTATACCCACTCAACCAGTCCTGCTACTCCTCATCGGGGCTCCCATAGCAGGTTATAATCAAAGAGGTTGGGTACCTCAATGATCCTACCCTTACTCCAGCCTTCTTGGGACTGTCACTCCACATCGCCTCACCTCAGTCCTGGAGGTATGGATGAATGTGATCCCTCTACCCACTTTGCTCAAAATTTCCCTCTACTGGAGGTCTCTGCATGAGTATATGTCTCTACTCGATCTCCTCTCAGCTTCTCTAGTTGTGGCTGCTCCACAACCTCTTAAAGCTGCTTCACCAATTGTGGCTCCTCCACAATTGTCTGAGACTTCTTTTGGGACTACATGTTGAGAGGTAATGTACTCTCCCTCTCAACCACCAAGTCTCCTACAGTTGCCTTGCTCCTCAAGGCTTTGCATGCATCTTGAACCTCAAGAGCATACAGGTTCTTGACTCGTGAACTGATCTACTTCACCTGTCTCATGGTGATGTGTCGAAACAAAACCTTTCCCCTACTGAAGACTACATCATAGCCTTTGTCTTCCAGCAATGCGATCGACACCAAATTTTTCTTCAATCCTGGTACATACTTGACACCGGTCAAGGTAATGTGAGCTCTATGCTCCCTTTGAAAAACAACCGTGCCTACACCTGAGACACTATACCTTTCATCATTACGCATCACTATGAGTATATGAAGATCTTTCTCCTCCAAGGTACTGAACAAACTCTTATCACCAGTCATGTGGAATGAAGCCCCACTGTTAAGAAACCAACCACATCCCACCATGGATGAAACCATGCATGCAAAGAGGGTGAAATCCAACTTGAACTGTGAGGCCAATGCCTCACCTTCAGATCCTTCCTTGGATCCCATCTTGGAATTATTTAGTGGATAATTTGTAGCAAAATGGCCCACCTCATGACAACGAAAGCATCGCACTTTCGATTTGTCAAACTTCTTCCCACCATAGGAAGAACTCGATTTGGGATGAGAATTCTTCTCCTTCCCTTTCTTTGCCTTACTCACTAAGGCACAATTTTCTTCATCCTCCTTGGATGAAGAACCATCTTTGGTGCTTCTTCTTATCTCCTCTTGCATCAGATCTGACCAAAGTCGTTCCCAATCTGGCAGTTTTTCTCTTCCATTTACCGAGTCTTGGTAACTATGCCAACTTTTAGGAAGATCGAGGAGCGCATGACTCACCATGTCGTCATCACCTGTCATGATCCCTACACTTCCAAGCTCATCCCTGTAGGTGGTGAGTTCGTTCAATATGTAGAGATCATGTCGCCCTTTTTAGACTTGATTTTCTGAAGCTTGTCTTTCAGTGCTAGCTTCCTCTGATCGCTGCTGTTCTGATATAGATCTTTTAATGTTTTCCACATCGAAAATGATGTCTCCTTCCCATGGAGACTTGAGACTATGTTGTCTCAAACTCCCTCCAGAAGGATTCTCCTTGCTTTAGCCACACATTTCTTCCATTCCACCAATTCTGTAGCATTAGTCGTCTTGGGGACTTCCTGATAAATGAAGTCCTTTAGACCGTTATCCTCTAATACTGCTTCCATGCGATCCTTCCAGGCTATATAATTTGAACTGCCATCAAGAGCATATTCAAGTCTTAAACCGTTGAACACCATTGGTAAAATTGAGATGTGATAAGAACTCGATTTCTATATTCAAGAACCACAAACTTCGAACTTCTCCCTTCTTGTATACTGTTCTTTGCTTTGATCACCTTTGCTCTGATACCATGTAGAAATTTCTCTATGGATCATCTAGCTCTAATAACGTGTAGAAATTTCTCTATGGAGGTCAAAAAATTATGCAATATACTAAAGAAAAATACAAGATCTACTTCTATAACAAACTTTGCAGAAGCTTAATTGAATATGAGAAAGATCAAATATAACACATATCACTGAGAATGAGAAATCAATCACATGAAACACAGAACAATAACCTGGGGAAATACTCAGCCTAAAACCCCAATCTTTGTATTATCATACAAGTGGAAATATGTTCAGATTACAAAAAGAATCAGCTCACAAGCTATCTTGCTCTCTCTGCAATCAAACAATGCTGCTCATAGACAGTCAAAGGCTTCTCCAAACCTTCTCCTCTACCCTCCAAGCCTCCTATTTCCTTGCGCATTTTTCCTTGGGGTCCAGTGTTGCCACCTGTGTGAATTGGCCTCTTCACATACTCACTAACCTTTGATCTAACTGCGCAATCCTGAAGGAGATAGATCCTTCTGCGTGGATGAGTTTCCTATATAGGAAAAATCCTCCAACTGATCGTACACTGTCCCTTCCTCTAATATCAACTGGGTCTCTAACTGAACTAACATGCATGAGTTATTTATGTAAGAATATTCAGTTATCTGGAGAGCAGCAGTTACATGCATGCAAGCATTAACTAACTGAACTCACAATTAATTCCACAAGCTGTTGGAACTAATCTAACTGCACTTAACTCAGTTAACTAAGCTAACTAATTACAACTCATCCTTATCTCTTTAACTGAGGGATAAATTCCTCAATCAATGGAGAAATTGTTGCATGTCTTCACATAAACTTCATGTTTGGTTTTCTACAACTAATTAACTCAAGACGAATTAATTAATTATTTTACAAACAGCTGCTAAGATCAAATTCGAATTTTACTTCTCAATTTTAGTTCAAGGACTAACTAAAATTGGAATCCATCCTGAAATGCTATTTATAGCAAAGCTATTTTTAGCATTTCCATTTTTCATTCCTTGTTGCTATGTCCAACACTAATACTTGAACTGCTATTTATAATAGTGCTATTTTTAGCACTTCTATTTTTAGCATTTATTGTTGCTATTTTCAACAGGCCCACCTATCAATCTCCCATGCCTTTTAACACTCAATTACCTTTCTTGGCTACACTTGAGTTTCCGGATGTATCAAGCCTTACAAATGATCTGATCCTTCATTTGCCATACTAGCCTCTGGTGCCATCCAAGATACCAAGTGATTGCCCAAAGTTTGATGGAAAAGCTAAAGAGGATCCTCAGGCCCATGTGATGAAATATCACCTCTGGTGCTCATCGAACTCGTACGTGGATGATTCTATTCGTCTTTGTCTTTTTCCAACGAACCCTCACAGGTGTCGCAGTGAAATGGTACATCGAGCTACCTCAGAGTACTTTCCATGAATTTAATTCGTTAGCCATGGCTTTCCTCACAAATTTTCAGTTACTATTCTGCTATGAAACTGGCACCTATTTGTGCACATCGTTTAAGAAATACACTGCGACACACATCTTTGATCATATCCACGAATGGAGACATAGATGTCGCTTGCTCAAATTCGAGATAGCAGATCAGTTTCTCACTGAATGGTTTACCAAATCATTCATAGCCCCAATTGCTCGTGATAAAGCTATGGGTGGATGCATCACTGAAGAGTCGCTTGTGCCCAGTACTTGGATCTGGTTTAATCTCAGTCTGGCACTTTATACGAGTTGTTACCTAATGCTCCATGGCCATCATCCAATCCCACAGCATCAAAGTCACCAACTGTTCCTCCCATTGATGGAGTTATTGGTACAATATCACAAACCCTTGCTAAACCTTCTTCCAAATAGAAGTCAGTCTCGAATGCTGCTCCTACCAATTCATCTCAGAATCCACTTGGCCCTGGTAAAACCTCAGAGGTCCACACTGTCTAGTCTACCGTAGTGGACAAATACTCAAAAGGAAAAAAGAAAGGCAAAGGCAAAGCTAAAGCTAATGCCTTGAAATAGGGTCCTCCCAAATCGTCTGCTGGCAAATATTTGCAACGGAAACCTAAGTATCCTTGCCTCATTTGTGAGGAGGATCACTACATTGAGGATTGTCCTCGACGATCTGAAGTTAGTCGCCTGCTCAAATGGACCCCTGCTGTCCTTAAAGAGCCATTTCTATCTCAGCAGACCCAAATGGTAGACCAAATGCGGTCTGCTTCCTCCGAATCTCAAGTGTTCATGATGAGCACACCTATTAATGTGGCTACCCAATTGAAATATTATCAAACTCTAGCTCTGACAGGTGGGAAATAAAAAGAAGCTACACCTTCTTCTTATACCCTGAGTTCTGGCCCTCTGCAAATTGAGCGCCCTAACCCTGATTTCGCTACGTGGCCACCCTCTCGAGGTGTGCTGTGGAAATCCTCATATAATCCCAACACTTGAGCCACTCAACACTGCAATATTTTTGAGGACTTGGCTCAGGTGCCGTCAGCCATGTTGGCTCTTGGGGTACTCCAAAGTTTCCCATCGCAACGAAAATCTTTACTATCAGCTATCGGGGGCATTGATCCCACCGATTCTAATTTGATATGTTTCGATCTGGAGAACCATGTTCCACATCTCCCTCATCAAATTGCCTTTCTTATTCAGATAGTCATTAATGAGAAGACCATCCACCACACTATCATCGATGAAGGTGCTTCCACTTGCATCATGTCAACTGCGTGTTGGAAGGCTATTGGTTCCCCTGCACTGAACCAGTCTCCAAACACTTTGGAAGATTTCAATGGGTGTGATTCGTGACCCTTTGGTGTCTTACCTAACCTTGCCATCACCCTGGGAGGAAAGATAGTGCAAGTTGAAGTAGAGATTGTTGACGTAAATCTCAATTATAATCTTCTACTTGACCAAAGTTGGACTCATGCCATGCATGTTGTGGCCTCCTATTTATTTTGCGTGATCCGTTTTCCCCATCAAGGGAAGATTGTCACCATCGATCAATTGTCTTTCTTTGCCTCTTCCTCCTTGGATGGCAATGTTCCATACGTCAAGCACTCTGGTGCTCCCTATGAGAGTGTGGGGGCAAGTCTATTCAAAGATTCTGCCTTAATGGTAAATTTTCCACTCCCACCTCCTCATGTTGCCTCTGTCAACATGGTCTTGGTCAAATCTGATCCTTGGGTCATACATGCACCAGATCTTGTTGATACTTGGGGCGAGGTTATGCCACTTAGTCCCGCTGAAGTCAGTTACGTGGAAATAGTTTCGGCTTCGAACTCTGAATCCTATAATTCTCATATGTCGAAGACCTCTCTCGATATGTATTCTCAATCCCCCTAGCTTGGCACTTTGGAATCATTTGATCCCTTAGCCGAGACCTTCCTCGCTGATGAAGGTATCATGGAAATCATGTCTCTCAAGGAACCACCATGGATCGATACTCATCATTGCTCCTCATTCCTGCCTCGCTCGTTGGTCATGTCTACAACTGTCGAAGAGTCCTATTCTTCATTTCTGCCACCGATTATTACTCATATAGCCGCCACCGACTGTTACTCATAAAGTATAGTCAGAAGGAAATTTGGGTAATATTACCCAAACGATGTCAATTGACATTTCTATCAAACCCAGTGTCATTGAACATGTTCATATTGGGGTATCTTGTTCTCCAGATGAGATCAAGACATATACTCGTCTATTTCAGGAATTCAGTGATGTGTTTGCGTCGTCTTATGAACAAATGTCTAGCATCGCTCCTAGTATCGTGGTGCATGAAATACCAACAGTGCACCCTAGGAAGGCTGCTGCTATTAAGGATGAAGTTGAAAATCTTCTCAAAACTAGGTTCATTTATTCCGTCCCCCTTACAGACTGGGTGTCCAATATTGTCCTGGTGACTAAAAAACAAGGCACAATCCGTGTTTATGTGGATTATCGAGATCTTAATCATGCTTGTCCTAAATACAACTATCCTACTCCCTTCATTGATCAAATATGAATGTGCCGGGAGCGAGATCTTTTCCTTTACAGATGGATTTTCTGGTTATAACCAGATTAATATCGCACTATCCAACCAAGAAAAGATAGCCTTTATCTGCCCATGGGGTACATTCGTGTACAAGAAGCTCCCTTTCAACCTCAAAAATGCTGGAGCCACATTTAAACGGGAAATGTCCCACACATTTCATGATATTCGCACCATTATCTAGCCTTACCTGGATGACCTTCCTATCCATTCTCGTAAGCGCCAAGATCACCCAGACCATCTTTGGTAGATTTTTCTACGCTGCAGAGAATATAACATTTGGTTAAATCCACACAAATGTGTTTTCTGCATGGAATAAGGACGACTCCTCGGCCTCATAATTTCTAAGGACGGTATTTGCCTGGATCTGCTAAAAGTCGAGGCCATTGTAAATTTACCCCCTCCATCTTCACTGTACCAACTCTAGAGCCTACAAGGAAAGGCCAACTTTCTACATCGTTTTATACCCAACTATGTCGAGCTAGCCACAGGATTTATCCAGTTACTCAAACAAGGAACGCCCTTTGCATGGGACAAGTGTTGGTTTAGTGGGGCCTGACCCAGGTTTAGAAGTGAGTTAGCTAAGAAAATCCCGGTACTACTGGCCTTTTTGGCAACAGTCCGCAGAGCGCGAACTGTGGTCTCACCGAAGTAGTATGGGAGGGTGCTGGAACTAGGTTTCCGCACCCTGGGGATTTCTGATATGGGGCAATAGGTACGTGATTCAACCTTCATGCTTACTAGGTTACGCGCACCAACGAGCTCCTCACGTCCTGTGGTACTGCCTTCACGTAGCTCTAGATGTAGTGCGACCAGTGTTAATTACCCAAGTCTCCCTTAATTAGGTTCTGTTCACTAATTACTTAGAAGGTTTTCATACAAAAGCATTCATACAAGTGCACACATATAAATAAACAGATACCATTAATGCATAACATCAAAATGTAGATCTACGAAATAGATGCACAATATGCCGAATCAACTTAGCTTTATTAATAATCCTTTTCAAGTTCAGTTCGATACAGACCTGACTCTACCCTGCGCACTCAGCTGCAGGGGTCCACACACTTAGCTATGGACTCTACTAGGCCTCTGCACACTCAGCTACAGAGCCTCTACCTACTACTACGACCCAATACACTTTAGATCCACTTCTATCTTCTAACCATGCCTTTGCATCTATCTATTACTTACTTTTTTTCCCAAAAACTGTCCTTACACTTAGAGCCTCGCTCTATTTATACAATCCCATGGTCCGTGGGCCATGGGTAGGTCAACACAACTTTACATTAAATTACATTATTTTAGGGCAAACAACCCTATGACTCATCCTAGACTCTCACACTCCGTGCTCGCATTTCGTAGGGTCTTTACATTACATTGACCACCACTTAGGCTTTAAGCCCCAAAAGCATGCTATGGGGGGGATCCATTGCCCAACAACAAGGTGGCCCAAAAATCGTTATATGATATGAAGGCTATCCTCATAAATTCTCTTATGTTGCATCCGTTGGACCATTATCGATATTACTTCCTTTACCTAGCCGTGGCCCTTAGCACCATTGCTATGGTTTTGGTCCAAGACAATGATGAATGCAATGAACATATGATCTACTACCTTAGTCAAAATCTCCTCGACACTGAAACGCATTATGAACATGTTGAGAAGTTGGCCGTCACTGCCATTGAGGCTGTTCAATGATTTCAGCATTACATCCTTTTACGTATGACTAAAGTGATTTCTGAATGCAACCCTATGACCTATATCTTGACTTGTCAGTTGCTGGGGAGAAAGTATTATAAATGGATAGTTATCCTGCAAGAATTTGATTTGGTCTTCACTACGACCAAATCTAAGAAGTCACTTATTTTCGTTGAATTGATTTGTTCCCTTCGCTCCAAAGCTCTCCCTGTTGGTGCAGATGAACAACTCCCAAATAAGACCCTTTTCCTGATGAGCACCCTTCATCCATGGTACGGTGATATCATCGTGTCTCTCCAAACCTCCACGTTTCGGTCCACATTGACCAAAGATGATCGTTGAAGGATTCGGCATCATTACCAACCCTACCATATTATTGGCGATACTTTATACCGTGTCGTTGTCGATTTTGTTCTTTGCCAATGCCTCACGATCGAGGAAGATGAAAGAGCTCTCAATGATTGCCACTCTGTGGCATGTGGTGGTCATATGTCTAGTTATGCTATAGCTTAGAAAATACTTTGTGCTGGTTATTTCTAGCCATCCATCTTCAAAGACTGCATTCTTGCTGTTTGTAAATGCCACGAAAGTAAAATTTACCAACACAAGATGTGCACCCCACCCGCTCACCTACACCCCGTCATTATCATTGGTCCCTTTGCCAAATGGGGCATCGATTATATGACATGTAGCCCTCGTTCGGCAGGGGGGCATGATTATATTATCGTTATCATAGATTATTTCACCAAATGGGCCGAAGCGATGCCTACATACTTTGCAGATGGTTAGACGGCAGCTCAATTCCTCTTTAACCATGTTATTTCCATGTTCGACGTACCCCGAGCCATTGTCACAGACCATGGCTCCCACTTTAGAGATTACATGATGGCAGAACTAACATCTGCATTGGGCTTGCACCACGATGGCTCGACCCCATATTACCCTCAGGCCAACGGCCAAGTTGAAGCCGTGAACAAAGTTTTGGTCACCATGCTTCAGCGTACTAATGGGATGCACAAGTAAAATTGGCATCTCATGCTATTTTTAGCTCTGTGGGCTTACCAATCTTCAACCAAAGACGAAACTAGTTTCACACCATTCCAAATGGTCTATGGTCTGGAAGCAACATTACCGATCTAGTGCGAGATTCCTTCCCTCAAGCTAGCTGTTGAACTACTCCCTAAAACATCACCTCAAGAGGAACGCCTCTTATATTTAGAACAATTGGACAAGACTCACCATCTTGCTGCCTTGGTCATCGAAGCACAAAAGAAATGGGTGAAATCCCATTTCGATTAGTCGGTCTCCCCTCACGCTTTCTATGAGGGTGATTTGGTCTTGTTATACAACCAAGCTAACGATAAGCTAGGGGTAGGCAAGTTCGAACATATGTGGCATGGGCCCTATATTGTAAAATGAGTTTTGCAGAAAAGGGCCTATGATCTTATTGCTTATGAAGGAAATCCTCTCGATAAGCCCCGAAATGGGCTTTACCTCGAAAAGTACTATGCTTAGGTCATCTTGCATGGTTACTTATGTACATTAGTGTGTGATTCATTTTTGTACAACGTGGTTTTTTGTGATAGTTTTAAAAGAACTTTCCTGTTTACTATGCTTTTCTTTCTTTGTAGATGTCTGCAGCTCCTCACGTTGGTTTCATCGATGGTACTTGCCGTAGTATCTAGAACCTATCATCCACAGCATGGGCTATCTATGATGCTAATGGTGAGTTGATTGACCTTCAAGGTATCTGCCTAGGTTGCACAACAAACAACATTTCTGAATACAGTGTGGTCATTGAATTGTTGTCAGAAGCCATTGCTCTAGGCATCAGAGAATTGGTTGTCAACTTGAATTCATAGCTTGTCATCCTTCAACTCAACGGGAAATATTCCGTCAAGAACCCTCAAATATTATGAATGTATCTCCATATCCATCTATTGGAAATGAATTTTGATTATATTACATATCATAATTTTCCTAGATACATGAATACATTGACAGATTCATTAGCTAATTATGTGTTGGATAGACATTTACAAAATATGTAAAATATAAGACAAACCATTTATCCCATAATAGATAGGAAAATACAATATATATATATATATATATATATATATATATATATATATGGTGAAAATGTTTGATACATAAGAACCCCAAAAATAATATGTGTCTGAAATAACATCAGCAGCTCATAGGCCTCATACTTCCATTGCACGTAGGCCTAAAAAAATATGTAAGTGCTAGTGTTGGGCGCGGGATCCCCCAAGGGAATTTTTGGGGCTAAAAGCCCATATTTTGGCTACAAAGTGTAAATCCAATGTAAATACTCTGCATTTTGTGGGTGCTGAGCGCGAAGTTGTAAATGAGTCATAGGGTTGTTCGCCTCAGTTGTGTAATGTAATGTGGCTTTAGAGATCTACCCATGGTCCACAGACCATGGGATTATATAAATAGAGCGAGGCTTTACACTGTAAATCAGTAAAAAAATAGAATAGAGAATAAAGGATGAAGAATTGAGTCTTGTCTGAAGTGTAGAGTCAAGTCTTTGGGTCGCAAAGTAGGAGAAGGCTTTGCAGCTGAGTGTGAAGATGCCTAGTAGTCCGCAACTGAGTGCGCGGACCCTGCAGCTGAGTGCGCATGGTGAGTCAAGTATGTAACCATTGAAGCATTAATAAAGAGATGTTTCACATCAATTTTGTGTATCTATTTCTTGTTTTTATGCTTCGAGTATATTGGGTATAAATTGCATTTTCACTATTTATATGGTGTGCGAACTTATATGATTGTGTTGATTATGTAAATGTGAGAAAGTATTTGTTTACACAAAGATAACTAACAATTGCAAGAAGATAAGCAAGATCCGTGGTGTAACTTAGGGAAATAGCTTAGATTTCTGTCATAGGCAACGCGAAAGCACCTCTGCCCCTGGTTAGGGCTGCACAAAGGTGGGTATAATAGGTCACGAAGGTATCATAGGTCAGGATAGTGCATGAAGTGACTTGCGCGAAGGTATTCACAGTTGGACTAAATCGACCCCTCAAACATCTCGAGGGTGCGGAAACTTGGTTCTAGCATCACCCCATACTACTTCAGGTGAGACTTTAGTCCACGCTTCGTAGGCTGATGTCGAAAGGGCCAGTAGTGTAGGGATTTGTTTGGCTAATTAACTCCAAACCTGGGTCAGGTTCCCTCAAGCCAACAAATGGTTCATTTGCTAGGAAACAGAGGCACATGAGTTGCAAATATAGTATGATGATAGTAAAAGGATGACGTAGATGGTGGCCCTTACACAGAGGCTCGCGTGAATGCAGTAGGCAAAAGTGCTCAAGGAGTAGGTAGACATTGCACGTTGTCCTGAAAGCACATGTACAACCATAGATCGATGAGGCATTCGTCATTACAGCCTTGATTGAATCTAAGCTCACGCAGCTGTAGGGAACACAGGAATAGGTGCAAGGTAGTAGTTCAACTACAACAGTCTCTAAACAACATGTCCAGGAAGTACAGCAGGCAACTACTCAGTGCGTTGCTGATCTTGTAGTGGTCCAGGAAGAGTTGGGAGGTCTCCATGCGAAGATCTCCACATCGACAGAGTGACTTGAGGGCGAGTCATGATGTTTTTGTTGGGGGCCTGTTGGGCACAGGATCCCCCAAGGGAAGTTTTGGGGCTAAAAGCCCAACTTTTGGCTACAAAGTGTAAATCCAATGTAAAGACTCCACATTTTGTGGGAATGGAGCGCAAAGTTGTAAATGAGTCAGAGGGTTGTCGCCTCTTAGTTTTGTAATGTAATGTCAGCTTTAGACTTGACCTAGTTTTGTATATTGGGTATAAATTGCATTTTCATTACTTATATGGTGCGCGAACTTATATGATTGTGTTGATTAAGTAAATGTGAGATAAGTATCTAGTTACGCAAAGATAAATAACAATTGCAAGAAGATAACAAGATCCATGGTGTAACTTAGGCAAATAGCTTAGATTGTTACCATACGTAGTGCGAAAGCACCTCAGCCCCTGGTTAGGGCTGCGCAAAGGTGGGTATAACAGATCGCAAAGGTATTGCAGGCTAGGATAGTGCACGAAGTGACCTACGCGAAGGTATTCATAGTTGGAATAAATCGACCCCTCAGACATCTTGAGGGTGTGAAAACTTGGTTCCAGCATCCCCCGATACTACTAATTAACTTCGAACCTGGGTCAGGCCCCCTCAAGCCAATAGCTGGACCTAGGAACTACTCAGCATGGTGGTCATGGTAGCACAAGATAGCTTGTGCAACACGACTCAATAGTCAGTGGATCCTATTTGAGACTCCCATTGTGTGTCTCTAGTACTGACAGGGCATGTCTCCTATTTGAGCATACTCTGGGATACCATGAGTTAACCCCTCGAGGTTCCTCGTGATCTCATCCTCGTTGTCGCTCCCTTCTTGATAAGGGGCAACAACGTTAATAGGGTGGGGTACACGCCTAGCTATCAAGGACATCCCGACAGACCATTCTGGTCCAACATTTGCATAAACAAGAGAAATTTTATAAGCACACATATACCAAAAAGAATTAAAAATATTAGAATTAAAAATTTGATTTTTACCTTCATGATTGAAGTCCTCTCCATCTGGTAAGGGAATATTTGGATCTCCACGGAAATCAATGCCGCTGTATGGCTAGTCCTCCATGACAATCTTCTATCATCATAGCCATGAGAAGAATGCAGGTCGGTATGACATATGCTGACCCCTAGTGATCCTGGGCATCAAACGACTCCAGCGGGCCATCTGCGGATCACGTGGCACAGGAAGATCAACCTCAGTCAACTGATACTGGAACAATGGAACTCATTCCAGGAAAAATGTCACAAGTACTGATCCGAAGCTAAATTGCTTTAGATTCCCTACCTTGGCCTTGGACAACTAGCGCTTGATGTTCATCTTCATGGCCTCTGCCCTGTTGAAGATGGTAGGAGATGTGCAGTTAATAGCATAAAGGAACTTCGACTTGTTAGTCTCATGTTTCACCTGGGACATCGCCACTCTGTTGATAGTCAACAGAAGCACCCTCAGTGTCAAATCCCGCACACTGGAAATATCTATCTTCCCACTCTTAGATTTCAGAGCCTCAGGGTAGTGTTCAGCAAGTAGGGAAGATATGTTTTCCCCGATTGGACGTGACCCATACAAGTTTACTGGCTCACCTCTACGAGACAGTCTAGTGATGAAGTAGATATCTAAAGTTGTCAACTCCAACTCCTAGTCCCCAATGACAAAAATCTCCCGATTAATGTCCCAAAGGCTTATCAAGTATCGAAGAAACTCGAATTAGGCCTACATCCCTGGTGTACGGAAAAATTTGAGGAGCCCACAAGCCGTTAAAGCCTCCAAGAAATTTGGATCATTCATTGCTTGGGTGTCAACATCTTCATGTTCCCTTTCCTTCCAATCCACCATTTTTGACGATTTCTCTCTTACAAAAGCCATTAATTTGAGTCAATAATCATCCTTGGCACATAAAATTCAAGTTTAAATGGTCAGTTTTTGAGAAAAAAATGGTTTTGCCTTATCCATGGCGTTGGCGCGCCTATTTTAAAAACAATTACACCGATTAACATGGATGGTTGTGCAAATCACCCTCAGCCGGCGCGATCTTGTGCCTAGAAATCGTGCTGACCAAGGGCAATTTTTCTTTTCAAAAACCTCCCTAAAAATTAAAAAAATGGCTAAAAACATAAATGAATGGCATGAAAATGGAGCTCAATGCTTCGGCTGTTACCTGGAGAAGCCATACATCATCACTGTCACAAAACACACTCATAACCAACATATAAACACCATAAATAACAATGATACAACAACCATAAAATCCGCATATAAACTAGTACCTGTACACATGAAATATAAAGGAGAAGGAAATCTTATTAATGAATGCATAAGCCAACTAGGTATGGGACTTCCACGAACCACCCAACCATAAATTGGCTGAACCAAATATTTCTTTCAGCAAATCACCTCGTGCCATATTCCAAGCATGAATGTGGGAATCATAACCAAAATCAAGTAGGGCTTACTGAGGCTACACCACGTCACCTTAATCAATAGAACTAGGCTTTACAGAAATCCACATTGGATCAGTAGGCCATAAAAAACATAAATGCCACCGGATTTCTCCACCTAGACCGTGAAGGTTTTTTTGTCACCTAGTCTCTAGGATTTACCACAATCCACACTGAATCACTAGGCCCTAACTGAGACTTCACCCTCTAGGATTTACCATATATCTTTCCATTCACTGGCTAAGGATTCCTAGGCCTGATTGAGGTCACCACCTCTAGGATTTACCGCATATCTCACCATTCACCAGTTGCAGATTCCTAGGTCCATCGAGGTAACACAAAATCCAGCTTTACTACAACCCACAATCCGATTCGAGGGTTACTAGGCCAAATATTTACTGCAATCAATATTATGATTCAATGATCACTAGGCCATGTGATATTTCCTTTAGAGACCACATCACTGAGTTTCAAATCCATCTAGCAATCTAGCTCAACCAAAAACATGAGAACCCATAACACCATGGCTATACGGAAATGGAAAGACAAGGTTGAAGAACACTATCACACTTGGCGAAACCCATGCCAATGACAACAAGAGAACTAAGAACACAGATGCATAACCATGCATGCCAAAACTAGCAAGGAAATCACACATGCAAATCGATGCCTACAATTAATCCCATTGTAGTTTCTTAATCCTTCTCGTCCTTGTTTGATATTTGCATCCTCTCCCCTTCTTTTATTTTTCCTTGATTCAAAGCTGAAGTGCTCCAAGAAAAATATAAGTGTCCAAGAGTGTGTCAGAGAGAGAATAGAGAGGGAGCTCCAAAACTGAAATGGCAAAAGGTACCAATTGATCCTCGGAAGCCTATTTATTAATGAGGCCTCTATTTTCTTCATTTTCCTCCTCACATGCAACCAGTGACCTTTCACTTTCCTTTTCTTCTAATTTCCTTTATTTTCATAAATAAAATTCCAATTAATGCGTCATGCCTTTCCAAATCCTTTACCATTGCCTTTTCCAATTTCCTTATCCATAATAAACCAAATGAACACCCACACTATGATGCTTTTACCCAACATTAAGATTGGAATAAGTGCCTCATACCATGGTTATTATTTTACTTTTATTAACTTTATTACATGGAATTTTCACTAGGGATGTTACACCCTCTCTAAAAGATATGAAATTACATTCAATAGGGGAGTGAGTAGGAAAATTAGGTGTTTTAAATTGAAGTGCAACTTGATTGTTGGAATTAGGATTTGGTTGCACAAATGGTTGGAACCATAGAGAAGGATAACATGGTGGTGCATTGGAGATGACTTGCAGTCATTGTGGCTCAAGCAATGGAGTTTGCATGGGGAATTTCCTTAGAGAGGATGATCCAAACCATCCTTGAAGCTGAAGGAATATTTGGCTCGAGAGAGAGGGCCACTATGGCCATAAGGTGGAGTATTGAGTCGACAGAGGATTATAAGCCTACCATGGAACTGTAGGGTTATAGATATGCTAAGGAACCTACTGCAACAAATAAATGCTAGTCCAAGTATTAAATTATGATGAGTTTTGAGTTATACCTAGCGGTCCATTTATTTCCTTACTTGATTCCTTACATACCTGTTGTAACCCTAAATATTATGGGAAATTTATCACATGATCCTCCTTGCATTACTTCTATTCTTCCTAAAAATCATCCAATTATAAATCTAGAGAGGATTTTGTAGAAAATTTCAAAAATTGAAAGGAAAGTTCATGAGAATTATTAGGAATCTTGGATACTTAATGCATAATTCACAAACATCATCATATTGTAAGTTAAAAACATCACTTACTCCTATTAGATTTAAATGTTCTAAAAATTCATCTTTAATTCCTTTGAGTAGGAGTGTTTTCATGGTCTCTTTTTCCAAATGTTTATGTTTTTATTTTTGAAGGTGTTGTGACCATCTACAACCCCCGTTTTATTAGTGTTAGCAATAACACTAATAAATGGGGACCCTTCCAAAAAATCAAAACTTATCATTCAATATTGCTTTTTGTTTAAAATAAAACAAGATATCAAAGTAAAAATTGCTAAAACGTGTAAATTTACCTTTTCCATACCTAAGCGCTATATGGCCGTAAAACCAAAGAAAAGCTTTGAAAGAAGAAAGTCTTAAATATTAGGTAAACCTTTTACAAAAACCGCTTTTCAAACAATAATATCGCATCACAAAAGGTCATGGCAGACATCTCTTACACAAAGAACTCCTTGAAAATGCGATCCATGAGAATGCGATATCACAAAGCCTTACAACCTCATCGCACATCGCAGATTTGAAATTCCGCATTGCCACTTAATGTAAAACACCCAAATATCGCCAAATGCGATAGCCTCTTGCAAATCTCATATCACAGCTGCCCGAAAAACAATGGTTGTTAATGATAATAGGTTTTGCGATATCGTGATCTAGGACATTGCGAAGCAAATTGCAAAATCGGTTTATCGCAAATCTAAGGGCTCAGAGTTCTATGACAGTACTTTCCGTCGTTCGATGCAAAGTTATGAGCATTAAATTTTAGCTTAACGGTCCATTAGTGGTTATTTATTAAAAATTATTCGGATCAGGGTAAAAGGACCATCTCATGCAACGTGATATCTTTGATATGATTTAAAGAATTAAAATCTTTCCCGTCACCTTATCTTTGTTCTTTATTCACTATCATCCTTATCGTATCTTTGTTCTCTGCCTCCAATTTTTAGGAGCAGTACACAGAGCAGCACACAAAGCGTAATGGGAAAGAAATGCAAGGCTCCTGCATATGAAAAGTCAGAAATGACTCCGTTATTCATAGACACCACTTGTACTAAGGAAGGAGGGATATCTACCTAGGAAGCCATTTTCCGACTGTTAGAAGAGGAAAGCTCGAGAATTATGAAGGTTACAGTTACAGCAGATGGATGCGGCTCCTTCGAAGCGTCCCTAACTGAGCTTGCATGCTCATTTCTACATCGTATTGCGGTGAGGCTGAAGATACTCCCCTACACTGATATGGTTAAATGGGTCATAGATCATGCATATATATCTGATAGAGAGTTCAAGATAGCCAGTCAAATAGTCATGGGGTCATTTACCCCAAGCAATTTGAGACGCATGTATCACTTGCCAAAACCTCAGGCTTCCTATAACAAGCAATTTGTAGAAAAATTCGCCAAGGAAAATGAAGATTTGGTGGAGTGCACAAAAAGCTGGTCTACCAAGGAGGAACCACTAAAGAAGGATAAAAATGCTATGTATGCCACTAGCTCTCTCTGTTCTCCTTATTATTTCACCGCTACAATGTTATGTAGACTATTTTAGAAGCCAGATATCAACAAGTTTTTGTCAAAATGGTTGCCTTTATTGGATGCATCCACCAATGCCACCATAATGGATTGGGCCCAGATTTTATTAAATAATTTAGCCTCTGCTATTTTAGGATATCGAACTAAAAGAAGTTTTGCTTAGAGGGTTTACCCTCCATTCTTTTTAAGTGCCTATGTCATGGATGCCATTTTTTTTGTCTTCGATTTTCCTATCATGGGGTGGAAATGGACAGTACAGAACCCTCTTCCTATTCAAGTTTATCACAAAGAACTGTGGGAATCCAATTTCATCCCACATTTCTACAAGATTTTTCATCGGGTGATGCTCCCTATTCATAGAATACTTTACAACAAAGACGCCCCAAGATTCTCCCCAGAAACTGAAGTTGATGTTCTCCCTGTGGGAAGGTGGTTCGGGGAGGAATTATTCACATACATCAGGGCATTTTGTAGCATTACTTCCCCCCACGTGCTTCCTTTGTATGTCCCAGACAAAGTAATGGCTAGACAAATAGCTTACCAGACCTGTGGTGTTAGGGGAATGAGCAAAGTACTCAAGGATTCTAAGAAGGCCATTTGACCTTAATTCCCTGTAGTCTGTGGGGCTTTTGAATTATTTTATTTAGGTCATGATTTTAAGGAGGTTGATAATATGCTATGTTTACAGCTACCAAAGTTCCCGGGGAGGCAGTACGATCCCTTTGGTGTTGTAAAGAATTTTACCACAGTGGTTAAAATAAAAGTGTTTACCAATGAAGAAGATTCCTTTGACAATGTCTTTCTACAGAAGTACACTTTTAGAGAGGTCTTACATATGGCACAAATTTAGTTTGATCAAGAAAAACTTCAAAAGTTTAACAATCACAGAGAACAGAGGTTAAAAGGGTCCCATTGGACAAATTGCATATTGAACCAATAAGGGAGCCCACTCCCAGTATTAGCATAAGTGGAATTTCAGAAGAAGAGAAGTATAAATCCAATTCCGAAAAAGAATTGGTTGAAAAGTTCGATGATCAGTTCAAAAGTGAAAACAGCAGAAGTGAAGGGTCAGTTAAAGATACAACCCAATCTATAGAGAAGCCTGATCAGTAGGTCTTGTCCCTAGAACAAACTAAACCTCCCACTTCCCTTCCAAAGCCAATAAAGCCACTTATAATGGATCTAGAAAAGGAAAGGAAAAATTTTAATGAGTTAATCAACACTGAGGAATAGAGTGCAGAGTCATTGACAAACCTAGGAGAGACAGCCACAGAAATGATAGTAGAAGGGGCTATTAATACTTTAGAGATTGAGCATATTCTTGTTGCTCCATCATTCGAAATCATACTGAAAATAGAGGATATTCCTCCTCTGTATGTATTTTATAGCCCGCAACATAAGGTTGTCGTCAGGAGGCAAAGGAAGAAAAGAAGAATAGATGCCATGCTCTCTCTAGAGGCTGAACCTCTGGATGTTCTATGGAAAGACCCAACTACAGACCCATCAAAAAACCTAACTAGACTCTCTCAGATCGCAGGGGCATATGCTTCTGCAAAAATTGATAAGGCAACTGAAGTTCAAATCCTTTTAAAAGAAAAGGAGGATAGGATTCTATTTTTGGAACAACAACTACAGTAGGCTAGTATCAGTCAAGAAGTAGAGATACAATTGACAAAACTCCAGCAGGACTTCCAACAAATGCAATTGGATTATCAAAGAAGTTTGGAAAATAAAGAAGAACAGTTACAGACCATGACAGGACTACATAAGGATGATCCTAAGATTGAAGAATTTATCACAAAATCACTCGCTCTTAATGCCCAACTCTTGCAACAGGAAGAAACACTCTTCCAAAAGATATCGCAATGGAATTCCCATTGCGAAAAGAGCGATAACATTACAAATCAAGTCGTAGACTTACGACTTGATTATGATTAAATTTTTAAGAAGGTTTTTGACTTTTTGAGCTGGCAGAAATCAGATGAAGTAAAAAGAGTGGAATTTCCCAAAATTGATGAATCTCATAAAGAAATGTTATTTGCAAAATGGGATTCCCAGGTTAAAGAAGCAGAGCAGGCGATGGAGGAAGCAACGACAGCAACAAACAACGTCATCGAGTGCATCAATGAAAATCTGTACAAGGAAAATTTGATATCAGAGACCACTCTAGGATTCCTCCCAAAGGCATAACAGTTTCAAACAAGGTGGAAACAAATAGCAGAGGAAAAGGATGAGTCAATTAAACAGGTAAAGATATTAAACTAGGACACATACTGGCAGTACCTGGTAAAGCCACATAGCCAATGGATGACCCTGAAATGCCTCATAACCTCCACCGAGAAGATAGTGCCAACTCTTGCCAATTCCGTATTTGCAGGGCAATTAAAAGCTGAAGTCGACCAACCGATGCTCTTCAAGCCAATGCTGGATATTTTCAACCTAAAAGAACAGATGCATGATTTATCATAGATACAATTTAGTTTTATTTTTAGTTCATTTTTGCTTAAAATGAGGAAGGTGGTTTAAACCTCCTCATCTATTTTTGTAATATTTATTTTTAGATTTCATTAGAGTAGTATTTAAACCCCTCTCATGCATTTAGAGAGGGGTCTAGAGTTTTATCAAAAACAATTCTTTAGAACATGCAGTTTGCCCCCCACTATGGATGTTTTGATAAAATGAATGGAATGAGATTTATTTTTATATGAGTTTGATGTCTGCTACTGAAATGAACTTTTGTACTCTTAGTGGATGTTGAGTTATTTGAAGATAAATCTATATTGCTGAAGCTCATGAGTAGAACCTATTACCAATGGTATTTTTATCTCCTAATACTTTTTACTTATGTGCCAAGTGATCAATTATTTTCAATTATTGATATATGAAAGTCTGAATGTTCAGTTGTCATTATTGCACTTCTGTATGGTGATAACTATTCTTTTTATGCTAAGTATATGAATAAATATTATGCGATATGTTTCTCATAATTGTTTCAGCTAATTTCTTATACGAAGAAATCATTTTTAATGGATTCATTTCTCGTAGTGATTGAGTGATTTTTATTATCAATTGCTGTTAGAAATTACTTTAGATCGCATAAGTGAAGCATTACTCCCAGGATAGTTTAAAGTTAGATGTTTTCTTTCATTAGAATAAATTGCATATGTTAGTTAATAGATAGATTAGATTTAGAATAAGCATTCACCCCATAAAACCAAAAAGAAAAACATCATCCCGATAACACACCATCATAAACAGATTGGGAAACTGGTCCCATCACCCCCAGTCGGAGCCATTATTCCAAACAGAAAAGGAACTGCTTTCAAGATCCAGACCGGGTGGTTATACCCCTTGTTGTAGACCTAATTTTTGGGCCTTCAACATATTTGGCGCTAGAAGGAGGGCATGACTGTGAATGGCAAGTAAATCTACATCTTCACGCCATTCTAAGAGTAAAACTCCCTCACCCTCACCTTCAACTTCTCACTCGCATTCCGAATCTTCCATCACTAAACCAAAAGTTGAAAAGAAAAATACAGAGCACATTACTGAAATCCCAAAAAAGCCAGATCATTCCTCTTCAGATCCCCCTGAGTTACAAACTTTGATTCATAAGTTATAGGGAATTTCTTTATCTAAAGAGGAATTTGAGTTTTCCCAAGGTAGTGTCACTTCTCATCTGACCCCGACTCGATACTGACTAGAGCATAAAGGGAAAAGTTAGGAATCCCACCTATTGAGTTTCCTTTACCGAGTCATATGAAAGCTAGAAAAACACCAGTAGAATCTTAGAGTGAGGTTTTATCATCATCTTCATCTACCATCCCATCCATATCATCGCAAGTTCATTCATCCACCCCACAACTTCAGATCATGGTTCACGCTGGTATAGGAGTGACATCCTCCTCTACCCAACCACCTTCATTCAATGTGAAATCTTCTCCTACTCGTACCCTAATGATGGCAGGAAACCCTCCATTATGGCTATGGGCTAATCCAGGAGTTGTGAACATGCCTGCACCCTTATCGCAATTACCAACTCATCCTGAGAAATGGCTCCCTAAGTTCAATCATGACGATGGTCTATTAGACAAAGAGCACATAAATAATTTCATGCTGTCCATAAATTTAAATGGAGTAACAGAATAGGATGTAGTTGTAAGATTATTCCCTTATACTTTAAAAGAAGCAGCAAGGTCGTGGTATTTCTCTTTACCATTATGCTCCATTAATAACTGGGATACATTCCAAGATCAACTTTTAACTAAATTTGGAGATGATCGATCTACAATGACTTTAATCAATGACTTCTCCAATTTAAAAGCTGAACCAAGAGAACCAATTAAGGATTTCAATTCTCGCTTCAACAAATTGTTAAATAAAATACCAGCAGCATCGAAGCCTAGCAACGAAGTCCAAAATGAATGGTACATTTCCGCTTTGCCTTCAAATTCAGCCATCTTTGTAGATAGGGCTGCCAAACCAACATAATTTAGCTGAAAATATGAAAGAAACGATAGCCGTAGAGAAACGTATCCTAGCCGTAGAAAAGAAAAATGTTGTAGATGAAAGAAAGTCTGAAAAAGTGTCTTTTAGAGATGACCCTAAGAAAAAACAATCAAAAGACTCGTTTGACCTGGAAGGGTTACAGAAAGTCTTGAAAACCATGTCTAACGAAATGGTATATATAAAGAAACAAGTAGCATAAACCTCTTCCAAGAAACCTTATAAACCCTTTAAGAGAAACCCTTCCACTGATCTGAAACCTCCAAATGCTATAACAAACGTAGAATCGGAAGGGGAAGAAGAGGAGGTTTCAAATGAGGAACATATTGATGATGATGAAGTTGTAGAACTACAAGGAATGTGGGACTTCATTCTTCCTGATGAAGAAGATCAGAATGCATTACCAGTTACTACCAGAAGTAGGAATCAACTTGATCCTCCACAATCCAGTTCTAAACAGAAAAACCCAAACCCAGCTTCTAAAGATAAAATCGCAAGTAAGAAATCCTCACTAAAGGCTGCTCAGACAAACCTAGTCCAATCTGATTCAACAACTACATCTAAAATTCTTATCATTTCCGATGAAATGGAGTGTAACATTGTTGAAGACATGAAGAAGACTAGGGCCAAAATTACTTTTCATGAGCTGAGTAAATTAAAGCATCAACAGAAACTACTTTTGAAAGAGCTGCATGTAGTACCTATTACGCCTCTACCTGCCGCTGTAATCTCACAAGCTACTCATAAAATGGGAAGACCTCCAACTGGTATGTCAAATAAAGTCGATCCAAATGACATTGCTTTAATTGGAGGAAGGTCAAAATCCCATTCTCCTCCATTCCTCCTTACCTTTGAAGTTTTCAATAAAAAATTCCATAATTGTTTGGTAGACTCTGGTGCTTCATCTAATATTTTTCCTAAGATAGTTTGCACAAAGTTAAATTTCCAACCTCAAAAGTTTGCAGTGTGCATAGTACAACTGGATCAGTCTCAAGTCGAAGTTATCAATGAGCTTAATCAAGTGACCATAAGATTTTCATCAAATCCAAAGGTATGTAAAATCATTGATATACTTGTTGCAGATATTCCTGAATTTTATGGACTAATTCTTAGCATGGATTGGTCATAGAAGCTTCACGGTCACTTTGCGACTGACTGGTCTCATATGTGGCTCCCTTATAATGATAAACCAAATTAGATAAAGGTTGAGCGAGAAAGACACCAAAAGTATATAGTAATGGAGTTAGAAGGAGAAAATGAAGCTATAGTGTACAACAATAATATGATTGGAAACTATTATGTTGATTCATTCTTAGGGAATTTCAATTCTCATACTTCACCTTTTTTAGAAAATTCAGTTTTATCTCAGATAGAAATTTTTTCTCAAACAGATACTTCTAGATGCATTCATTTTGTAGATAGGCCATTAAATAAATCTTTGTTTTGGAAATTATTTTTCGATGGATCTAATTCTAATGATAGAGCAGGAGTAGGTTGTATATTAATTAGTCCAAAAGGAGAGAAAACCATGCTAACCTATAGACTCAAATTCGATTGCACAAACAATACTGCGGAATATGAAGCTCTAGTTCAAGGGTTATACAAGGCAATCAGGCTAGATATCAAATATCTACAAGTCTTTGGGGATTCTGAGATTGTTATCAAGCAGGTAAGAAATACTATACATTGTCTATCAGGACACTTGAAGCATTATCAATCGTTAGTACAAGATCTGACTTCACACTTTATATAATTTAATATTTCATCTATTCCTAGACTCCAAAATGCTAGTGCTGATATCCTTGCTAATGTAGCTTCCAAGCTCACTCCCTTAGAATACTATAGTCCAGACAGATTCTCAATTGAATTAATATTTAGACCCTCTATCTCGGATAGTGTTACCAACTAGAGATTTCTTAATGATGATCCTGATATTGTAAGTTTTTTGACTTTAGAAGGCTCTTACAATAATCAGATAATTGATGAAGACCAACGTGACAAGCAGTTAGAACAAGGAAACACCAATAACGCTATACCCAAATCTGTAGTCAAGTTGGAAGACCTATATTATTTAAAGGACAGATTCAAAAGGTCCACCAATTCAAAACTTCAGAGTTCAACTCTGAGATATGAATTAGTGAATCTAGGAACTGACATAAAACCGCAGAATATCAATTTAGGTCTTGTTCTAACTCCTGAGGAAAAATTAGCCTTCATTTTAATTTTGAAACAGTATAAAAATGTCTTTTCCTGGAATTATGATGACCTCAAAACTTACGACACTTCAATCATACAACATACAATTCCAATGATCGCTGATGAAAAACCAGTCCAACAGAAGCTGAGGAAAATCCATCATAATTTGGAAAACCAAATTAAGTCTGAGCTGAACAAATTACTGAAAGCCAAAATTATTTTTCCTGTTCGAAATTCTAGATGGGTTTCCAGCCTGGTACCAGTCAAAAAGAAAAATAGAGATATCCAAATTTGTATTGACTTTCGAAATCTCAATAAAGCTTGCCAAAAGGATAATTTTCCACTACCCCCTATGGAACAGATATCACAAGCAGTTGTGGGGTTTGAGCTGATGTCATTTTTAGATGGCTTCTTAGGGTACAACCAAAGTTTAGTCCATTCGGATGATCAATTGAAAATTACATTTAGAACGAAATAGGGCACGTATTCATATCAAAAGATGCCATTCGGGCTGATTAATGTTGGGGCCACATTCCAAAGGGCCATGGATATTGCATTTAAAGGATTAGTGAAAAAGTCAGTGGTGATTTACTTAGATGACATAACAGTGTATTCTAAAAAACGTAGTAATCACCTCAGAGATTTAAAGTAGATCTTCCAACGATGTCAAAAATATGGGATCTCACTTAATCCAAAAAAGTCCCTTTTTGCATTAAGTGAAGGAAAGCTTCTCGGATTCATAGTGTCTAAATATCGAATCCATATTGATCCAGATAGGATTAAGGAGATTTCTGAGATATCCTTACCCCATAACAAAAAATTAATGCAATCCTTCCTTGGTCAGATCAATTTCGTTAAAAGGTTTGTCCTTGACTTCTCAAGAATTGTGTCACCTCTCTAAGCAATGATTAAGAAAAGCTCTCTCTTCAAATGGGGTTAGGCAGAACATGAAGCGTTCAGCCTAATAAAACAAGTGATTATAAATGCCCCATCTCTAGCAACTCCAAAATTTTTTGATCCTTTCATTTTGTATACATTTGCCTCTGAGAAATCGTATGCTGCAATACTCACACAAGCCAACCAAGATAAAGCCGAAGCCCCAATTGCCTTCTTCAATTCAAACTTGCAAGGAGCTGAATTAAATTATTCTGACATTGAGAAACAGGCTTATGCTGTATTCAAAGCGATCAAACACTTTAGACCCTTTCTTCTCAAGACTCATACAAAAATAATAGTACCATTTCCAGCGGTAAGAAATCTTTTGGTACAGAAAGATGTGGGTGAAAAGAGAGAAAATTGGGTCATAGCCTTGCAAGAATATGACGCTGAAATCAAGCCAACAAATATTGTAAAAGGTCAAGGTTTTTGCAGGATGTTGGCTGGAGCATCACACATATCAGAAATACAGTCCCCAGACAGTGAGGTACAAATGTATGAGGTAAGCCTAAACGATAATGAATCAAGATATGCTGATATCATGTTTTACTTAAAGAATGGATATGCTCCTTCACATTTGAATCATACAAAGAAAAGAGCCTTGAGATTAAAAGCTAAGTAATATCAAATTGTAAATGATGTACTCTTCAGGATGAATTATGATTATGTTCTTCTTAGATGCCTTGAGAAATCTGAAGCTGAAAAAGTATTATAGGAACTTCTTAATGGACTAACAGGTGGACATTACACAGGGGATGCGATAGCACACAAAATCTTGCGCGCAGGCTACTACTGGCCAACATTATTTAAGGATTCACATAGCTATGTAAGAAGATGTCAGATTTGTCAAACTGCTACTGGAAGACAGAGGAAACCAGCATTGCCATTACAGCCGGTCAACATTGATCAACCATTTGAATAATGTGGATTAGATATAATAGGTGAGATCGTTCCTCACTCTTCTAAACAGCATAAGTACATCCTTACAGCTACTGATTACTTTACCAAATGGGTAGAAGAAGTTCCACTCAAGTTAGCCAAATTTGAGAGCATCATCAATTTTATATATCAATTCATAATTACCAGGTTTGGCTTACCTTTGGCTTTAATGTTTGGTAATGCAACATATTTTTCTGGTAATGCTATGACTGAATTTGCACTCAAAAGAGGTTTTAAACTTAACTATTTTTCCAATTATTACCCCCAAGGAAATGGGTTGGTTGAATCAACAAATAAAAACCTTATCAAAATAATTAAACGGACTATTGATCAAAATCATAGAAACTGGCATAAGTCTTTGATGTACGCTCTTTGGACAGATCAAAAAACTCATAAAACTTATATTGGCACTTCTCCTTTTAATTTAGTTTATGGGAAAGAAGTGGTCCTCCCAACACATCTAGCTATTACTTCTTTAGCCTTAGTTCAATTCATCAAAGAAACTCATTCCTCATCCTTGCAACTAAGAAAATTGTAGATTCTTAAGCTAGAAGAGGAATGAGAAAAGGCCAGAATTACCCATGCACATCATCAACAATTAGTAAAGGATTCTTTTGATTCAAACTTTGTATCTAGAAAAGATTTTCAGCTTGGAGATTTAGTATTGAAATGGGATAAAGCCCATGAAGAGAAAGGAAAGCATACTAAATTCCAACGGATGTGGCTTGGACCATTCCAAATTGTTGAAATAATAGGTCCATTAGCTTTCATGTGACAAGACTTAGCAGGGAAAAGAGAGTCTTTACCTGTTAATGGGCAAATCCTTAAAAAATACTTTCCATAGAAGGTGACCTCTTCTATTTTTGTAAATTATTATTTTTAGTTTGTTTTTCTTTTTGATAATAAAACAAGTTGAAAATGTTTACCTTTGGTTTCCATGAAAAGAGTAGTGTCTCTTGTCATTTTTTTTTTAGCTTGTATACGTGGAAGTGGTTTGGAAAATTAATCTTTATTTTTGAAACATATGGTCAAGTGCTATAATTATGAAAGTTTTTACTTGTTATTTTGTTTCACCTTTACAAGTTTTGATTAAAAACAACCTTAAGTAGAAGTTTGCTTTATATCAATCATGAAGAGAATCAATAACAAGGCAAAGATTCTCTATAGAAAAGCTACTTTTAAACTCTACAATTGTTGTCCAGAAGGACTCTTAAGGAACCAATGACTTCCTCCCCACTTTAGGAAATTGCAGCATTCAAAGAGTAATCCAATTATGCACTTTAAACTTAAAGAATAAGAGGTCTCATCAAGAGCTAGCTTATCATGATCATAAAGATTATAACTAACTGACATTGCCAAACTGCATACCAAAACAGGGTAATGGATCTAGATTGTTACAATCAAAAGACAAGGGGTCTCATCACGAGCCAACTTGTTCAGCTAAGTTATAAATCAAGTGAATGGCACTGTCAATATGGCCACCAAACCAAGACATTGTTCTTTAAGAATTAAAATAAAATAAAAAGAAATAAGTGTATATGAGGATTTATCTTTGAAAATTGCATACTTCTTAAGTAGGATATTAGATCATTGCTGGGTAACAGCTAACCTTGTCGAGGCTATGGATGCTTGTTGGCAGTAGAGGCTCTACCTACAACAAATGAGTACACCTAAAACCAATCTATAGAGATGTCTTTGTTTTTATCTTTACAAACCAAGTAATGACTGATGTAAGTACAATGACTTACTTTGGGAAGAATATAATCAGAATTAGGATAGTTGGAACAAGATGTGGTTGTTAGCAAATAGCACTATTTACCTTATATTTCTACAATAAAGTTTGATTTTCCAAAACCATTTCTATTTTAGAAGTTTTAGAAAATTTAAAAAACCATCAGAGATAACTGGTTCTTTCAAGTGAATCACCAATTGTTGTGACCATCAACAACCCCCCTTTTATTAGTGTTAGAAATAACACTAATAAATGGGGACCCTTCCAAAAAATTAAAACTTAGCATTTAATATTGCTTTTTGTTTAAAATAAAACAATATATCAAAATAGAACTTGCTAAAATGTGTAAATTTACCTTTTCCATACCTAAGCGCTATATGGCCATAAAACCCAAGAAAACCTTTGAAAATGGAAAGTCTTAAATATTAGGTAAACCTTTCACAAAACCGGCTTTTCAAAAAATAATATCGCATCACAAAAAGGTCATGGCGGACATCTCTTACACAAAGAACTCCTTGAAAATGCGATCCATGAGAATGCGAGATCACAAAGCCTTAGAACCTCATCGCACATCGAAGATTTCAAATTCCACGACGCCACTTAATGTAAAATGCCCAAATATCGTGAAATGCAATAACCTCTCACAAATCGCATATCGCAGCCACCTAAAAAAACAATGGTTGTTAATGATAATAGGTTTTACGATATCGTGATCTACGATATTATGAAGCAAAACGCAAAAATTGCTTTATCGCAAATCTAAGGGCTTAGAGTTCTATGACAGTAATTTTCGTTGTTCAATGCAAAGTTATGAACATTAAATTTTAGGTTAACGATCCATTAGTGGTTATTTATTAAAAACGAGTTGGATTAGGGTAAAAGGACCATCTCACGCAAGGTGATATCTTTGATATGATTTAAAGAATTAAAAGCTTTCCCGTCGCCTTATTTTTGTTCGTTATTCACTATCATCCTTATCATAACTTTGTTCTTTGCCTGCAATTTTTAGGAGCAGTACACAGAGTAGCACACAAAGCGTAATGGGAAAGAAAGGCAAGGCTCCTACATCTGAAAAGTCAGAAATGAATCCATTGTTCACAGACACCACTTGTACTAAGGAAGTAGGGATATCTACCTGGGAAGCCATGTACCAACTGTTAGAAGAGGAAAACCCAAGAATTATGAAGGTTACAATTACAGTAGATGGATGTGGCTCCTCCGAAGTGTCCCTAACTGAGCTTGCATGCTCGTTTCTACATCGTATTGTGGTGAGGCCGAAGATACTCCCCTACACTAATATGGTTAAATGGGTCATAGATCATGTAGATATATCTGATAGAGAGTTCAAGATGGCCAGTCAACTAGTCATGGGGTCATTTACCCCAAGCAATTTGAGACACATGTATCACTTTCCAGAACCTCAGGCTTCCTACAACAAGCAATTTGTAGAAAAATTTGCCAAGGACAACGAAGATTTGGCGGAGTGCACAAAAATCTGGTCTGCCAAGGAGGAACCACTAAAGAAGGATAAAAATGGTATGTACGCCACTGGCTCTCTTTGCTCTCCTTATTGTTTCGCCGCTGGAATGTTATGTAGACTATTTTGGAAGCCAGATGTCAACAAGTTTTCGTTAGAATGGTTGCCTTTATTGGATGCGGCCACCAATGCCACCATAATGGATTGGGCCTGGATTTTATCAGATAATTTAGCCTTTGCTATTTTAGGATATCAAACTAAAAGAAGTTTTGCTCAGAGGGTTTACCCTCCATTCCTTTTAAGTGCCTACGTCATGGATGCCATTTGTTTTGTCTCCGATTTTCCTATCATGGGGTGGAAATGGACAGTACAGAACCCTCTTCCTATTCAGGTTTATCACAAAGAACTGTGGGAATCCAATTTCATCCCACATTTCTACATGATTTGTCATGGAGTGATGTTCCCTATTCATAGAATACTTTACAACAAAGATGCCCTAAGATTCTCCCCAGAAACTAAAGTTGACATTCTCCCTGTGGGAAGGTGGTTCGGGGAGGAATTATTCACATACATTAGGGTATTTGGTAGCATTACTTCCCCCCACGTGCTTCCTTTGTATGTCCCCGACAAACTAATGGCCAGAGAAATAGCTTACTAGACCTGTGGTGTTGGGGGAATGAACAAAGTACTCAAGGATTCTAAGAAGGCCATTTGGTCTCAATTCCCTGTAGTCTGTGGGGCTTTTGCATTATTTGATTTAGGTCATGCTTTTAAAGAGGTTGATAATATGCTATGTTTAGTACTACTAAAGTTCCCGGGGAGGCAGTACAATCCCTTTGGTGTTGTAAAGAATTTTACCAAAGCGGTTAAAATAAAAGTGTTTACCAATGAAGAATATTCCTTTGATGATGTCTTTCTGCAGAAGCACACTTTCAGAGAGATCTTGCATATGGCACAAATTCAGTTTGATCAAGAAAAACTTCAAAAATTTAACAATTACAGAGAACAAAGGTTAAAAAAGGTCCCATTGGACAAATTTCATATTGAACCAATAAGGGAGCCCACTCCCAGTATTAGCATAAGTGGAAGTTCAGAAGAAGAGAAGTATAAATCAAATTCCAAAAAAGAATTGGCTGAAAAGTCTGATGATCAGTCCAAAAGTGAAAACAACAGAAGTGAAGGGTCATTTAAAGAAACAGCCCAATCTACAGAGAAGATTGATCAGCAGGTCTTGTCCCCAGAACAAACTGAACCTCCCACTTCCCTTCCAAAGCCAATAAAGCCACTTATAGTGGATCTAGAAAAGGAATGGGAAAATTTTAATCAGTTAATCAACACTGAGGAACAGAGCACAGAGCCATTGATAAACCTAGGAGAGACAGCCACAGAAATGATAGTAGAAGAGGCTATTTGAAAATCTTTTTGAATATTCAACATGTGCTTAAGGGGAGCATGGAAAGTATAGTGAAAATCAAATCTAAAGAGGGAGCTTTGGTCCGCCCTTTTCCCTTGATTTCAAATGGGGAGAGTATCTTGGTGTTTTAATAATGGTTTTTTGATGTATCTAACAGGTTTCTATAGGCTGAGGTTATCAACACCAACATGGTTGCCATCAAGTCCAAAGGGGAAGATTGTTGGCATTATGATGCATGTGTCATCCTTGATGGAAACTCACTTGTAACCAAAAATATATATGGTAACTAGATGAATCCATAGGTCAATGCATAGGTGACAGAGTGATGGAACAAAATAAAAAAATTATGGGACAAAGGTTTATAGATTAGAATCAGAAGTTTGATAAACGTGAATATTTGAAGATCTATATGCGGGTTAGTCAAAGCCAAGTCACGTATACACGCAGGTACAAAGAAGAAATGTCATGTACATGCTGGCACACTAATTTAAGAATACCAAGGGTCCTTTCCATGGTATTAGCCCACAATATTGAGTGCAGTAACAGTTACTTGATCCCGTCCAAGATTACCACTGGCCCTAGTGTAGTTTTGACCCATGGTATTGGCTAAGGCTCTAACTATATAAGGAGTTGAATATCAAAGTGCTAAGTGTGCATGTTAAAGGGTTCTTAATGAATACTTCAATATGAAGTATATTTGCATTGTAAAGGCCATAGTTGACATATAGATCTGAAATAATTATGCAATGATGAATACAATGATGGATTAGGATCGTGAGACCTGAAATGACTTTCCATTGTATGATCTGCTCATGGATTGATTAGATCCAAGTATTGATGCATGTTTTTATCTCTGAATATTATGATTTGGATCTTTCTGACGTTTTGAATAGTTGCACAATTTTAGGTCAAAATTTGTATATCTATATGCAAGTTGGTCTCAGTGAAGTCGCATATACACACGGGTTCATTTCTTCAAAGTCGCGTCACGTACATAAAGGAAACCTAAAATTTTCATATATGTACGTAGGTTGGTCTCAGTGAGGTCACGTATACACGTGGGTTCATTTATTCAAATTCACGTACATAAAGGAAGGGTTTATGTTCATAAACGACTGATCAGCATCATCAGTGCTGCTGTATCTCTGTTATCTATCAATGATGTCCTCATGTTGATCTGGGTTGAGTGATAATGTTTTAAGTAGAACTAATTGAATGATGAAATTCAATTTGGTTACATGTTGATTGGTTGAAAATATTATTGATGCTGCTAATTGTATGAGGGTTCTGTAATCTAACATAATATAACTCTGGTCAACTCTAGTCTGATTCAGAATTACATGTTTTCAGTATATTGAGATGTGCTTTTCCCATAAATTGATGATTGTGTCATGCGGAAAGAGTCAATTTTGCGGACAAAACTGACCTCCCTAGAAACTAAGGCGTTTCTAGTGACAAACAAAACAATAAAACACTATCTTTCCCTAAATATGCATTTAAAATAAAAGCAACCAGGTGTTTAAGGCTTACCTTTAGTCCAACGCTGTTTGTAGCAGCCAAGCCTCTTCGATCCAGATGAGCTCCTTCTCCTTGAAGCCTGCATACAAAAACAAGCAAACAATTACATAGCACCTGAATAACTCATATAATAAAACATATTCATCATAAAGACCAAGGAGTTTATGAAACAAATTATATATAACAACTTGTTGAGAAAAATGAACTTAATTGTATTAATTGGAAATAAAAGAAACCTTACAACCAATGCCTTGGTGTTGTGTAGGTCCCTCCCAGGGTCTAACAAGAGTTCTCCTCTACTTTGATCAGCTCACCCACTTCCAAATGAAGCTAAGAAAGGAATGGGATCTCTCCTCTCAAGCTTTATAAGGGAGTCCTAATTTCAGCAGCATCTACCCTTAGGAATGTTCAACTTTCAACCTCCTTTGCCTCTGGCCCAATGCCTGTATTTATAATGCTTTGGAGGAAGTTAAATAGGTCCACCATCAATGGGATAAGCCCCTCTTTCAAAGGGATAGCTCCCTTCTTCATGGGATAAGTTCCTCTTTCATTGGGATGCATGAACCATCTGGAGGCACTCAATCCACGTCAAACCATCTTCTAGAATTCTCTAGAATCGACCGCAAGTAAGTTTTTTGAAGTAAAACTTGCGCCTTTTGACTTTTACAGGGGTACGCATCCACCCCTTTACAGACAGAGCGTACAAGTACGCAGGTATTATGTACTTGAGGTGCGTGCACGCAGGTAAGAGTAAGAGAAAGTGCGGAACCAGAGTTATATTGATTTTTTAAAGGCTTTCTCTCTTTTTTGGAGTTTGACATGAGGAGCAGAGGTATAAGACTTGCCAAGGAGGACAGTATGGTTATTGATGGAGCCATACTGACTGCAAATAGTCATGGTGACAAATTTTAGTGTAACAGATTGCCACCTAAAGTGCGAGGTCTGTAGTAGATTAGGGTTTTATATCATCTAGGAAGGGTGAAGCACTTTATCATTTCGAGGATTATCTTGTGGAGAGCCCAGTCGGAACCTGCAAATATTCAACACAAAATACATATATGAGATCATATCATCGCTGAGGTAGGCATTCCCATACTCAGATCAAAAACTTAACTAACAAACTAACTACTGCTTTGATATAGGAATGATTTCGCAATACATCATAATCATAGACACATGTAGACACAGTATGGATGCAGCCATCTGTTTATAATTAGTCTACTGTATAATGAATACAAAACTCCTCGCAGCCTGGATGGCGGAAACTAGATCCAGGGTCTTCATTTCTGCTTCCCGAAATAGTACGATTCTATCCATGCGAATAAATGAGTTAATGTCGAACATGGTAGAAACCACTTGATTACCAGTCAATGATGTAAACTGTTAACAAGTGTGAGAGAGACCACCAGTGATGTCAATGGTTCTCAAAGTACCCAGTACAATCCATGAGATGTGAATGAATGTGTTGATGTCGAACATGTCACAGAATCCCTTGATCGAAGGTCATTGATGTAACCTGTCGTCAAAGGCGAGAAACTTGCCATTGAGGCATGCAGATCCCAAGGTACTGACGATTTCTAGATCATCTTTCTAGATAATGAGCTGATGTCGATAGAAAGCGATCCGTCGTAGGCAAGCCCACAACACGAAATCATAGATCAAGTTGAAGAAATGTAGCTGTAAGGACTGACTCAGGGATGGTCAAGATGGATGACAGATATTTTGCAGATGAATGGTTTATTTGCAAGACTCCTCTTGAACACATAACGACACTACAGATGGTTTGGTGACAATTGTCCCAAAGTTAATACCTGGAAACCGGCTGAAGACTTTCAATGTGGTTTGATCAACTATTAGGCAAAGGATTTCCCAACCCAGGTGAATGAAAAGTGTCGTGTTCAAGAGTGGTGATAAGGTTTTTCCGAGATAGAGTATAACAAATAGGCTCATTTTCCTCTCTTTTCCCCCACCATTTCTGGCAAGTACCTCTTTATTTTTTACAAGCTTGAGGAGGATAACATTTTCTTGATTATAAGCTCATCCTTCGGATGAGTCCAACTTAGTTTAGATTCGAACCCTAAGAAGGAGTGGTCCGTTCCTGTTTGTAATTGAACAGGTCCTTTACTGTGAAATTTTAACGAGTCCAGTATAGGAGAAACTCGGTGTTTTTCAATTTTAGAGAGTCTGAAAAACTTAAGAAGACTCCAGGGTTGACCTTTTTCGTAAATTTGTGTCTCCCAAGCCCGAAAAAGTATAAAATAATACTTGAGAGAACCGCTTGATCTTTACGACCAAGGAGTACTTTCATGATTAGTGTCTTTGATCTGAAAAGTAGAAAGCGATCAAGGACACGTCGTTTTATTTCCAATATCGAATTTGAAACGACAAAAATCCGGCAATCTTTTCATGTTTTTACGGTCAGAAAAGGGCTGTAAGAGGACCGTCTTTTTAATTCCGTTTTAACGAGCTAAAAAGAAAACTCGGCAATCTTTTCACATTTTAGGAGTCAAAAAAGAGCTTAAAGATGACTCTAAGGTTTCACTTTTTCGTAAGTTTTAACAAGTTCGAAAAAATGATAAAAATGTACTCATGGTTTTCACTTTTTCGTAAGTTTTAATGAGTTCGAAAAAATGATAAAAATGTACTCATATGGCCAAATTTCAATTTAATTTACGAGTAGGAAACGACGGAAAGAACTCGACATTTTCATTTGTTTTACGAGAATGAAAAATAGCAAAATAATCTCGGGATTTTCATGAATTTAACGAGTCTTGAAAATAACCAAAATTGACTCGAGATAGGTTTCATTTTTACAAAAGCTTGAAACAGAGAAAAACTATGCTTCAAAGTAGTTTCATTTTTACACAAGCTTGAAACAGAGAGAAAATTGTGCTTGATGCCCCCTAAGCATAACTGCTAGAGCGCATGCCCCCCAGCTTCATTTCATTCAACCAGTTGGATGAAATGAAGGTTCAGTTACGAGATCATTTGAAAGACTCGACCTAAAACTGTAAGAAAATTATGCAAAAAACTGAAATAACTAACCTAAATATACAACTTAACATTTATGAGATCTAGTCAAACTCTCGACTCAATTAGAGGAGGATTTGTTTCATTTTTTAACGAGCTTGACACAGGAAAAGAACTATGCTCGGATTCGGTTTCATGTTTACGCAAGCTTGAAACGAAAAACTATGCTTGTTATAAGTTCGCATGCCCCCAGCATAATGATGCAAATCAAGGTACATGCCCCCCAAGCTTCATTGCATTCAACCAGGTGGATGAAATGAAGGTTTACTTTCGAAATGTTGGAAAGACTCGTGGGAGTTGTTTCATTTTTTAGTGAGGTTGACACAGGAAAAGAACTATCCTCAAAACCCTTGTTTCATTTTTTAAACGAGCTTGACACAAGATAAGGAACTATGCTCATGTCTACTCTCTACAATCTACCTAACAAGGAACTATACTCTAAAAACCTTGATTCATTTTTTAATGAGCTTGACACAAGACAAGGAACTATGCTCTAAAAACCTTGATTCATTTTTTAACGAGCTTGACACAAGACAAGGAACTATGCTCATGACTACTCTCTACAATCTACCTATATAACCTATCCTTATTTTATTTTTTAACGAGGTTGACAAAAGACAAGGAACTATCCTCGAACCTGATTCATTTTTTAACGAGGTTGACTCAGTAACAGAAACTTTCCTCAAACAACTGATTTCTACAATCTACCTATATAACCTAAAACCTACCTGATTCATTTTTTAATGAGGTCGACACAGTAAAAGGAACTTTCCTCGTACAACTGATTCATTTTTTAACAAGGTTGACACAGGAAAAGAACTGTCCTCATACTCACTGATTCATTTTTTAACGAGGTCGACACAGTAAAAGGAACTTTCCTCGTACAACTGATTCATTTTTTAACGAGGTTGACACAGGAAAAGAACTGTCCTCATACTCACTGATTCATTTTTTAACGAGGTCGACACAGTAAAAGGAACTTTCCTCGTACAACTAATTCATTTTTAACGAGGTTGACACAGGAAAAGAACTGTCCTCATACTTACTGATTCATTTTTTAACGAGGTCGACACAGTAAAAGGAACTTTCCTCGTACAACTGATTCATTTTTTAACGAGGTTGACACAGTAAAAGAACTGTCCTCATGGCAGCCTGTTTCATTTTTTAACGAGGTTGATGCAGGAAAAAACTATCCTCGTGGACACCTGTTTCATTTTTTAACGAGGTTGACACTGAAAAAGGAACTATCCTCGAAACAGCCTATTTCATTTTTTAACGAGGTTGATACAGGAAAAAAACTATCCTCGCAGACACCGATCATGGCTTCCGACTGGAAGAAAGACATGTCGACGAACACACCTTGATCATGGCTTCCAAGAGGTCTTCATCAGAAGGAAGAATAGTTCTCTGGAAGGAACACATGTCAAGGGACTCAAAAGGGATAAGAACATCGCGTTCAAGTAATCCCATAGAGTTTTCCATGTCAATTACCGGATCTAAATCAAAGGACGATGAGCATACAGTGAGAGGCTCACTTACATCAGTAACTGAAAACATGGGACCAGTTGCCACATAATTAACCCGTGGCGGGGTAGATACCACTTTAGAATCAGGAACATTTAGGGGTGTCATATTATTGGTAGTTGAAACAAGACTAGGGAACGAAAGCTGGTCTACAGTCACAATATTTCCATTGTGAGGGAAAGACATCACGCGAAAGAGTGTCGATACGACAGCTTTCATTGCATAAACATAGTCTCGCCCAAGGAGTAAATTGAAATCCAAGGGACCTCGAACTACCATAAGATCAATACAGACAGTTTTACCTTCCAAGGTAATAGAAAACTTAGGAAGGATACCTAAAGGTTCACTAATGGTTCTGTTAAAAGCTTTCAAATTTTGCGTAATAGGCGAAAGCTGAGGGGAACCCAAAGCTTTCCAAGCAGTTGAGGATAATATACTAATAGAAGCACCTTCATCTACCTATGTACGATGTATGTCCCTACCACCAGCCTTGACAATGATTTGGAAAGGGATGGAGGAAGGAAGACGAGGTTCTGTCAGTCTATTCCAATCAAAGGAAAAGACCTTAGTACTTGGAGGGGGTTCTGTAAAAATAGGTGAAATGCCCCCCGGCGTAGAAGAATCTGATGTAACAAAAAGAACCTGATCGGTATGAAGTTCACTCTCTAAAGGGAAAGTGGGATCGACCGAATGTGAAATTGAATCAACCACTTGATCAACTAATGGATCATCAACCTGAGTGACATGAGTTTCACTCTCCAATGGAAGAGTGTGATTGACTGTACTTGAAATTAGATCAATCACTCAGTTAGTTGACGGTAGGTTGGGAGAAAGTTTACAGTAACCAGTTGGAAATTCTTGTTGTGGAACAGTAAGGTTTTCCAACAATTTTGAGGCTTCATCCATGTGAGGGAAAATGTGAGTTTGATGACTCCCTTTGCATAACTTACAAGGAAACCTAACTTTACCCTTTTTCCCAGGAACCTGACTATCACTGGTTGATGGATCAATGGAAAGTTGATGAGATTTTTCTGACCATACCTCCAAGACCTTTGGTATACCAGGACAATTGACAAGGAAGTGGTCACCCTTACAAAGCCTGCAAGGGTATTTGGGTTTACGATGCATGTCGAAGTTTTCCTCAACACAACTAACACTTACAGTCGTGGTTGGTTGGTTGACTTCTTTCTTAGCTTGCTTCTGCTTCTTCTTCTTCTTCTTCCCTTTCTTCTTCTTCTTAGCCACCTGGTTACTAGCATCGAGGCTTTTACCAAGCGAAGAGGAAGAGATGGAGGAAGAAAAATTAGGCGAAGAAGGTAAAGGGTCAACAGAAGGTTGGTGATGTTGAGATGGTGAACTCTGTTGAGGTGAAGCATTCGGTTGAGGTGGAACAATTGGAGCATTTTGGGCCAACGAAGTTGAAAATAACCATATCGGTAATCATATTGTAAATCCAGGTAATGACAAAGTAGCCATAAAAGGAGGACCAACATTTCCAAAGAAAGGAAAAGTACTAGGATCCTCATTAAGAGGGGTTCCTAGGTTGGTAAATTCCGGAACAGTTGCCATTATATTCAACTTCAGTGAATTTTATTAACAATTTTATTCACAATTCACACCTAACAATTAAAATTCACAATTCACACCTATGGTCTCTAAAAGTAAAAACAAACAAATTAACACGCACTATCAAATCTAGGAGTCAAACCACACACAAACAGTAACTTTCCGTACCGAAAACACTAGTTGGTGATGAAATCCAACATCGCAGAATTCAATACAGAAATGGCGGTTGGAATAGTTACCCCGGCAACCTGCTTAATGAATAGACTGGACCAAGTTCCTCCACTTTAACCGTCTCGAGTGAAGTGAACCCCCCAGAAAATCCAAGTGAGTCTAGCCGATGTCTGCTCCAGGTACAGTGGGATCTTCCCACCACTGTCACCTTAGGAAGAGTCCTAAAGAATATGGCCACTAAGGTTACCAACTGAGACAAATATACCTGGGGGAATAGTCTACGATCCGATACGCACGCAAGGGCAGAGTAGCAAGCTCAATCCCCTTGAAGGTTCCTTGACATAATCCAAGGCTTACCAACAAGTGACCCCAGGCTCCTCGACAATGGTTAATTCGAGGTTTACCGTTTTTAATACGTGAATATCTGGCGTCTTTCCCAATGAGGAAGGATTGATTCCCACACTGGTTCGGACACGATCTCGTGCTTCTTCTTTAAGAGGAGCTTTCCCAGAGCATAAATGCAACAATTGGATTTCTTCCTACGGCAAGATACAACTACTTGTTTGTTTTACTGTCTTGGAGAGTTAACTAAAACCTATTCCAAGACACTAGCCTAAGCTAGATTGGTGGAAAGAGCCCTAAAAATGTAAAAATTACTAGATGAATTTTAATTAAGCGCTGTGTTATTTAGGCTGTTATTACTCAAATGGGTAAATGGATACGAAACCAATGGTGTTATGACCCAACTCAAAACTGAATGCAATCAAATATGATAATGTAATCTTTTCAATTCGATGAATCCTAACTAAAGTAAGGAGAGAGTTTCCATTCACTTCCAACAATGCAAAAAATTGATCACTAAGAGAAAATATAACAAATTCTCTAATGCACTAATTTCATCAAGAAAAACTAATGCAAATCAATTCCAAAATAGTTTTTTTTTTAATTTTTATTTTTGTGTAAATTCAAATCAAAGAAAACTGATCTAAATCTACGATTGATTGTTCAGAATGTAAACTATGCAATTGTAATCTATGCACAATTCACTTGAAAAGTATGCAAATATAATCTATGCACATTTTTCATTCATATTCTGAAAATGAGAATTCTAATTATGCAAACGTGATCTATGCAAGAGAATTCTCAAACACAAGACGATTCTAATGTAATCTAAGAATCAATCAAGTGCAAGTCGAGAAAATTGGGTGAGAGTTCCAAAGATCAAAAAATAAAATCACTCAAAGGCAATTAACACTCATACACAATTTAGCCTCCCCCGGCGAATGAGGGGGGAATTTTTTTGCAAAAACAAAAGCAAAAAGATGCAAAATTGTGAAAAGACTGAGAAAACCTTGAAGTAATGACCAAAGGAAATCAAATTTAGAATTTCTCAAAAAGAGACTCAAAACACCCAATTGATAAAAGCTTAAAGCAGGAATGCCAATGAAATTAACCAAGGAAAGTTTCTGACAAGTCACATGCAGGTCTGGGCAGTGGCTAAAACCTATAAACAAATTCTAAACTGATAAAAAGAAGAAAATTTAAAATTTCTCAAAATTTTGACAGGGTACGCAGGTAGCCTGTTTACACAAGTGCGGTCACGCTCTGTGCACAAAGCAAAAGTGCGTACAGGTACGCACTGTGCTTAACTCAGAGGGTGCGTACCTCTCCCAAAACTATGAAAAATAAAAACTAACTCAAAATTAACTAAATTCACCCAATCCCACAATCATCAAGTCAAAAACAGAAACAAATCAACGTTTCTCAAATCAAAGTATCAATCAAAAGAGAAATCAATCAAATCCATGGATTCCCCAGCGGAGTCGCCATTTTGTCATGCGGAAAGAGTCAATTTTGCGGACAAAACCGACCTCCCTAGAAACGAAGGCGTTTCTAGTGACAAACAAAACAATCAAGAACTATCTTTCCCTAAATATGCATTTAAAATAAAAGCAACCAGGTGTTTAAGGCTTACCTTTAGTCCAACGCTGTTTGTAGCAGCCAAGCCTCTCCGATCCAGATGAGCTCCTTCTCCTTGAAGCCTGCATACACAAACAAACAAACGATTACATAGCACCTGAATAACTCATATAATAAAACATATTCATCATAAAGACCAAGGAGTTTATGAAACAAATTATATATAACAACTTGTTGAGAAAAATGAACTTAATTGTATTAATTGGAAACAAAAGAAACCTTACAACCAATGCCTTGGTGTTGTGCAGGTCCCTCCCAGGGTCCAGCAAGAGTTCTCCTCTACTTTGATCAGCTCACCCACTTCCAAATGAAGCTAAGAAAGGAATGGTATCTCTCCTCTCAAGCTCTATAAGGGAGTCCTAATTTCAGCAGCATCTACCCTTAGGAATGTTCAGCTTTCAACCTCCTTTGCCTCTGGCCCAATGCCTGTATTTATAATGCTTTGGAGGAAGTTAAACAGGTCCACCATCAATGGGATAAGACCCTCTTTCAAAGGGATAGCTCCCTTCTTCATAGGATAAGTTCCTCTTTCATTGGGATGCATGAACCATCTGGAGGTGCTCAATCCACGTCAAACCATCTTCTAGAATGCTCTAGAATCGACCGCAAGTAAGCTTTTTGAAGTAAAACTTGCGCCTTTTGACTTTTACAGGGGTACGCATCCACCCCTTTACAGACAGAGCGTACAAGTATGCAGGTATTATGTACTTGAGGTGCGTGCACGCAGGTAAGAGTAAGAGAAAGTGCGGAACCAGAGTTATATTGATTTTTTAAAGGCTTTCTCTCTTTTTTGGAGTTTGACATGAGGAGCAGAGGTATAAGACTTGCCAAGGAGGACAGTATGGTTATTGATGGAGCCATACTAACTGCAAATAGTCATGGTGACAAATTTTAGTGTAACAGATTGTGCTGGTCAACTCTAGTTTGAATCATAAATATTTCCTCCCATAGTTTATATCTTGGAAAGACATGGCCAAGGAAACTCCTTGGAAAGGCATGGCCAAGGAAACTCCACATGGCCTACCAATACTCTCATAGTCACTGATAGACTCAAAGGTGAAGTTTCCTTGAAAAGTTGAAAAAGGAATTTAAGAAATTCAAAGGATTTGGTAAAGAAGGTTGAACAATTCAATGCTTCTATTATCAATTTATCCATTCAAGTGATCAAAGAAGTTGGCTTACTCGATGCCCCATTTACAAATGAAGTAACCAAGGAAAATTATTACTGTGTTTGTGTGTAGATACACCAAAAATATTCTAAAGTACAGATATAGTAAGTAGAGAAGATAGGTCTTGAAGCTATCTCCCAGTTTTTGGTGAAACCACAAAGTTGTTGGCTATTGACCAAACAAACTACCTCAAGGATCCAACAAGACTTTTCAACATCAGAAAATCAAGTTTATGAATGTCAAATCAATATTCATCGCAATCCACTAGAATTTATCTCCCATATCCTCCAGCTTCACCTGCAAAGGAAAATGCACATGGAGGACTCCAGTTCAACAATCACCCGCAAATAGCTCACTCACATATCCTATTGTTTCAACAACTTACATGTTATATTTTCTATTTTCTATTTTATGTTGTAACAACATGTATTTTTCATTATTTGAATATTTTGTACTTGTATTTAAGGTCATCCCCAAGGAATGTAATGGGGTTTTGAATTTTTGAAAAATAATCTATTTCACTATTGTGAAGATTTATTTTGAGAAATACAAAGAGACATAAAAGGTTTAATTATTCCATTTGTTGAGGTGAAAAGTGGTACTATGCCTTTTTTTATGTTATGAATGAAATCTCATTTAATTTTTCTTAATTAATTAATATTTTATAAGTGTACAATTAGCACGAGGGCTTCACTAGGGGAGCAATACCATACAATGTGCATATGTATTGGAGGATATATATTGAGGAAAAAATGACACAATATATTGAGCATGTAATAGGGGGGTAAAGGGTTTTTACAGTGGTAGGTATAAAAAATGGAGCTCACAGTTAATGAAAAAATATAAAGAGTTATAAAAAATGTTAATGAAAAAGTGGATACCTACAATGTCTAATGAAAGTAGGGGCTTTTTAAATTAGGAAAGTGTATTGGGTTCATATTGGTAGGGGGTTAAATAATGTGATTTTTAGATATATTTTCAAATATGTAATCAAATTAAGGGTATTATTTAATATGCCACGAACACACGTGATATGTCAGAGGTTCATTGAGTGAAGCCCCCATGACAATTAGTGATTGCAGTGTTGCTTTTCACTGATCATTACATAACTTTGATAATTGATTAAATAAAATTAATTGTAGGAATGTTGTAGCTATATGTTAGCTTCCATTTGGACTATTTTATGTACAGTTGGTTCAATACTCTTTTACTTTGATGATCTATGTTGGGGCAATTATATGAATGATATATCACCACAAATTAAATTATCAACCACAGAATCATAATCAATAGAGATGATGTGCTATATGTGTCAATAATAGGTAAGTTCCTATGTTTGATAAGTATAGCCTAGATAGAAGAATTAAAAAACAATAATCCATTTTACAAGTTTCGATCTAACTTCCTCACACAATTAGAAAGAAAAACTCAGAAATAAAATCACAATAAGCATGTAATATAAAGGTTCTTTCTCAGGTAACAAGTCTGTCCATTTATAGGCACATGAAATGAAAAGATGGATTCAACTCTGTTTTCCTATAGCAACCGATTTCAATTAACTTACTACAATCAAACATAAAAGCAATCATTTCTAATATAATTAGTTATAAAGGAATCCATAAATTCTTATATGGGAAATGTTAGGTATGATAAGAGTCTTCACTTAACAACACATGTAGATGAATGGTGAGATATTTGATCTTAACTCTTCCGGTTCTTCAAAAGATAAATTAACAATTAAACATACAGCTTTAGAAATCAAACAAATTACTTGCATAGAACAAAACTATAATCACACCAAATGTTTTGAAGTTAAACCATAAAACCAGATTATATTCACAATAACTATAATAAAAACTTACCTTGCTGGCTTCAGTGGGCCCTTGCCGAGCTAACAAGGAAATTTAGGAGAGAACTATAGAACTAAGGAATCTATTGACACATCGAATTCATCAATCACTTCTCATATCATTGATTTTAAAAGAAAGGATTACAAAACTTAATTTTCCACTATAATAATACTTTTTAAGACTCTGTATCTTCTTACTAACTTTTGCCTCTGTAATAAACTTCACTGTTATTCCCCTTTAACACCTATAATCTACGATCCTTCTCTTATAGAGGAATGACCATTACATTCAATTTTAAAAGATGTGATCAAATCATTATAAAAATATTACAATTTTCTCTCCTTTACATATTTGGCTTCATCCTCATGACACATAGTTCATGAGGATAAAACGTATCTTGAGTTTCCGTAAAAAGGTAAGGCTTTGACCATCAATTCCATTGGTCTCATCGAAGGCATCTCACTCAAACCATCAAAGCTAAAGAGTCAGATCTCGTACCGGATGAAAAAAATTAGTGCAGGATGGATGAAGGTACTGGATGAACGTAGGTACCAGATGAGCACAGTTGGTATCGGTCGAGCACAGTTGATACCGGATGAACACAGTTGGTACCGGATGAGAAGGAGTAGGGTCTAAAAATATATGTGAGCCAATACAAATAGTTAAAGAGTATAAAGAATCAATTATTTCGTTCCTACTAACAAGTAATCATAAAAATCAAGCTTTAAATATAAAGCACCTCATATATAGATAAGGTTGCTAAAAGTTATGTTCTTGAAGAAGATAGGCAAGTGGTGAGTAGGCTTTGAGATGAATTTGGTCAAAAATAGAGATGAATATAGGGTATTAAAGGCATGAAAAAAGGAGAGTCAACTTTTCCTCATGCCTAAGCCATTGCATTTCCTCATGCAAAAAGTATTGAACCATTCCTCAAAATTTCACAAATGGAGTCTTCTTTCAACTTGCCTGAACATCAACTATTTGTATCTAATATATTCACACTTGAAGCCTCTTCTACAGTAGCTTCTGTGATCTCTAATCACAGACCTCCTAGTTGAACATATTCACCATCATAACTTTGAGTGAAGGTACAAGAAACACAGGAAATTTCTTCCTAGTACCTGATGAACACAAGAAATTGCTTCCTAATACTGAATGAACGCAAAATATTGCTTTAGTGTCGAATGAAGTTTCATAAGATACCCAAGTGCATAGTCTTAAAATTTGAATCTTGTAGGCTTCTCTTTGTAGCTTAGCATGTCCCGAGGGTCAAGATAAAGTAAGTTCTAGTGATTATTGGTTCTTCATGTTGATTTGTTTCGCTAGAAAAACTACAAATAGTGCACTGGTACAGGAATTCTGAAATTGCAATGGAAGTGTCAGAAAATGAGACAAAGTAAGGCTAAGGACTCTAAATGATCTGGAAGAGTCAGAATTGATGACTGCTAATTTGATATGTTGAAGGAAGTTGAAGAAAGTGAAATGAAGATGTTCAAAACATTCCCAACAACCACTCCCCCATGCCTGAGGTTTTTCATGTTCTCATGTAAGTAAGGTAAAGTACTGAAGAAATGAGGAGGGTTGCTGAGATGACTCAGTACAAAGGACCCTGAAAAAATAAGTAATGGAGCTAATGATATGAATACTGAAGAAAAATAATTCATCTCAAACTTATTAAAATGATTCTAAATTAACATCAAGCATAAAATAAATTTCAAATCACTCATTACGTAATATTTCATCAATCTTTAATGGTTTTATGCTCAAGAAAAGAAACTTTTTATAAATTTAAGAGTCTCTCCTTATTTGTAGGTAGGAGGCATTTTATGATCACAACAAATGATGAACCAGTGAAAAATTAGTTGTTACTAACCAAATCACAAAGTCTTATAGTCATCCAAGTATTATAGATAAGCTTTGTAGTTGAGTTTTACTAGTTCTCTGTAATCATAGGTCCCACTTCTAAGACAATTAAATCTTAGATATAGTATGAAAAATTAATGATAGAGGACTCAAGGTTACCTTAAGGCCATTCTTCAACAAAAATTTATGGAGTTGGTTTTTACCCTTGACTTCATCCACACATGCTTCCTTTTTATTGTAACACTATAAAGTAACCATCATATGTGTAGAAAAAAGCCTTGGTTTGGTTGACACTTTTTTAGGCAGAATGCCCCATTTCCCGCGAGCGTCCATAGCCTCTATGGGTTTGCCTAATGATATCACAGGTCAGTACCCACTACCAGCAGGCATCCATAGCCTCGATGTGTTAACCTATTAAACCTATTTTACACTAAAGGATCTAGTCCCATATTTACTACCATTTTAGGTTTAGCTTATGAACATTGTTTTTTCAATTGTTAGATGGGGGAGAGACTTTAGAAAGCCCCTTAAAGGCATAGAATGATACCTTTTAGAGTGACTTATATTACCCACATAATGTCTTAGACGCATATGGTGCTTATAGGTACTCAAAGGACATAGCATGCATAAGCCTTTTTTAATGAGGCTAACCAAAGAATAACTAAAAGACACCTAAAGTCCTACTAATCATAGTTTTCATGTATCCTTCCACTTTTAAGTAGCGTTCCACTATGAAAAAATACTTCATTAAATCTCTTGCAAGGCTTAAGAAAGATACTCAGAGATCATGTTTTGGTGTTATGGTTATAGTATTCAAGTTTCTTTTCCACCAGTATCATTGCATAAACCTCTTAAATTTGTTTTAATCCCCTTGTATACATCAGTAATTATATTCGCAGAAACTATTTTGTATTGATAATCAGAAATCTATATGAATAAGAAAAATGAAATCTAAAAATAGAAATAGAAACTATGAATAGTTTGGAATTATCCTTCAATTCAAATTTTATGAAAATGATTTCTTATATCATCTTTGTGAAATAATAGATAAAGCATGAATAAATCCTCAATAACTTAAGGAAAAAGGGAAAGATTTCATCAAATACTCCCCTAAGTGTTCCATTCCATTGATGAAGATGTATTTCAGCTTTTAAAAAACATTCTTTCATTATTTAAGCATCCCAAATCAAAAATACCCTTGGATCTTGCTTTTTCTTGCAAAATAAAAATTGATACCAGAATTCTTGATACTGGTTAGACGAAAAATGGTACTAAACAATTGGTATGCAATACTAGATGATGTTTCTATGTAGTCATTTCCAAATTTACCTACAATTCCAAACATAATGGTCATAGTTTTCTTTAGTGAAAAGAAAAACTAGAAACATATCTAACTAAAAAGAAATAATAAGTGGGAAAGAAAAGTAATAGTTGAACCATGCTGTAGTTGGAAATCACACTGTGTGGAAATCCTCATTAAAATAATATGCAGCTAAAAGAGACCCTAACAGAAATATGTAATGGGAACATAGATCTCCCATTTTCAACTAAGTAGTTTTTAGCTATTAACATCCCTACTTATTGAAAACAAATGAGAAAGATGTTGCACTATATGTTATAACTAAACTAACTACTGTATGCAACATTTATTTATTACCTTACTCTACTTGAGAAAAAGAAATTCCTCTCCTCAAGTATAGGAGTATTTCCAATGTAACCATGTGCGTTATAGGTGTAAAAATTCATTCATACTCAAGTTTAAAATATAGTATTCAATGCATACCTAAGAATGAAGAACCAATTGTCTTTAATGATGATGTTAAGAAGTCACGAAAAATGAAGGAGTGATATGGCCTTATAGTTTCTTGAAACCAATTTTCAATCAGATGAAAATGCACAACTTGGTTTACCTCGTTATTTGTCTCATTTAGCATATCCTCCTTTACCATGCCATGTAGATCTTCTATTACGAGATGACCATGTACTTGCGTTCTTAGAGGATTTGTAGATAAGCATGTAAAAAATTATTCAATCTCAGGTTCTAATGGTTTCTCTCCATTGGATGTGGTCCATGATTCCTTAATTTCTTCGACAATATGGCAAGGGTGAAGATCTTCCTATGGATGTGGTTCATGGATTTGTTGTTCCTCTATCACTTATGGAGAGGCAGATAAGTTCTTGACTGCTATCAAGATTTGTTCTTCCTAAGAAGTAGATATCCTAGCTGCCGCTAGTATTTGAGAGAATTCTCCCAAAATATTGATCATACTTGCATACTGCTTTATTGGTTGCTAATAACTGTCATGCACATGGATTGGTGTATAGAATTCTTATTAAAAATCCTAAATAAATATGAAGAAAACACACTTAAAACAAATGAAATCAAACCAATCATGTACTCGAAGTGTGATTGTGCTACTAGGATCCTACTGTAACCAAATTATTTGTTCACGCAATTTATTATTCTCTTCTTTCCATGAATCAATCTAAAGGAAAACATACTTGCAAAGAAAAATAAAAAAATGAAGCTTTAGATCCTCCCTTTAATTCTATGCATATGAAAAACAAACTAGAGAGTCAATTAGAGATAACCAGACTTCGGAGTAACCCCACCATAGTAGATACGTGGATCTTCACTCACATCTTACCATATTCTCTCCACCCTTAGGTCATCCCCAATATCACTCAAAACCCATAAAAAAACAAATCATTACCTATTATCATTTATAGCTCCCCGGCAATAGTGTCAAAAATGTTGGGGAAATTATATGAATGATGTATCGCCACAAATTAAATTATCAACTAGGGAATCATAATCAGCAGAGATGATGCACTATATGTGTCAATAACAGGTAAGTTCCTATGTCTGATAAGTATAGCCTAGATAGAAGCATTAAAAAACAATAATCCATTTTACAAGTTTTGATCTAACTTCCTCACACAATTAGAAAGAAAAACTCATAAATAAAATCTTAATAAGCATGTAATATAAAGATTCTTGCTCAAGTAACAATTTTGTCCATTTACAGGCACATGAAATGAAAAGATGGATTCAAATCTATTTTCCTATAGCAACCGATTTCAATTAACTTACTACAATCAAGCATCAAAGCAAACATTTCTAATATAACTAGTTCTAAAGGAATCCATAAATTCTTATATGGGAAATGTTAGGTATGATAAGAGTCTTCACTTAACAACACATGTAGATGAATGGTGAGATATTTGATCTTAACTCTTCCTGTTCTTCAAAAGATAAATTAACAATTGAATATACAGCCTGAGAAATCAAACATATTACTTGCATATAACAAGACTGTAATCACACCAAATGTTTTGAAGTTAAACCATAAAACCAAATATATTCACAATAACTATAATAAAAACTTACCTTTCTGGCTTCGGTGGGCCCTTGCCGAGCTAACAAGGAAATCTAGGGGAGAACTACAAAACTAAGGAATCTATTGACACATCGAATTCATCAATCATTGCTCATATCATTGATTTCAAAAGAAAGGATTACAAAACTTAATTGTCCAGTATAACTACACTTTTTAACTCTGTATCTTCTTACTAACTTGTCTCTATAAATAAACTTTACTGTTATTCCCCCTTAACACCTATCATCTATGAGCCTTCTATTATAGAGGAATGAACGTTACATTCAATGTTAAAAGATGTGATCAAATCATTGTAAAAATATTACAGTTCACTCTCTATATATTTGGCTTCATCCTCATGACAGACAATGCATGAGGATAACGCGTATCTCGAGTTTCCATAAAAATGTAAGGCTTTGACCATTAGTTCCCTTGGTCTCATCAAAGGCAGCTCACTTGAACTGTCGAAGTTGAAGAGTCAAATCTGGTACGAGATGAAGACAGTCAATGCAGGACGGACATAGATACCAGATGAATGTAGGTATTGGATGAGCACATTTGGTACTAGACGAGCACCAGTTGTTCCTGATGAATGTAGTTGGTACCAGATGAGCATAGTTGGTACCATATGAGAATAGTTGGTACCGAATGAACACAGTTGGTACCTGATGAGCAGGAACAGGGTCTAAAAATCTATGTGAGTCAATCCAAATAGTTATAGATGTTGGGTTGGGTTATATTCTTTCCACAACTAGCCCACATAGTTAATCGGGAGGTTAGAAGGGGGGCAGAGCCCCCCGTCGTTGTGGCGATTGAGTAGCGAGGGGAGTCATAGGGGGTTTGAGGGGTGCAGTTAACCCCACTCTATGGGGTTCAGGGCAGCGCCCCAGAAAATTTTGGTTTTGGACCCTATATTAGGTTGGGCAAACCTACCTATGGTTTTGTGCATGCTTTTCGCACATGGTTTTGGATGTGATGGTTTTTGGTCCATGGTTTTGGATGCAATGGTTTTCTGTCCATGGTATTGGATGCTTCAACATGTATAAATATGTATTGTAACATTGAAAGGAACATAATGAAAAATCAAGGTGGTAGTCCCAGTTTTGGGATCCAGGGGAAAATATCTATGTATATGTGTTTTATGTGTTATGCTCTCGCATTATTTTTTTTTTGTGTTTTAGAATTCGTATGCAGGTAATTTCTGTATGGGGTTAAAACCTACATTTGGTATCAGTGTTGTTTTGGCTTCAAGGGGATGCCTTTCTTGTTGAGGGGTTTCGCTCGGGCCTGTGGTAGACCCTGTTTAGTGGGAGATCTATGAGATTGATTCTAGTGGTGAAAGAAGATGGCAAGGAGTGGAAAGATAGAGATAGAGAAATTTAATGGTCAGAGTTTTGAGTTGTGGAAACTCAAGATGGAGGATCTGTTGGTGGATAAAGATCAGTGGATCATGGTATATCTGGGTACTAAACCAATAGGAGTGTCTGATGAAGAATGGAAGAAGTTGGATAGGAAGGAAAAGAGCACAATACGATTGTGCATCTCAGATTCAGTATTGTTGAATGTATCAGGGGAAGCTACAGCGAAGGCTTTGTGGGACAAGTTAGGGACTTTGTACCAATCTAAGTCTTTAGTGAATAAACTATTCCTATGGAAAAAGTTGTATAACCTGAGGATGAAAGATGGAGACTCGGTGATAGAGCATCTGAATGCATTTAATACTGTGGTAAGTCAGTTATCGTCTATTGATATCAAAATTTTAGATGAAGATAAGTGCATTAGTTTGTTGTGTTCTCTACCAGATTCATGGGATAGTCTGGTTATTGCAATAGGTAGCAATGCAACTGCCTTGCAGTTTGATGAAATAGTCTCATCCTTGCTGACAGAGGAGATGAGACAGAAAAATATGGAGAGCCAGAATGGTGATGCCTTATCTGTATGAGGACGGTCCTAGAACAGAAACAAAAATAAGTCATCGAGTGGGAGATCTAAATCTCCAGGAAAGCCTGTAAATGCGGTGTGCTGGAAATGCAGAAAGGAAGGGCACTACAAAAGGGATTGTAAATCTAAAGCTCCTGACAAAGGAAAAGGATTTGATGATGCTCCTTCTCCAAAGGCCAAAACCACCTTAGATGAAGGTGGGGATGTGTACTTGGCTTCTTCAAGTACACATGTAGATCATGAGTCATGGTTGATTGACTCAGGTGCATCCTTTCACTTCACTCCCCACAGAGAGTGGTTCTACGAGTATGATAAATATGATGGTGGTGATGTCTTCTTGGGGGATGATAGGAAGGCTAGAATCATTGGTCGCGTAAAAGTAAAGTCGAAGTTGCAAGGTGGAAGGGTTAGAACACTTCCGGGTGTTCTGCATATTATTGCATTAGCTAGAAATCTGATTTCTGTAAGCAAGCTGGATGATGCAGGTGTAAAAACAGTGTTTGAGAAGGATACCTGCAAGATGGTTTGGGGAGCTTTGGTATTGATGCGGGGAGTTTAGATTGGAACTCTGTACAAGTTGCAAGGTAGCACTGTTGTTGATGGGTGCAACAGTTCTGTGGTTCCTGAAAGTGGAGCAGAAAATCTAGTGGTCTCTGGAGAAAAGACCATGATGTGGCATCAAAGGCTTGGACATATTGGAGAGAAGGGCCTTTAAATACTTCATGGTAAAGGTATGGTAGAATGTATGAGTAATAACTCTTTGGATTTTGATTTCTGTGAAAATTGTGTATATGGGAAGTAGAATCAAGTGAGTTTCCCCTCTGGTGTTAAGAGGGCGAAACAAATATTAGAGCTTGTGCACAGTGATGTGTTTGGACTTGTGAAGGTTCCATCACTGGGTAAGTTTGTGTACTATGTATCATTTATAGATGACTTCTCAAGGAATACATGGATATATTTCCTTAAGAAGAAATCTAAAGTCTTTGATAGGTTTAAAGAATTTAAGGCTCTGGTGGAAAACCAGACAGAGAAGAAGATAAAGGTGCTGAAGACAGATAATGGTGGAGAGTTTTGCAGTAAGGAATTTGAAGAATTCTTTAATAAGTATGGTATAGCACAGCAGAAAACTACTCCATATACACCTTAGCAAAATGGAGTTGTAGAAAGAATGAACAAGACGTTGATGGAAAGGGAAAGAAGCATGCTTAATGGTGTCAGGTTAGGATAGGAATTCTGGGAAGAGGTGGTGGACACAACATGTTACCTAGTCAACATATCACCTTCATCAACATTGGAGGATAAGACTCCACAAGAGCTATGGACTGGTAACAAACCCTCTCTTTCACATTTGAGGGTATTTGGATGTGATGCATATGTACATGTTCCAAAGGATAAATGAACCAAGTTGGATAGTAAATCTGAAAAGTGCATATTTATTGGGTATAAGGATGGTTTAAAGGGTTATAAGCTTTGGAACCTAGTAACAAGGAAGGTTGTGTACAACCAAGATGTGGTGTTCAGAGAGGTTAAAGATGTTATTAAACATGAAGTCCAACCAAAGAAACCTGAGAAGATAGAGTTTGAGCTTAAGGAGGAAGAATCAGACTCTACAGCAAAGGAGGAATCAGAAGATGAACAGCCACAAACTCTGGGTGTGAGAAGATCAGTTTGAGAAAGAAGGCAACTAGAAAGGTATAGTCCATCTGCTTTTTGTTCAAATTTTTCTTTTTCTATTACTGACGATGATCCCAGAACTATGAAAGAAGCAGTAGATTTAGAGGATGGAAAACTATAGAAAGAGGCCATGGTTGATGAAATGGCATCTTTGCACAAAAATCAGGCTTGGAATCTGGTGGAGTTGCCAGTTGGAAGGAAACCCATTGGCATCAAATGGGTGTTCAAGAAGAAGACAAATGCAGAAGGAAAGGTGGAGAAATACAAATCTCGGTTGGTAGCAAAAGGTTATTCCCAGGTGCCAGGAATTGATTTTGGTGATAATTTTTCCCCTATTGCCAAGGTAACTTCTATTAGATTACTTTTATCTGTTGTTGTGCTTTTGATTTTGAGGTAGAAAAGATGGATGTGAAGACAACATTTCTTCACAGGGATTTGGAAGAGGAGATCTACATGAAGTAACCTGAAGGTTTTGTAGTGAAGCGTAAGAAAGAATTGGTATGCAAGTTAAAGAAGTCTTTGTATGGGTTAAAATAGTCACCAATGATGTGGTATCACAAATTTGATACATTTATACGGGGACTTGGCTTCACCAGAAGCAAAGCAGATCATTGTGTGTATTTTAAATTAATTGGTGACCATTTTATTTATCTGGTCTTCTATGTGGATGATATGTTGCTGGTTGGAAATGAAAAAGAAATTATCCAGGATTTGAAGACCCATTTGTCCTCCAAATTTGACATGAAAGATCTTGGTGCTGCAAACTATATTTTGGGCATGGAAATTAAAAGAGATCAGACAAAGAGGAAGCTCTGGTTAAACCAGAGGAAGTATGTCGAGACAATATTGCAAAGGTTTAATATGTAGGATAGTAAACCGGTGAAGGTTCCTATTCCTGTAGGTGTAAAGTTATTTGCTGAATAGTGTCCCGAGACATAAGAAGAGGAAGAGGACATGTCCCGTGTTCCATATGCAAGTGCAGTCGGTAGCCTGATGTATGCGATGGTCTGTACTAGACCAGACATTGCACATGTAGTGGGAGTATTGAGTAGGTTTATGTCAAAACTAGGGAAGGAGCACTGGACAACAGTGAAGCAGGTTTTCAGGTATTTGCGTGGCACTAGTGATTATGGTTTGTGCTACCAAGGAAGACTAGGATTGGATAGAGTGTTGGATATTCATGGCTTTGTTGATGTAGACTGGGCTGGAGATCTGGATTAGAGAAGATCTACAAGTGGGTATGTGTTTAACCTATTTGGAGGTGCAGTCAGTTGGATGAGTAAGAAACAATTTGTAGTGGCACTATCAACTACAGAGGTAGAATACATGGCAGCCACTCATGCAAGAAAGAAAGTAGTTTGGTTGCAGAGATTGTGTTCAAATATGGGGTTACTACAGGAAGCTATAAGGATAGACAGTGACAGCCAAAGTGCAATTTTCTTGGCAAAGAACCCTGCATATCATTTAAAGACAAAGCACATTGATGTTCAGAATCAGTTTGTGAGGGATATGATAGAAGAAAAAAAGGTGGACATTTTGATGAATACTACAGATGCATTGAAAAAATCTGTGAGCTCTGAGAAGTTCTCTTGGTGTAAAGAAACAATGGGAATTGCAGGGCTAGATAAATGACTAAGCTCTCTTGTGGCCCCCTGTGGAAAGAAAACAACAAGTGGGAGAATGTTGGTTTGTGTTATATTCTTTCCACGACTAGCCCATGTAGTTAACTGGGGGGTTAGAAGGGTGGTAGAGCCCCCCCTTTATTGCGGCGATTGCATAGTAGGGGGGGTCAAACGGGGTTTGAGGGGTGCAGGTAACCCCACTCTATGGGGTTCGGGGCAGTGCCCTGGAAAATTTTGGTTTTGGACCCTATATTAGGTTGGGTGGACCTACCTATGGTTTTTTGCATGTTTTTCGCACATGGTTTTGGACGCGATGGTTTTCGGTCCATGGTATTGGATACTTCAACATGTATAAATATGTATTGTAACATTGAAAGGAACATAATGAAAAATCAAGCTGTAGTTGCAGTTTTGGGATCTAGGGGAAAATCTATGTGTATATGTGTTTTATGTGTTATGCTCTCGCATTGTTTATTTTCTATGTTTTAGAATTCATATGTAGGTAATTTTTGTACGGGGTTAAAACCTACAATAGAGTACAAAGAATAAATTATTTCATTCCTACTAACAAGAAATATTAAAAATCAAGATTTAAATATAAATTACCTCATATATACATAAGGATGCTAAAATTTATGTTCTTGAAGAAGATAGGAAAGTGGTGAGTATGTTTTGAGGTAAATTTGGTCAAAAATAGAGGACAATATAGGGTATGAAATGCATAAAAAAGGAGACTCAACAATCTATATCTTGGCCTATGTCATTCTTATCCATTCATACACGATAGTAGTTAGCTCTCAGGGTAGGCAATTAGAAGTAATACTTAGAATAATAGTTTATTCCATAATAGTTATAATTAAATTAGAATTTATCATTTTATTAAATTCACCTTCCATTAGATTCCATTTTAGAAAGTCTCCTTCATAGGAGAAACTTATTTTGGTGGAAACCAAACACCATACATGTGAGAATCTCTCTTCCAAATAAGTATGGGTCTAATTGGGACCATTATCGGGTGATTTATCCTATTGTTGGTTTGATTACTCTAAAGAATAAAATATTTTACTGCTAGAAGGAAGGAAATATGATGATGAATAGCACAAGAACTTCTTACTTCTAATATCCATTCACTAGGATCATCATCACCTTCAACCCTTGAATTATATTCAAGTATCCCTCATAAATCACATCATATGATTCCCGAATTTGATCTTTGAGAGGTAGAACCCTTAATGTTAAAAGTAGAACCCACTCACCCTGGCCTAAAGCTACTGATTCTAAGGTCACTTCCAAGAATCTCAATTCTGACCTTCCTCTAGGATACTATCAAGAGTATTCCTTAGTAGGAAAGGTATCTCCTTAAATCATAAGCATTAGAAAACAAATCAATAAGATATTTGGAGAAGCATATTCACAATCATTTGGGTCAAACCAACTTGGTCCCTTTGTTTGCTCATCAAGAATTCTCACAAGATAAAAGAGTTAGAAAAATGATCTCAAACCATTGGAATTCCCTTTGCTCACTAGAGGAAAACATCCACACATTGAAGTAGAGATGTAGGAATCTATATCAGAAGGAGAAACTATTACTTTACTCAACTCTTCTCTACCATCTTAGAGTCCTACTTATCAACCAATTTTGTCACATTCTCCAACTTCTTCCAGATTACCTACACCACCCCTATTCATGGCCATAGAAGGAGGAGGAGGAAAAAATCCAAGATCAGCCTCGATAACATTAGGAGTAGTGGATATTTTAAGAGTACAAAATTATTTACCTAAACATCTTAAGGAATTCCTTTCGAAATTTAATCATGATAATAGAGAGGCCCCCAAGAATCATTTTAGACAATTCAACATGTAATATGATGGGTGTACGTAATTGATATGTTGTTTGTAGATTGTTCTCATGTACATTCAAAGGAAAGGCCTAATATTGGTACTTCACATTACTTGATATATCAGTTCATTGTCAGGATCAATTTTAAATACTATGTATCAAATGACAAATCCAACTCTCACACCCATCCATTCTTATTGACTTTTGAAATTTATAATAGAGATGCACAAAACTGTTTGGTTGATTATGGAGCATCCTCCAATATCATGCCATATTTAATATGTTTAAAAATAAATGCTAAACCTTAGAAGATAACCACCCAAGTTTTACAAATAGATAGATCAAAATTCAGGGTGTTATGGGAACTAAAAAATGTCCTTATTATATTAGCTTCTAATCCCAAAGTTCATTATAGAACTGATATAATCATCGTAGATATTCTTGAGTCTTATGGTCTACTTCTGAGTCGAGATTGGTTGGAAAAACTTAATGGATATTTTTCTACTGATTGGTCTCATCTTCGGCTCCCATAAAATTGTAATCCAAACCATATAAAAATAGAAAGGGAGAAGCACATGATACACACAATGATTGATTTCAATGATAACAATGAACTTGTCATGTTCACTAATTCTATAATTGAAAATTATTTTTCTCATATTTCCTTGGGTAATTTTGTTGCAGATACTACCCCCTTTTGTCATTCAGTTGTAAAATCATACATTGAAATTTTTTCTCAAACTAATTCTTCCATTGATCAAAATCTGGATTAGGGACAAAAATTTGCTTAAAAATGAATGTGTCCAGAACCACCCGAAACCTAAACGACCACGTCTGTCTTGGTGATACGATCCCAACACAACTCATTTCACTCAAAATGGAGTTTGTATTAGGAAGTTAGAGCCTACTAGCCATTTCGGCAAACAAAAAAATAATTGTAGGTACTTTCGAGTCAGCAATCCATACCATTGATGTGGCAGGTGACTGGTAGTTGACTAAGGAGGTCAAAGGTGGTTAATGCCCAATGAGGGCACATAAAGTGTTTCCTTATGGATGGTTTCTAGTTGGGTGATATGCCAAAATCTGATTGGTTTGTGGTGGACCAATGAAGGGTGCCACGTGGCAAGCTCGAAGTCCACCACGTGTCCCTCTGACTGGTCAAAGGTCAACAATGCGTTTTGGGAAAAAATTAGGTGGAGGTCGGGTTTGAACCCATGACCTCCCCTCCACAAACCACAACACTTGCCACTACACCAAACATTAAGGCTTTACATGTAATGGAATGCGCACATTATTAAAGGTTAAGTGAGAAGGTTAGGTATTAACCACTAGCGGTTAACACTAAATGCAAATGTGACCACCTCTACTTAACTGATAGTATTAAACTTTAACCACGGAGGATTAGTGTTAATTAAGACATGATTAGCCGTTAAATAAGCAGGTTTTAGTTGGCGAAGATTTTGGAGGATTCCGCCAAATCCGGAACCACCCCCAAATTTAGTGGGATTAACTGAAGTTTTCCAGATTTGGAGGATATTCCTAGGGAAAATTTGAAAAGAACATAACTTGATGGGATTTCAACCAATTTTAGAAAATTAATAGTCAATTTGGATTATTTTGATGTTTTGAAGCTAATAGAACAATTTTCAGATGCAATAGAAGAATTATACAGGTGACTCCACAGGGAAGTTCAGGGAAGCTTAGGGCCACCAAGGAAGGAGGTCATGCCCAGATGAGCCAGAGTCAGTTTTCAGAGATATAATAGTCAATTTTGGGGTTTTTGGCTCCTATGAAACTAATGGTACAACTTTCAAATCCATTGGAGTAGAGAAGAAGCTTGTAATCAGACATTTGACAACTAATTCCAAGAGGGCCTAGCCATTGAAGGAGGTCTTAGGAGATGTAGCCCAGTACTGGAGTGTGAACTCCTTGATCAGATTTGTCTTAAGATTTTTCTGTAGGTTTTAACCCCATACAAAAATTACCTGCACACGAATTCTAAAACATAGAAAATAAAAAATGTGAGAGCATAACACATAAAACACATATACACAGAGATTTCCCCCTAGATCCCAAAACCGAGACTACTAGCTTGATTTTTCATTATGTTCCTTTCAATGTTACAATACGTATTTATACATTCTGAAGCATCCAATACCATGGACCAAAAACCATCATGTCCAAAGCCATGGACCAAAAACCATCACATCCAAAACCATGCACAAAACCTGCACCCCTCAAACCCCCTGTGACTCCCCCTGCTACACAATTGGCACAACGAAGGGAGTGCTCCATCCCCCATCTAACCCGCCAGTTAACTACGTGGGCTAGTTGTTGAAAGATTATAACACAACGCAACATTCTCCCACTTGTTGTTTTCTTTCCACAAGGGGCCACAAGAGAGGTTAGTCATTTATCCAGCCTTGCAACGCCCATTGTTTCTCTACACCAAGGGAACTTCTCAGAGCTCACAGATTTTTTCAATGCATCTCCAGTATTCTTCAAAGTGCCCACCTTTACCAGCAACACCTTTTTGACTTCTATCATATCCCTCACAAAGTGATACTGAACATCAATGTACATCGTCATTGAATGATATGCAGGGTTCTTTGCCAAGAAAGTTGCACTTTGGCTATCACAGTCTATCCTTATAGCTCCCTGTACTAACCCCATACTTGAACACAATATCTACAACCAAACTGCTTCCTTGCCTGCATGAGTGGCTACCATGTATTTTGCCTCTGTAGTTGATAGTGCCACTACAGATTGTTTCTTACTCATCCAACTAACTGCACCTCCAAATAGGTTAAACACATACCCACTTGTAGATCTTCTCTGATCTAGATCTCCAGCCCAGTCTGCATCAACAAAGCCATGAATATCCAATACTCTATTCAATCTTAGTCTTCCTTGGTAGCATAAACCATAATCACTAGTGCCACGCAAATACCTGAAAACCAGCTTCACTATTGTCCAGTGCTCCTTCCCTGGTTTTGACATAAACCTTCTCAATACTCCCACTGCATGTGCAATGTTTGGTCTAGCATAGACCATTGCATACATCAGGCTACCGATTGTACTTTCATATGGAACACGAGACATGTCCTCTTCCTCTTCTTGTGTCTTGGGACATTGTTCAGTAGATAACCTCACACCTATCACTGGTTTACTATCCTGCATATTAAACCTCTGCAATATTATCTCGACATACTTCCTTTCGTTTAACTAGAGCTTCCTCTTTGTCCGATCTCTTTTAATTTCCATGCCAAAAATATAGTTTGCAGCACCAAGATCATTCATGTCAAATTTGGAGGACAAATGGGTCTTCAAATCCTGGATAATTTCTTTGTCATTTCCAACCAACAACATATCATCCACATACAAGACCAGATAAATAACATGGTCACCAATTAATTTAAAATACACACAATGATCTGCTTTGCTTCTGGTGAAGCCAAGTCCCCATATAAATGTATCAAATTTCTGATACCACATCCTTGGTGATTGTTTTAACCCATACAGAGACTTCTTTAACTTGCATACTAGTTCTTTCTTACCCTTCAAAGCAAAGCCTTCAGGTTGCTTCATGTAGATTTCCTCTTCTAGATCCTTGTGAAGAAATGTTGTCTTCACATCCATTTTTTCTACCTTAAAATCAAAAGCAACAGCAACAGATAAAAGTAATCTAATAGAAGTTACCTTGGCAAGAGGAGAAAAAAATATCACCAAAATCAATTCCCGGCACCTGGGAATAACATTTTTCTACCAACCAAGCTTTGTATTTCTCCACCTTTCCTTCTGCATTTGTCTTCTTCTTGAACACCCATTTGCTGCCAATGGGTTTCCTTCTAGCTGGCAACTCCACTAGATCCAAAAGCTCATTTTTGTGCAAAGATGCCATTTCATCAACCATGGCCTCTTTCCAGGGTTTTCCATCCTCTGAATCTACTACTTCCTTCACAGTTATGGGATCATCATCAGTAAGAGATAAAGCAAAATTTGAACAGAAAGAAGATAGACTATACCCTTCTGGCTTCCTTCTTTCTCGAACTAATCTTCTCACACCCGGAGTTTGTGGCTGTTCATCTTTTGATTCCTCCTCTGCTGTAGAGTCTGATTCTTCCTCCTTTAGCTCAAACTATATCTTCTTAGGTTCCTTTGGTTGGACTTCATGTTTATAAAAATCTTTCACCTCTCTGAACACCACATCTTGGTTATACACAACCTTCCTTGTTACTGGGTTCCAAAACTTATAAGCCTTTAAAACATCCTTATACCTAATAAAGATGCCCTTTTTAGATTTACTATCCAACTTGGTTTGTTTCTCCTTTGGAACATGTAGATATGCATCACACCAAATACCCTCAGATATGAAAGAGAGGGTTTCTTACCAGTCCATACCTCTTGTGGAGTCTTATCCTCCAACACTGATGAAGGTGATCTGTTGACCAAGTGACATGCTGTCTCCACCGCCTCTACCTAGAATTCTTGTCCTAACCCGACACCACTGAGCATGCTTCTTGCCCTTTCCATCAATGTCTTGTTCATTCTTTCTGCAACTCCATTTTGCTGAGGTGTATATGGAGTCGTCTTCTATCATGCTATACCACACTTCTTACAGAATTCTTCAAATTCCTTACTGCGAAACTCTCCACCATTATCTGTCCTCAGAAACTTTATCTTCTTCTCTGTATGGTTTTCCACTAGAGCCTTAAATTCTTTAAACCTGTCAAAGACTTCAGATTTCTTCTTAAGGAAATATATCCATGCATTCCTTGAGAAGTCATCTATAAATTATACATTGTACACAGACTTACCTAGTGATGGAACCTTCATAGGTCCAAACACATCATTGTGCACAAGCTCTAATATTTGTTTCGCCCTCTTACCACCAGAGGGGAAACTTACCTGATTCTGCTTCCCATATACACAATTTTCATAGAAATCAAAATCCAGAGAGCTATTACTCATATCTTCTACCATACCTTTACCATGAAGTATTCGAAGGCCCTTCTCTCCAATATGTCCAAGCCTTTGATTCCACAACATGGTCTTCTCTCCAGAGACCACTAGATTTTCTGCTTCACTTTCAGGAACCACAAAACTGTTGCACCCATCAATAACAGTGCTACCTTGCAACGTGTACAGAGTTCCAATCCAAACTCCCCGCATCAATACCAATGCTTCCCGAACCATCTTGCAGGTATCCTTCTTGAACACTATTTTTACACCTACATCATCCAACTTGCTTACAGAAATAAGATTTCTGGCCAATGCAGGAATATGTAGAACACCGGGAAGTGTTCTAACCCTTCCACCTTGCAACTTCAACTTTACTTTTATGTGACCAATGATTCTAGCCTTCCTATCATCCCCTAAGAAGACATCACCACCATCGTATTTATCATACTCGCAGAACCACTCTCTATGGGGAGTGAAGTGAAAGGATGCACCTGGGTCAATCAACCATGCCTCATGATCTACATGTGTACTTGAAGAAGCCAAGTACACATCCCCACCTTCATCTGAGGTGGTTTTCGCCTCTGCAGAAGGAGCATCATCATATCCCTTTCCTTTGTTAGGAGCCTTAGATTTATAGTCCCTTTTGTAGTTCCCTTCCTTTCAACATTTCCAGCACACCACCTTTACAAGTTTTCCTGGAGATTTAGATCTCCCTCTAGATTTATATCTCCCACTCAATGACTTACTTTTGTTTTTGTTCTGGGACTATCCTCGTACATACAAGGAATTGCCATTCTAGCTCTCCATATTTTTTCGTCTCATCTCCTCCGTCAGTAAGGATGAGACTATTTCATCAAACTGTAAGGCTGTTGCATTGCTACCTATTGCAATAACCAGACTATCCCATGAATTTGGTATAGAACACAACAAACTAGTGCACTTATCTTCATCTGAAATTTTAATATCAACAGACAATAACTGACTTACCACAGTATTAAATGCATTCAGATGCTCTGTCACCGAGTCTCCATCTTTCATCCTCAGGTTATACAAATTTTTTGATAGGAACAGTTTATTCACCAGAGACTTAGATTAGTGCAAAGTCCCTAACTTTTCCCACAAAGCCTTCGCCATAGCTTCCCCTGATACATTTATCAATACTGAATCTGAGACACACAATTGTACTGTGCTCTTTGCCTTCCGATCCAACTTCTTCCATTCTTCATCGGACACTCCCGTTGGTTTAGTACCTGGATCTACTGTGATCCACTAATCTTTATCCACCAACATATCCTCCATATTGAGTTTTCGCAACTCAAAACTCCGACCATTAAATTTATCGATCTCTATCTTTCCACTGCCCACCTTCTTCTTTTACCACTAGAATCAATCTCGCAGATCTCCCACTGAATAGGGTCTTCCACAGGCCCAAGGGAAACCCCTCAGCAACAAAGGCATCCCCTTGAAGCCAAAACTACTCTAATACCAAATGTAGGTTTTAACCCCGTACAGAAATTACCTGCATACAAATTCTAAAACATAGAAAATAAAAAATGTCAGAGCATAACACATAAAACACATATACGCAGAGATTTTCCCCTGGATCCCAAAACTGGGAATACCAGCTTAATTTTTTCATTATGTTCCTTTCAATGTTACAATACATATTTATACATGCTGAAGCATCCAATACCATGGACCAAAAACCATCGCGTCCAAAACCATGGACCGAAAACCGTCACATCCAAAACCATGCACAAAACCATAGGTAGGTCCGCGCAACCTAATATAGGGTCCAAAAACAAAATTTTCCGGGGCGCTGCCCCGGATGCCATAGAGTGGGGTTACCTACACCCCTCAAACCCCCTATGACTCCCCCCACTACACAATCAACGCAATGAAGGGGGCGCTTCGCTCCCCCTCTAACCCCCCAGTTAACTACGTGGGCTAGTCGTGGAAAGAATATAACACAACCCAACATTTTCTGTGTATATTTCTCTGCATTTCATTTTCTGTCCATGTCATTTAAGCAACCAATTAACTAATAATTTGCTCACACATGACACATAAAATACATATAACTTGACACATAAAACTCTTGCATAACTGGGAAAATAAGACGATCCTAAACATATGTTTTAACTGATGAGGGAGCTTGCATAGCATTTGCAAGTTTGCCCAAGATTTCAAATCATCTATATGTGTACATATTGAACACAATGTTGTACAAAAATACATAGATAAACAATTTTGGTTGTTATTCTTGGATGGATTCAAATCTAATGATGACACTAGAGCAAGATCTATACTACAAAGTGCAATTGAAGAAAGAACCATGATCACTTATAGGCTCATATTCCAATTTAAAAATAAAATAACATAATACAAGGCTCTAATATAAGGTTTGAAAAAAGCTATTGGCATGAAGGCACAATATATCAAGGTATTTTGGGATTGTAAAATAGTCATCAGATAAGTAAGAAACATTATTCATTGTGTTTCCAATCATTTAAAGAATTATCAACATATTTTTTTATGATTTGATCTATCATTTTATTGCTTTAAATATAAATCCAATCCCCAAATTTCAAAACATTGATACAGACCTACTAGCTAATGTTTCTTCAAAAATAATTCCCCTAGAAGAATTTTCTTTGGATAAATTTTCTAGTGATCTCCCTTTTACACCCTCAGTCCCCGACAACATAACTAACTAGAAGGTATTCAACCATGACCAGGATATTTCAAATTTTCTCACTTTAGAGGAAACCTATTGAAATTATGTCATTGACGAAGATATCCATGAAAAAGAGCTCAACCATCCATCTTTAGATGGAAATTCCAAATTAGAAAATTTTATCCCTAGATCTATAGTTAAATTAAGATATTTTTATTTTTTTAAAGATCATTTCGAGATACTAGAAAATTATAAAACCAATAGATCTTCTCTACAATATGAGGTAAAAAACTTGGGCTCTAAACATAATTCTCAGAACCACAACCTAGCCTAAGGCATCTCACCCTATGAAAAAAATGAATTCATCTAATTATTAAAACTATATATATATATATATATATATATATATATATATATGTATGTATGTATGTATGTTATCCCTATGGGATAGCTCAATTGGTCGAGTCCTCGTTGCTAAGTAACTTGACTATTGGGAGGTCACGAGGTCAAATCTCCTCGATTCCCTTGGGGTTAGGCTCGATATATTAGGCTGCCTTTGGTGGATCTATGTGAATTATTGCCCGTGGACATAGTGGCCACTCAGTGACCACGAACCATGGTTTCCTTATAAAAGATATAAAGATATCTATGCTTGGTTTTATAATGATTTAAAAATCTATGATACTTCTATAATCTATCATACAATTCCTTTATTGCCTCATTCCAAATCAATTCAACAAAAATTGAGGAAGATCCATTATAATATATAACCTAAAATTAAGTAGGAGTTAAACAAGCTTGTCGAAGATAAAATAATTTTCCCAGTTAGGCACTCCCAATGGGTTTCCAATCTAGTTCTATTGAGGAAGAAAAGTGGAGATATAAGAATCTACATCGATTTAAAAAACCTAAACAAGGCTTCTCAGAAAGATAATTTGCCTCTCCCCACCACGGAACAAATACTACAATTTGTAGTTGGATCAAAGATGATGTCATTTTTAGACGGGTTTTCTAGTAACAACTATGTGTTAGTATCTCCTGCTAATTGGTTGAAGACTGCATTACAAAAAAATGGTGCACTTATGGTAAGCATAAAATGCCATTTGGATTGATTAATGTAGGTGCCACATTCCAAAGAGCTATGGATATAGACTTTCTAGGGCCAATCAATAGTTCAATGGTTTCCTATCTAGATGACGTAAATGTATAGTTATAAGAAAAGGTCAAATCATCTTGATCAACTTAAACAAATTTTTGATAGGTGTAGAAAGTATCATAATTTCCTTGAACCCTAAGAAATTATTTTTCATTTTAAATAAGGAAAAAATTATTGGATTCATTTTTTCTAAAGATGGAATCATAATTGAACTACAAAGAGTCAAATATGTATCTAAAATTCCTTTATCCCATAATAAAAAAATCTATGCAATCATTCTTAGGGTAAATTAATTTTGTAAGGCAGTTTATACCTAACTTTGCTAAATTCGTAGCTCCTTTACAAAATATGATCAACAAGGTTGTTGTATTTAAATGGAATGCTTTATAATGGGAATCCTTTAACTTGATAAAAGAAGCCATTGCACAAGATATTGTGCTTTTATCACCAAATTTTAATAAGTAATTTATCCTTTATACTTTTGTTTCTAATCTATCTTGTGCAGTTATACTCACACAAAAGAATGCCAAATATGCTAAAGTTCCAATTTGTTTTATGAGTATTGCCTTTCGAGGAGATGAATTAAATTATTCTAACATTGAGAAACAATCTTACATTGTATTTAATGCTGTAAAGAATTCATTCTTGGTAAAATTTCATACTAAAGTAATTGTTCCATACTCTGATGTTAGTATTTTTCTGAAGGATTTAGGCAAAAGAGAGCATATTGAGTAACATCACTCCAAGAATATGACTTGGAGATTAGGCTCTCAAATATCATTAGAGGTTAGGTTCTCTCTAGGCTTACAACTGAATCCATAGACTCTGAAGCCCATGAATCCATAGAAAACCAGGATGAAAGAGATGTATGACAAGAATTCCAACAAATAAATTCTACTATAGATTCATTGTATTCTGTTGACAGTGTTGGACCCGCCAACATGTCAAGGGATCTCCTCAGTAAGAAGTCCCAACTAGACCTCAGACCGTTTGGTGTAGGATTCCTAGCAGTGGGTCGTACAGTATCGCCTTGACCACAGTTGTGTATAGAGGCAAGTAAGATGTCCCTGTTGGTAGCAAGGGAGTGACATATGCAGCAAGTCAAGCAACGTGCATTAGCGGTTCTAACACATGGAGGATAAGGTGAGTGCGCCCTTTAGAAATCTATGAAATCATGGAGTTAAGAAGGGAACACATGAGCAGAGATGCATCACAAACTAGAAGGCAAGTACGCTAGTAATCCAAAGTGATGGTTAAACCAACAACACATTTTAGTAAGATTCATACATACTTATATAGGAAAGCCATACATTCATGCATAAGAAAACTGATACATATATCATTCAGAGTAAACAAGATAGATGAAATACAATACGACATATGCATGAAATGTGTTGGATCTTTTATATTAAGAAGTGAAAGTTCCAGTCATACAATACAGCGATGACCAACCACTAGTTCCGACAGTGGAACGTTACAGTCACTATTTCCTGCTCCTCTAAAGAGATATACTATCTCTATAGTGGAGAAGCCATGGCTCGTTATAATACTCTCCAAGATTCCTCTATGTTACTCCTATCAGAAGCTTGGCTGACTAAAAGCCTTTATAATGAGTTATGAGGGACTATATATAGCAAAGGGTGGGGTGTCCCTTGACACTCCCCTTTGTGACTTTCAATCTATCCTCATGACTCTTCATCTACTCTATGACTGTTACATCCAACTATTGACACTTGAAATTCCAATTGACAAGACGTTACATACATTCTGCACATGTGCCCATGTGAGACAAAATTGGCTTGAGCAATCCATGCAAGACATCACTATGATTCAGACAACTATGGGAAGACCAGATCTTTGACATCCTCACGATGGTCGATAGTAGTGAACTAATGCCAAGCTTGGTAGTCTATGATGGTGTCTGTGTACTCTGTGATGACATATTTCTGGAAGAGAACTCTTGCCTCCAATACATCCGAGTACACTGCTCGGGCTCCTCTTTCCAACTCGTCTGATAACATGTGCATCATTGTCTTGAGTGTGGTCGGACCAACAACATAATGATGCATGGTGTCTGCACTAATCACCAAGTTTGTGCTAGTGGTTATGCACATCAACTCGTCAAAATACGAGTCAAGCTCTAGTCAGACTTGTGCCTTTGTCTTTGCCTCGGTGAGTGTCCCAATAGATGGGACCACATGTGCGTGCACAAAAACATCCATACTCCTGAATACTTGTGCATGGGAAGCTTGCAAACTAGTGATGAGATGCAAGAGATCTTCATAGTTCTAGATTTGACTCTGGATGTGTGCCTTCAGCTCGATTGCCCTAGGCTTCATCATCTTAGGTAAGTGTAATGGGGCTCCCTTTTATGTCATTTTCTATGTTTGCATGTAGTCAACTGTAATATGCACGTTTAACAAGATGCGTGATCTCCTAGAACATCATTGCTACCAACCATTGAGATGGACAACTGCCTTATGCACGACACCAAACTTGGAATACAATGCCTACAAGAATATCTCAAGGGACAATACTTCATCTAGTATCACCTTCTTCAACTTTGCTTGGGCAGATGCTGTAACCAGTTCTCCTCCCTGCTTGTCTGTCTATAACTCCTTAGCCATTCGCTCGTTCTCTGCTATCAAGAAGCGAACACTCGAGCTAGTGGCTTCGACATATGCTCTGGTAGCATTGGCCAATGCTACTGGATTCTTGCGCACATCTAACATGATCACTCATTTCTAAAAATTTGCAAGAGATGTGTTGTCATCCAGAGTAGATACTCTGCAAGATTTCAAAACTCTATGCTATGACTCGTCGAATGATATGTTGTGCATCTATTCTTCCGAATTGTCTCCAAGGATATCAATGTCTCCTTGGTCACTTGGGAATTACTCCGCTTCTAGATCCAGTGAAGCTGGTAAGTTGATCCCTTGGTGGTACGGCATGAGGTCGATGTCTTTCTCTAACTCTTGCTGCTCCATATTCATAACCATCTATTTAAGTGCTTGTTCAATCTCTTGAGACAAGTCCTTCTCCTATGAATGCTCACCCTGTCAGCTTGGTACCAGCTTTTCAGATGAATCTACTACCTGTACAGGCGTAGTTTCATTTGTCTATACATGCTATGCCCCCTGTTGTACCTGTTCTTACTGGACTTCCTTCTCCTACATGTGCATCTCCTATTCCTTTCAGAGTTGCTCCTTCAACTCATGCAACTCCTTCATTGTTTCCTCCATCCTTTGTTTTTCTCAAAGCCTTTGCACATTCCTCCTGTCGTGTTGTTGCCTCTTCGCCTCTATTTCCAAAGATGCGTTCTACACAAGTGGGTATGCTCTGAACTTGCAGCTTTGTTCCACTCTGCACTGTCAACAGCCTTCCTCTTGCCTTGGTTGCTCGGTGGTATGTTTACCTCTGTTGTTGCTGCTGGTGCTTTCCTGGATGCTGCTTCACGCTTCTTCGCTAACCATTCCACAACGATGTTGACTGATTCATTGGTCTTGGAGAAGCTATAAAAATATCTCCATGGGTCTTCCTCCACCCAATGACATGCCCCGTGGATCCACTAGAACTGTACTCTTGCGCAATGATCTTTAACAATACAATGCGGGTCATACAGATTGAAGCTTTAGACATTGAAAGGATATTTATTGATCTCCTCTATTTCGACATCTTCATGCTTGAGGTTCCATATCTCGTACAACCTAATCCACAATAGAAGAGTGGACCAAGGTGCCTTCTTCTTCCGATGCAACCTAGTTGACAGTCCTACCAAGAGGTGGTATGATACTTCTTACATGAAGAGCTTATCCATGGCAAACTTTAGCAAAACATGCAGAGGCCTCTCTGTGTTGTACATCCGTATGAAGGTGTTAGATGGTGAGGCATACCAATCTGCTATGTCGATCAGTGCCTCCATTTCTACCTTCGACATGCAAAGTGGATCCTGCTCAAATATCATCTTGTACACCAAGGTGACAAAATGATCTGACAGTTGTGTAATAACTCTTATGATGCTGCATTTGGAAAACAATTTACAATAAGTGTTAACAGAGGTTTTCGCTGATGTCCATGCTCACTTCAAGCCTAGGAACTCTTGAAGGGCACAGATTGCATCCAAGATGTAAGTGGACATGTAGATTTGTGTTTGCTGGCCTTTGGGTGGCTTTCGAGCTCCTGTTACCTGTTCCTTCACCCTGAGAGCCAACATGTGGGACTAGTTGCATGCTTTGCCTTCACTGGCCTGTTTGTCCAATGTGATCACCCAACTTTGTGGGAAGGTCTCGGTGCTCTCTTGGCCATACAAGTGACATGCAAAGATGACCAAGTATTGATATGTCTTCCTCAGTATATTCATCTTGTAAATCTATTTGGGTGTCATCCTGAATTTGGCTGACTCCTTTACCTAGTTCTTCAAGATATCCCTGGAGTTGGCATTGCTATTGGGTATGCTGAAGGGTTTCTCCATGGTGATCAATAGATTTGGCAAGTGGTACATCTACTAGTAATCCTGTGCCCTGAAAGTAGAAATCTATGTCCCTTTGACACTGCTGAAAGTCATCGTCTCAAGATCAGTGTGCGAGATGATCCAATGTATCATGTCCACGCATGGCAATGCGAGATACCTGCATGCAATTCGGTACAAGATGGACTTGTGAATGTTCACATAGACTTGGTGGTCTTCAAGATCTTCCCCAAATGTGTTGAAAATAGCAACAATAAATGCTAAAAATAGAAGTGCTAAAAATAACACTACTATAAATAGCAGTTTGGGTACCAGTGCTGGATTGAGCAACAGGGAATGAAAAATGGAAGTGCTAAAAATAGCATTGCTATTTTTAGTAGTTTGGGATGGATTCCTATTTTAGTCAGTCCCTAAACTAAAATAGTGAAGTAAAATTTGAATTTGAACTTAACAACTGTTTGAAAATAAATTAATTAATTCACCATGAGTTAATTAGTTGTGAAAAATCAAACATGAAGTCTATGTGAGGACATGCAACAGTTTCTCCATTAATTGAGGAATTTATCCATCAGTTAAAGAGATAAGGATGAGTTCTAATTTGAGTTGTAATTAGTTGGCTCAGTTAACTGAGTCAAGTCCAGTTAGATTGATTTAAACAGTTTGTTTAAATTAATGTGAGTTCAGTTAGTTAATGCATGCTTGCATATCACTGTTGTTCTTCAGATAACTAAATATTCTCTCATGAATAACTCATGCATGTCAGTTCAGAAAAAGACCCAGTTGAGATCAGATGAGGGACAATGTACTATCAGTTGGATGGAGTTTTCATATAAAGGAAGCTCATCCATGGAGAAGGATTTATCTCCTTCAGGATTGCACTGTTGGATCAAAGGTTAGTGAGTGTGTGAAGAGGCCAATTCACACAAGTGTTTGCACTGGACCCCAAGGAAAATTGTGCAAAGAAATAGGAGGCTTGGAGGGCAGAGGGGAAGGTTTGTGAGAAGCGTTTGACTGCCTATGAGTAGCAGAGGGATTATACTGAGAGTTGGATAGCTTGTGAGCTAAAGCTTTGTGTAATCCGGACATATTTCCACTTGTATTATAATACAGAGATTGGGGTTTTAGGCTGAGGCCAGGTTATTTCTTCTATGTTATGTGTGATTTCTTCTCATTCTCAATTATATATGTTCTCATTGATCATGCTCAAATTGATTAAGCTTCCACAAAGTGTTGTAGAAGTAGATCTTGTATTGTATTTTAGTATATTGCATAATCTGTTGATCTACAATGGGAATTTCTACATGGTATCAGAGCAAAGGTTATCAAGGAAGAACAATATACAAGCAGGGAGAAGTTCGAAGTTTTTGATTCCTGAATATAGAAATCGAGTTCTTATCACATCTCTATTTCACCTATGGTGTTTAGTGGTTTAAGGTTCAAGTATGCCCTTAATGGAAGCTCGAATTATATAGCCTGGAAGGATCACATGGAGGCAATATTAGAGGATAACGTCTAAAGGAATTCATTTATCAAGAAGTCCCCAAGCCGACTGATGCTACTCAACTGGCGGAATGGAAGAAATGTGTGGCTAGAGAAAGGAGAATCCTTCTGGAGGAAGTGCAAGACCACATATTCTCGAGTCTCCATGGGAAGGAGACACTGTTTTCAATGTGGAAAAATTTGAAAGATCTATATTAGAATAGCAGCGATCAGAGGAAGCTGGCGCTGAAAGACAAGCTTCGGAAGATCAAGTGTGAAAAGGGCGACATGATCTCTATGTATCTGAACAAGCTCACCACATGAAGGAATGAGCTTGGAAGTGTAGGGATCACGACAACTGATGATGACATGGTGAGTCTTGCACTCCTTGGTCTTCCTAAGAGCTGGCATAGCTACCAAGACTAGGTTAATGGAAGAGAGAAACTACCAGATTGGGAATGACTTTGGTCAGATTTGATGCAGAAGGAGATAAGAAGAAGCACCAGAGATGGTTCTTCATCCATGGAGGATGAAGAAAATTGCACCTTAGTGAGTAAGGCGAAGAATGGGAAGGAGAATATTCTCTTTCCTAATCCAATTCTTCCCAAGGTGGGAAGAAGTTTGAAAAATTGAAAGTCCGATGCTTTCGTCGTCATGAGGTGGGCCATTTTGCTACAAATTGTCCACTAAGGAAATCCAAGAAGGGATCCGTGGAAGGATTAGAAGGTGAGGCACTGGCCTCACAGTTCGAGTTGGATTTCACACTATTCGCATGCATGGTTTCATCCATGGTGGGAAGTGGTTGGTTTCTTGACAGTGCAGCTTCTTTCCACATGACCAATGATAAGATTTTGTTCAGTACTTTGGAGGAGAAAGATCTCCAGATACTCATAGCGATGGGTAATGATGAAAATTATAGTGTCTCAAGTGTAGGCACAATTGTTTTTCAGAGGGAGCATGGAGCTCGCATTACATTGACCGATGTCAAGTATGTACCAGGACTGAAGAGAAATTTTGTGTGGATCACGATGCTGGAAGGCAGAGGTTATGATGTAGTCTTCAATAAGGGAAAGGTTTTCCTTAGACACATCATCACTAGACAAGTGAAGTAGATCGGTTCACAGGTCAAGAACCTGTATGCTCTTGAGGTTCAAGATGCATGCAAAGCCTTGAGGAGCAAGGAAACTGATGGAGACTTGGTGGTTGAGAGGGAGAGTACATTACCTCTCAACATGCAGTGCCAAAAGAAGTCTCAGACGATTATGGAGGAGCCACGATTGGTGAAGCAGCTTCAGGAGGTTGTGGAGCAGCCACAACTAGAGAATATGAGAGGAGATCAAGTAGAAACATCTACTCATGCAGAGACCTCCAGTAGGGGGAAATTTTGAGCAAGGTGGGCAGAGGGATCACATGCATCCATACCTCTAGGTAGGGGGTAGGGCGATGTGGAGTGATCATCCCAAGAAGGCTGGAATAGGGGCAGGATCCTTGAGGTACCTAACCTCTTTGATTCGACTTTCCTACAGGAGCCCCGACGAGGAGTAGCAGGACTGGCTGAGTGTGTAGAGATAGATGCAGATGGAGCGGTAGAGAGAGCTACAGTGCAGGAGTCCCAGGACTGTGTAAAGCTAGCAGGCTGCAACAACGTGAGAGGCACAGGAGTGTTGCACCAGTGCAAGATGGCACAAAGAGGTGTGCAATGGTGCGAGATGCATGGAGTGTTACAGCAGCTTGGAGGTTAGAGAGGGAGCACTTGTTAGCAGTAGGTATAGCTTTAGCATCAGAGTATGTTTCTAGCCCAACACGGAGGTCAGTTGGGAGATTTTTTGTTTCTAGAGTTGCTGGAGCAACCACACTTGGGAGAAGTGTTGCATGCAGAACATTCCAAAGGTTCAGGATCGGGTTCGAGTTGAATGCCTTTCTTGTTGAGAGGGAGTGTTGAAAATAGCAACAAGAAATGCTAAAAATAGAAGTGCTAAAAATAGACCTGCTATTAATATTAGTTTGGGTACCAGTGCTGGATTGAGCAACAGGGAATGAAAAATGGAAGTGTTAAAAATAACATTGCTATTTTTAGCAGTTCGAGATGGATTCGTATTTTAGTCGATCCCTAAACTAAAATACTGAAGTAAAATTCAAATTTGAACTTAACAGCTATTTGAAAATAAATTAATTAATTCACCATGAGTTAATTAGTTGTGAAAAATCAAACATGAAGTCTATGTGAGGACATGCAACAGTTTCTCCATTAATTGAGGACTTTATCCATCAGTTAAAGAGATAAGGATGAGTTCTCATTTGAGTTGTAATTAGTTGGCTCAGTTAACTGAGTCAAGTCCAATTAGATTGATTTAAACAGTTTGTTTAAATTAATGTGAATTCAGTTAGTTAATGCATGCTTGCATATAACTGCTATTATTCAGATAACTAAATATTCTCTCATGAATAAATCATGCATGTCAGTTCAGATAGAGACCTAGTTGAGATCAGAGGAGGGATAGTGTACTATCAGTTGGATGGATTTTTCCTATAAAGGAAGCTCATCCATGGAGAAGGATTTATCTCCTTCAAGATTACGCAGTTGGATCAGAGGTTAGTGAGTGTGTGAAGAGGCCAATTCACACAAGTGGTTGCACTGAACCCCAAGGAAAATTGCACAAATAAATAGGAGGCTTGGAGGGTAGAGGAGAATGTTTATGAAAATCCTTTGACTGTCTATGAGTAGTAGAGGGATTATACTGAGATCTGGATAACTTGTGAGCTAAAGCCTTGTGTAATCTGGACATATTTCCACTTGTATGATAATACAGAGATTGGGGTTTTAGGCTAAGGCTTTCCCCAGGTTATTTCTTCTGTGTTATGTGTGATTTCTTCTCATTCTCAGTTATATGTGTTCCCATTGATCGTGCTCAAATTGATTAAGCTTCCACAAAGTGTTGTAGAAGTAGATCTTGTATTGTATTTTAGTATATTGCATAATCTGTTGATCTACAGTGGGAATTTCTACAAAATGTGCCTGAGAATGCATCATTTAACTCTTGCCATGTCAGCTTGGTGTCTTCATGGATCGGAAAACTCATAAACACTCGCTCACATGTTGCTCCAGTTGTGCTTCTGTCATTGTCCTTTGATCCTTCTTTCTTGGAGGCCAGTGATCCTAAACTATTGAGAGATGGACGTGTTGAAGATAATACTGAGAGGGGGGGTGAATTAGTATTATTAAGTCAAATTCTTTTTCCATTTATACAAATATTTGTATACGCTACTTCAGTTAATGAAACCAATGTGTATACGCAACTCTGACTAATGAAACTTGCGTATAACTTCCAAACTTATAATTTAATTTATTCTTCAGATGTTGACCATTAATCTGTGTGTCAGAACCATATAATAGTAAGCAGGAACAGAAAAGTAGAGCAGATAGTCACACAAAAGAACACAAGATATAAGGTGGATACCCAATGTGGGTGAAAACCACCTGCTGCAATATGTCTCTATTAGAAACTTCTTTTTACAATGATTTTGTACTGGTGCAGTCTTATACCAGCATGCAGGCTTCAACCTACAGAAGGCTACAACCTTCTCTCGTTCTCCAGCTTTTCCTGGAAGGGAGCTACAACCCCCTTAGCTCTTGTACTAGTTGAGGTACTAGTACGTAGGTGCTGACCTACAGAAGGCTTCAACCTTCTCTTTTCTTCCAGGGACCACGTTTCATAAATTTTCAGACTGGATCCATGAATATCAATCAAACATCAAGTAGATTTGTAACAACCAATCTCCTTTGTGCAAATACTGAATCAACCAATAACTTCATAGAATGCTGTAACCAGAAAACAGTAACTAGACACCAATTTTGAACCCAGAATACAGCAACAATAAACAGAAGCAGCTAAAACATATTTCAAGAGGCGTACGCTACTTCACCAATAAAAACCTGCGTACATACGTAGATATACCAAAGCCAACCAGCGTATATGCAATCTTCACTTACTTAACCTGTGTGTATACACGCCTCCGCTGTGTCGAACCTGCGTATAGATCTATAAAAGATAATTTATCCTTTTACTTTATCAGACATCCAGATCCAGCTATAACTCACCAACCAATCACCAGTATTACAGATCTTTCTCCTCTCAAGATATTCAACACATACGTCCATGCCCTTGCCAAATGATCTCCTTCCCTTTTATAGTCTTAGGCCTTACTCAAACCATGGTCCAAAACCATTGAGAAATAATACTAGGGACCCAACACTTGGGTTCAACACTTTAAATGCAATACCAAGGACCAAAACCATAGGTTCAAATATGTTGGACTAAATACCATGGACAAACCATAAATTTTCCCACATGTATGCGCTTTTCTTTGCATGAAAGTGTGTGCATACGTATATGCGCCTTTTGATTGGTACACCCGCATATATATGTGACTTTGTTACGAGGAACCTGCGTATACCTCATTTTCTTTCATTCTGAGAGCTTGAACTGTGATCTGCCATTTGAGTGAGTTTCCATCAAGGAAAACACTTATGTCATAGAGCCAAACCTGTTCCAAACCTGTTCCAAACCTGTGTCATAAAGCCAACAATCTCCCCCTTTGGACTTGATGGCAACCCAAAGTCACTCTAAGTCATTCTCCCCCTTTTACATCAAGGGCAAAGGGTTATGCTCCCCCTGAGTCAATGCTGAAATCTCTGTTGTGCTGTGTTTTCCAAGCTCCCCCTTACTTGTAGGCAAGGTCTGCAAGAAGATGTTATATAAAAGAAACATGACTTTATACATCATAAATGACCTTCCTATCACAAAAGACTCATACATACATCCATCTTCCATCCAAATGGGAATATACTAGTATTGACTCATCCACCCAACCAAGTGGGGATACATGATAAAATAAGAACATTACATCATTCATCCCAGGCATAGTGGGGAAACCAAAATAGGCCATTACATGACCTTGATAAAAGAAATATAAGACATAGAGGAAAAATATCTACAGCAAGACTTTGACAGTTATCAACAACAAACATCAGCAGCATTTGTCAATCATTATTCAGACCATTACCCATGTTCTCCTTCTGCACCTGTTCCACTTGAAATCAAACCAACTGTGAATTTGAGCCAAGATCTTCTAAGATAATGCCAACAATGCATTATTAGAAGAATATATGCTCCCCCTGAACCTGTGCTAGATGGTCTCTGTCAGACCCATATCAGACTCTTTTCATCCTAAGCCAGACCCCACTGCTCTTCTTCAAACCAACATATACGCGATTGTACCTTAATAAACCAGCGTATGTACACAGATCCTCCTCATTCAACTCATGTACAACCACTTTTCTCTGAAACAGACAAGATTCAATAGCAAGATGATGCATCAACTACCCCCAGCTTCTGTCTGAGGTATTCAAATGTCTCCCTGGGCAGTGGTTTGGTGAGGATATTAGCAACTTGTTCCTTAGAGGGAACATACTCCAATTTGACCTTTTGTTCAAGCACTTGTTCCCGGAGAAAATGATACTTGATCGGTATGTGCTTAGTCTTTGAATGCATGACAGGATTCTTTGAAATACTGATTGCACTTGTATTATCACAAAAAATGGAGATAGGTGGAGTACAAGTGATTTGAAGGTCTTGCAATGTTTGCATCATCCAAAGGAGTTGTGTGCAGCAAGATGCAGCAGCTACATATTCTGCTTCAGCTATAGATAATGCAATAGAACTTTGTTTCTTGCTGAACCAAGATACTAATCTAGGACCCATGAAGAATGCACCACCACTAGTTCTTTTTTTGTCATCCACGCCTCCTACCCAATCCGCATCTGTATATGCATGAAGTGTGAGATTTGCACCTCTAGGATACCATAAGCCATAGTTTTGAGTTCCTTGAAGATACTTGAAAATTCTCTTAATTGCCTGAAGATGAGTTTCTTTTGGATTTGCCGGAAACCTTCCAACTATTCCCATTACATGCATAATGTCTGGTTGGGTACCTGTTAGATAGAGCAGACTACCAATCATGGATCTATAGGTTGGTTGGTGTACTGCTGTCGATTCATCATTTGCATTGAGGCTGCATCCTGTTACCATAGGGGTACATACTGATTTCGAATCCTACATCCCATATTTCTTCAAGATCTGCTTGAGATACTTGGTTTGTGATAGAAAAATACCGTCTCTGTTTTGTTGGACTTGTAAACCAAGAAAATATGTGAGCTCACCAAGCATGGACATTCCAAACTCTTTCTGCATCACCAAGGAAAAATTTTGACTCATGTCTTCTTCATTGCTACCAAAGATGATATCATCAACATACACAAGAAGTATTAGCAACTTATCATTGTCAATTTTTATATATAGATTGATATCAATTGATCCTTTTATAAAACCTTGTTGATGGAGGTACTTATCCAACTGATAATACCAAGCCCTTGGAGCCTGTTTAAGGCCATAGAGAGCCTTTTTGAGTCTGCATACAAGCTTTGGATCATTTCCAAGAATAAACCCATCTGGTTGTTCAATATATACTTCTTCATCCAAGTCTCCATTCAAGAAGGCATACTTCACGTCCATTTGAAATACTTTGAACTTTTGAAAGCTAGAAAGAGAAAGGAACATTCTTATGGCCTCAAGTCTAGAAACTAGTGCAAAAGTTTCTTCAAAGTCTATCCCTTCTTGTTGAGCATACCCTTTGCAAAAAAGTCTGGCCTTGTTTCTAATCACATCTCCATTTTCATTCAGCTTATTTTTGAATATCCATTTTGTTCCTATGACATTCTTATCTTTTGGTCTAGGAACCAACTCCCAAGTGTTATTCTTTTCAATCTACTCAAGTTCTTCCTCCATGGCCTTGACCCAGCATTCATCTTTGCATGCCTCTCTTACATTTTGTGGTTTAATGGAGGAGAGCAATGCTAGATAGCTTGAAGCTTCTGAAATGGTTCTTCTTGTTTGTACACCTGCCTCTTTCTGCCCCAAAATTTGAGATTCTGGATGATTCTTCTGAACGTACCTGGATGGAGTCTTTTCTTCTATCCTTATCTGTTCTTCTGGTGCCTCATGGGTTTCTTCTTCATCATGAATCTGATTTGATGTTGATGGATAGTCCTCATCATCTTCGAAATCTTCAGATTTTACCTGCCTAGGAGTGTTTCCTTCTTCATCAACCACTACATCAATGCTTTCAACAATTTTTCCAAGTCTTTTATTGTAACACTTGTATGCTTTGCTGTGGGGAGAGTAACCAAGGAGAATGCCTTCATCTGCTCTAGGTTCAAACTTGCCAAGATTTTCATCAGTCTTCTTGATGTAGCATTTGCTTCCAAAAATTTTGAAGTATTTTACTGTGGGAGTCTTACCATACCAAAGTTCATGAGGAGTCTAAGTGCTGTTTACCTGGATATTTGTCTTGTTGAGAATAGTAACTGTAGCAAATGCGGCTTCACCCCAGAAGGTTGCGGGAGTTCCAGACTCATCAAGCATAGCACGAGCCATTTGTTGAACCATTATGTTCATCCTCCCACTACTCCATTTTGCTGAGGATTCCTTGCAGTAGAGAATTCCCTTCTTATTCCATGTTCTTCACAAAAATCGAAAAATTCATCCAAGGTAAATTCTCCTCCTCGATCAGACCTGAGACATTTGATTTTGCAATCTGATTCGTTCTCCACCAAGGCTTTGAATGATTTGAATTTTTTGAAAGCTTCATCTTTATGCTTCATAAGTCCTATCCAACACATCCTGGAAAAGTCTTCAATGAACAATATAAAGTATTCTTCTCCTCGAGGTGACCTTTTCCTGGATGGCCACATACATCAGTATGGACAAGTTCAAGTGGCCTGCTAGCTGATCCTTCCTTCTCAGGGAAATTAGTTCTGGTTTGCTTACCAAATTGACATGATTTGCATATTGTATTGTCTGGAATTCTGATGTCAGGTAGATCACGAACCGCCTGATATTTGCATGCTTTCCTTATCTGTGAGAACCTTAGATGCCCCAATCTTCTCTGCCATAGCCAGTGTTCATCATTCTTACTTAGATAGCATTGTTGTTGTCCTCCCTTGAGTATATATAAATTATTTGGAGTTCTTATGCCTTTGATCACTGTTTCTCCTGTATCAAGCTCATGAACAATGCATCCATTTGATCGAAATATTACTTCATTTCCTTGATCACACATTTGACTGACACTTAATAAATTATGCTTTAAGTCATCAACATACATAACATTTCCAGCCTTGACCTTTTCTTTCAAAAGCACAAAACCTTTACCTTTTATGAGTGCAGGGGTGTCATTTCCAAATGAGACCTTCTTTTCCTTTTCTAAGGCACTATATGACTGAAGTTTATCTTTATCACCTGTCATATGTTTTGAGCATCCACTATCGATGTACCACTGATTTTCCTGTCCTTCTGCATATAAGGCTATCCCACATATTTCTGGTTGCAATTCTTTCTTTTTCCATGTTTTGGGACTCAATTAAACTTGCTCCTGCATTCAGAATCTTCATGACTGAAGTTGTTACAAATAGAACATTCTACTTCATTCTCAAGAGCAGAAAAGTTATTGTAGGTCCTTTTCATGATCCCAGTCATACTCCTTTGTTTTTGAGCTTCTCTAGTCATGATTGTCTTGTAGGCAACACATTGAGCTGCTTTGTGACCAAAGTTATGACAAGAGAAACATTGGCCATTGAAGAAGCTCCTGCGATTATCAAATCTACCAACCAAATGATTGTAGTTTCTATTGACATCCATTCTTGAGGCAAATTGAGAATGATTTACCTGTGGTTGGTTGTAGCTTCTGTTCATCCTTGAAGTAGATTTCCCCTGATTTACCTGGTAGTCTTTGTTCATTCTTGAGGTAAATTGTCCCTGACTTACGTGGTGATCTGCATTATGCTTTTGCTATGGATTGTTAACCTGTTCACTTCTCCTTACTGCAACAAGATAACTTTTGGAGGTGGATGGCTTTTGTGCTTGCTTTTGTGCTTGAGATGCTTCTTCAGCATATCCAAGACCCGTCTTGATTAGAGGAGAAACCTGCACTTTGATAATCTCATCTAAAGTTTTAGATCCTTTAGCAAATTTAAGATTAAGAGCTTTTGTTTTCTCAATATCTTTTCTAAGTCCCACGATTTCACATTCTAACTTTTCATTATGTTTTTCTCTTTCAGCAAGTTGGAATGCCAGATTATCTATAATCATATTCTTTTCCTCTAAACAAATTTTGAGTTTAGAAATTTCTTCATAGATACCTTCTTCATCTATAGCATCCAAGAAATCATCATCTTCAAAAGCCATCAAAAGTCTATAACCATTACGTTGTTCATCTTCATCACTAATTAAATATCCATCACTGTCTTCATGTGTATAATAGCTCTTCTTACTTACATTCTGTTTTCTGTTCCATGTAACTGGTTCCTTACCTTTGTCAAGTTTATCTTTATGAGGACATTTGGCAGCATAATGACCGACTCTCCCGCAAGCAAAGCATTTGAAAGGCAGCTTACCTCTAAATCTTCCAGTTCCCCGTTGAAGGTTCTTGACAAAATTAGATTCTTCCTCTTCTTCTGACATATGTTCTAACTCATTGTAATCTCCTTTTCCTGAGGCTTTGAATGCAGCTTCTCTCCTATCTGATGGTCCACCTTTTCTCATTTCGTAAGCAGTAAGGATTCCATGCAACTGTGACATGGTAAGGCTCTATAGATTCTTCTTTTCTTCTATGGCAGAAACTTTTGAATCAAACTTGGGAGACAAAGATCTTAGAACCTTTTCAACCAAAACAATCTTTTTATTTCTTCACCCAAGTTTTTCATACAATTAACAATCTCATCTATAGAAGAAAATAGTTAGCCATGCTTTCATCATTGTACATTCTGAGATTTTCATACTAAATTCTGAGAGTTTGAATTTTTGCTCGTTTTACCTGATCATCTCCTTCATAGCTCAGAATGATCTTATCCCATATTTCTTTTGCAGTTTTGAGCTGCATAACCTTGACGAATTCTGATTGAGATAGACTCCATAATAGGGTATTGACAGCCTTTGCATTTGTTTCATACTGCTTCTTACCAGCCGTATCTATAGCAGTTCTTAGAGTTGCTGAAGGAAATGTGTATCCTGTTTCCACACTATCCCACACATATGTAACAAGAGATTGAAGATAAGCAGTGATTCTTACCTTCCAATAGACGAAGTTGCTCCCATCAAAAACGGTGGCTTGATTGATGCTTCCTTTTCGTAGTTACTCATGATGATAGATCTTCCTTCAAGCGATCAAGCTTCTTGAAGTACATACTTTGATACCAATTTTTGAAGATAATACTGGGGGGGGGGGGGTGAATCAGTATTATTAAGTCAAATTCTTTTTCAATTTATACAAATATTTGTATACGCTACTTCAGTTAATGAAAATAGCGTGTATATGCAACTCTGACTAATGAAACTTGCGTATAACTTCCAGACTTATAATTTAATTTATTCTTCAGATGTTGACCATTAATCTGTGTGTTAGAACCATATAACAGTAAGTAGAATAGAAAAGAGAGCAGACAGTCACACAAAAGAACACAAGATATAAGGTGGAAACCTAATGTGGGTGAAAACCACCTGCTACAATATGTCTTTATCTTCTTTCAATTAGAAACTTATTTTTACAACGATTCTGTACTGGTGCAGTCTTATACCAGCACACAGGCTTCAACCTGCAGAAGGCTACAACCTTCTCTCCTTCTCTAGATTTTCCTGGAAGGGAGCTACAACCCCCTTAGCTCTTGTACTAGCTGAGGTACTAGTACGTAGGTGCTGACCTACAGAAGGATTCAACCTTCTCTTTTCTTCTAGGGACCACGTTTCATAAATTTTCAGACTGGATCCATGAATAACAATCAAACATCAAGTAGATCTGCAACAACCAATCTTCTTTATACAAATACTGAATCAACCAATAACTTCTCAGAATGCTGTAACCAAAAAACAGTAGCCAGACACCAATTCTGAACCCAGAATATTGTAGCAATAAACAGAAGCAGCTAAAACATATTTCAAGAGACGTACGCTACTTCACCAATAAAAGCCTATGCACATACGTAGATATACCAAAGCCAACCAGCATATACACAATCTTCACTTGCTTAACCTGCGTGTATATGCACCTCCGCTGTGTTGAACCTGCGTACAGATCTATAAAAGATAATTTATCCTTTTACTTAATCAGACATCAGTTATACCCAGATTATCAGATTTATAGATCTAATCATGCGCCAATTATAATAGATCAAAATCACACAATGATACTACTATTCAAGCCTTGAGATCTCAACCCATCAATAGATCTTAACCATTGTGTAATGCTCAGGTTCCCCCTGATTCAGATCTAGCTGTAACTCACCAACCAATCACCAGTATTCCAGATCTTGCTCTTCTCAAGATATTCAGCACATACGTCCATGCCCTTGCCAAATGATCTCCTTCCCTTTTATAGTCTTAGGCCTTACTCAAACCATGGTCCAAAACCATTGAGAACTAATACTAGGGACCCAATACTTGGGTTCAACACTTTAAATGCAATACCAAGGACCAAAACCATAGGTTCAAATATGTCAGACTAAATACCATGGACCAACCATAAGTTTTCCCACATGTACATACTTTTCTTTGCATGAAAATGCATGCATACGTATACGCGCCTTCTGATTGGTACACCTGTGTATATATGCGACTTTGTTACGAGGAACCTACGTATACCTCATTTTCTTTCATTCCGAGAGCCTGAACTGTGATCTACCATTTGAGTTAGTTGCCATCAAGGACAACACTTATGTCATAGAGCCAAACCCTTTCCAAACCTGTGTCATAATGCCAACAGGACAAACACCCGCTATATCTGGAGACATGGCGATGTGCATGGAAATAAATCTGTTAGTTAAAACCAAAGAAAACTTGAGGAATGACATGCAACATACTTGGGGATTGACTGGTAAGGATTGCAAAATTTTCACTGGGAGGCTGGGAGACTGACTGTCAGAACTACACAAAAGGAAGTCCAGACTTTCGGGAGGCTAGATGACTACTGGAGTTGTGTAGTTCATAATCCAGACTAGCCTGTTGAGTGCTGCAATTTTGCAATGCGTAATTCCAGCTAGAAAGTGCTGCAGGACTAGGGACAACATTGTGCAATTTTTTGGGCCACAGCAATCACTGCATCTCAGAATTATGCAAGGCAAGATTGGAGGAAAGTCACTAGCTAGAAATGCACATTTTCTGGAGGAAGGCAGAGCCTTCCCTCTCATAACTGTCCATTGCTGTCCTAGTGAGGCAGAGTCCGAACCAAGGTTGCCCAAACCCGCCGAAAAGCAATTGAAAGTAAATGAAGATGTGAAGGCATGGTGATACTAAGTGTAAGAAGAGGTGAATGATCATGCATGTAAACAATGAATGCAAGATTCAGAAAACATAACAACACGCATGTGTGAGACTAGTCACCGAATCAACGATCATTCGTGAAAAATAGTGTCATGCATGCAACAACAGTGAGATGCTAAACAAAAATGAAACGATTCTTGTACAAGCCAATATGCGTGCAAACGACAGCAAACATTCATAGAAATCAAGCAGACAACACTCACACAAGCCAAAACATAAAAAGCAATAGAAATGCTGCAAAAGACAAGTTAAGCGGACTTACCAAGAAATAGATGAGCTGGATGTGTCGAAGACTCCTAGATGTGTTGTGGGATGTAAGAGCTTCAAGATCAATGTGAAGAATGAGCTCTGAAGGGTCGAATAAATAAGTTTGAGGCTCATGATGTGCATGCCACAAATCTAGGCAAAAGCGACACTTGGAGGAAAGTTTCTAAAACAGTCTTTTCATGTAACCTCCAGTTGCTAAAATAGATCCCTAAAATCTAGGTATGCTTTTTGCATGTTGGTTTTTTTATTTTTTATTTTGGGGAAAAGCAGCCCATGCATGCAAGTAAAGTTTTCTCGGTCCTGGGTGGAACTAGTCAACCTGAAGGCACATGCAACAGCCTACTTGACTGAGGGGAATTTTGTGCAGTTTTTGGGAGGAAACTGGGCTAGTTATCCAAGGGATTGCGCAATTTTTGGGTGAAGCAACTGACTTCCACCCAGAATTGTGCAATTTTTGGGTTGAGAAGCACTGCAAGGCTAGATTGCGCAGTTTTCACTGGGAAGGTTGGCTAGCAGGATTGCGCAGTTTTTGAGCATAACAGGCTGCTAGTGAGATTTGCGCAATTTCTAGAGGGAAGGTTGTTTCCCCTCTAGAATTGAGCAATTTCTTGAGGGAGCTGCTCAGCCAATAGCTAGATCAAGTCCGGAGTAGCAGCCTGTTATGGGAATGAAGTAAGCTATCATGCACAGGCTCACAAGTTGTTGTAAAACCACTAAAGCTCATGTATTTGACAGTGCAAGACATCTTGTTGAGGATGGTTGGTAGGGATGCTCCAAAAAGAAGCTAAGGAAAAATTTTGGAGTGTGGTTGTAGCTACTATAACATATTCAAACTTATATTATTTTCTACTATCTCATGGCTCTACCCCTCCTAATTTAGAACCAAAGAAAAGGAGAGCTTTGATAATTTAAGCCAACCAATACCAATTAATAAATAGAGTGTTCTTTAGAAAAAGGTATGATTCGATTTTACTTAGATGTATTGAAAATTATGAATTTGAGAGATTACTATATGATTTACACGATGGTCCTATAGGTGGTCACTACAATGGCAGTATCACTACCCATAAAATTCTTCATGTTGCATATGTTAGCCTACCTTGTTCAGAGATGCCCATGCATATGCTATAAGATGCAATATTTTCTAGACTACAGTTGGAAGAGAGACAAAACCTACATTCCCATTACAATTAGTTGTTGTTGAAGAACCATTCAATCAATGTAGACTATATTTTAATGTTGAGATCACTCCTAGCTCTTCCAAATAGTATAAGTAAATTTTAACGACTACAAATTATTTCACTAAATCAATGGAGGTTATTCCTTTAAAATATGTAATTTCAGAATAGGTAATTTCATTTTTTCAAAAGTTCTTTATTACAGGGTTTGGTCTCCCAAGCACATTAATTTTCAATAACGCTACCTATTTCTCATCAACATAGCTTACTGTGTTCATATTACATAAATGTATCAACTTCAAATATTCTGCCAATTATTACCCATTCGGTAATGTTTTGGAAGAATCCACAAACAAAATCCTCCTTAAAATAATAAAGAAAACCATTAATGATAGTTAAAGAAATTGGCATAATTACTTAGTCAACACTCTATGGGTTGTTAGAGTGACTTACAAGGCCTTGATAGGTAATTCACGATTCTTCCTTGTCTATGGTTAGAAAGCTATCATTCCTCCAAATATATACTTACCATCACTCCAATTGGCTCAATCAATCCAAGAAGAGCCTTGTTCCAATATGAAACTTTGCATTAAGGAGTTAATGAATTTAGAAGAGACTAGGGACAAACATAAACATACTTTTATCAATTATTAAAAAACTATCAAGAAATAGTTTGATAATCACTCGGTTAGAGATAAATATTTCAAATTTTGAGATATGGTTCTTAAATGGGACAAATCCGATGAAGACAAAGGTAAGCACACCAAATTCCAAAAACTATGGTTTGTCCCATGCCAGATCTACCAAAATGTTGGACCTTCTACTTTTATCTTACAATCTTTAGACGGGGAGAAATAAATTCTCCTTGTGAACAACCAAATCCTTAATAAATATTTTTCTTAAATGTTGAAAGAATCCTTATAAATATATACATAGCCCCTGTATTTCTCTTCCTTTTAGATAAGTCTTCTTTTGAGTTTTTTACTTCTCAAAGTGTTAAAATGCTACAATTTGGTTTCACGTTGTAAGTAATTGATTGTTGTTTCACACATACACACACATATGAAATTATTTTTAGCAAAAGTATGGATTATCATTTATCAATGAATAAAATATAACATGATTAATAAAGTTTTTGTCTATTTTATCATTAACGTTGAAGATTCATGTTCATAGGAATTTTTTTTGAATACCACTCTTTATGAGAACCTCCTCCACTTTATAGAAGAAAATACATGACAACTAGGAATTATTAAGGCCAAAGAAGTTAGGGAAGAGATTTATATATTTAGATGATGCTTAACATCAAAATAACTTTTGTATCACCCCAATTCCTATATGCCTTAATAGCAAATGAAGCAATTTTATAATTTTTTTGCAAATAGAAAAAATTTGAATTTAAATCTATCATAGGAAGTTGAAAGCACAAAAAGCGTGGAAAGTGTATACAACTCATCAGGGCTATGGACACTCACTGATAGTGGGTCAATGTATACATGATACTAAGGCAACTTTTTTAGGGCTATTGATGCTCACTAGAAGTGAAGCAATGATGGGATGCAAGAAAGATGAGATGAATTGATTGCATCAACATATTTTTATTAAAAGGTTAAGTTTTTCTGTTAGGAAACCAACTCACAAAAAGATAGAAAAGATAGATCAACACCTTATAACTCAGCCTCTTTGAGGGGGCAACCTCCTTTACATTACACAAATGAACAATTCTTGGATGATACAAATGACTAAACCTACCTTCTATATATAGGAGTCTAAGGGGTCAAAATATAATCAAGCCAACAAAACATTAATAGCATAAGGGCACAAAATAACAATAGTGGGTTTCTATGGGGCATTCTAATAACAATATGGGGACAATAGGGGCACAATAATAACAATAAGGGATGAAATGATAATATTAATGGGGGAATCACTAGTATTATAGGGGCTGTTACACAGTAATTTGTCACTGTCTCCCTGTCAGTCACCCTACTGTGTCAAGAGTTCACAATAATCAAGTTCATGCCTTCTGAACTGGCCCAAAACCCACTTTTCCAAAGTTTTCCTCATCAGCGCGTCTGTTTCTAAAATATCCGCGATGACTGGCGGCTTGTGGTGTATTCAGTGCGCTGCCAGTGCGGAAGCACATCACTTTTCCGCGCTGGTCGCATTTCAAGAACCAGCACACCTCTCCTTTGTATTGGGTCGCGCTGACATGACTTTCCCAGTTATTGAGGCGCGACATCAGCGCGTCAGTTACCTTATAATCCGCGCTGATCCTGTTTGGGCGAATTTGTTCCAACAGCCAGCCTTCCAGATTACTCCAGGCTTGGTTGTTGGCTTTGTGAGTATCGACTCCCTTCTATGGCATGTCTGTTCGACCCTTTGCAACCACTTCTCTTGAAGATAAGCTCATCCTTCCACCCTTTTAGGAGGCTCCTTCTCCTATATAAAATTCCACCATTACCATGAGCACTAGTTTTTGAATAGCTTGGATTGTATAGAGCTTATAGTGCTCAGATTGCTGCTACTATAGGTATTTGGTGTGCTAGGTGTGGAAGTGATTGATTGCTTAGGGAAGGTTGTTTTGTGTTGCTTGTGTAAGAGAGAGAGTTGCTTGTCTTGGGAGAATCATTTCCAAAGGTGAATGCTTGAGACACTTGCTGACTGGCCCCTCCTGAGAAGGTTACCGACGTCAGAACATTTGGTTGTACTCTTCTCTGTTTGATTAATAATAGATGACTGCCATTATTGTTCCATTCTCATTTGTCTATGCAATGGTTAAATGTGAATTACATCTTTTCTGACTGATGTATAGTTGCTTTTATCAGATTTTACACTTGTGTTTGTTCCCTCTTCGTGTGTGCAGGTATCTATTCGCGGGGATCGCGGAGGATTGTGACCAGCCAAAGCGAAGGAGCGAAGATAGCATCTCTTCGTCAAACAACAGCGCTGGAATCCAAGTAGGTGCTCTTTACCTCTTGTTTAATTGTAATTAGGAACATGCATAGCAGCATTGTTTGATTGTTGCTAGACCCTTGCTGGGCTAGTAGGGATCGCCTCTATCCGTAGAGGGGATTTACCTCTCCAACAATTTGGCGACTCCGCTGGGGATCAGCCTTTTTGTCTCTTGTGTCCACTCTTTGTGCTTGAATTTGATTTTTCTCTCTCTTTTCGAGTTTTGGGGATTGTTTCTCTGTTTTAGACTTCCTGGGTATATCTGGGAAGTACCTTAATTGCCTAAAGAGGTTCAACCTCTGGTTTGGGAGCTTTTGCTTTGATTTTACTTGTTTTTTACCCTCAGTGCGGATTAATTCACAACAGACGCGCTGACGTCGCTTTCATGCTTTTTTCTCTTTCCTGTCGTTGCGCCTGTACGTCAAACAGTCGCGCTGACCTCGTTTTTGAGATAGCGCGCTTATCCCGTGTGCTTCTGCGCTGACGTCGCAAAGTTGTTGAAGGCCTTTCCTTGTCGTCGCCGAGTTGCTGAAGGCAACCCGCGCTGATCCTGTAAAATTCGTTTTTGTCCAAATTAGCTTCCTGAACTTGTTGCTTTAGCTTTCCCCTCTTCTCTCCACTTGGTTTGTGACTTGTTTTTCATCATCTGAACTCTGAGCTGCTTGCTTGCGAAGTCTTGTCCCACAGGGTTTCGTTTTGCTCATTTTTTCGGTTTTGCAAATACCTTCCTCTTTGCTTTCGCTGCTTGGTTTGTATTTCTGCCATCCTTTTTGCAGCTGCTGGATTGTGTTGAATCTCTATTTGACTGGTTGGGACTCTTATCCTCCAGGTGTTTGCTTTTCTCCATTGATTTCGCACTCTAGCCCTAGGGCATCTAGTGGCCGTGTGTGTGTCAAGCCTTCCGTAGGGATCTTGTTTGCTTGTTTGACCAACCAACTTCAGATTTGTTGTTGCACTTGTTCAGTGATTGTTGAAGTGTTTTTGGTCGTGTTTCCGAGTGGTTTTTCACTTCCTCCTTGTTTGAATCCTTGCTTGCCTTGCCGAGCTTAGATCACATAGCTCGTGCGAAATTTCGTTTTCCTTTTGATTTGGGAAATCTTTGTTGGATGTTTTGGGAACTTTGTGTGCTTTCATTAAGTGATTAGCTTGGTGTTCTGGTTCCTCCAAATTCATTTAGATGCTTTGTGCCATTGAAAGAAAATCAAACTAGTAGCTTTGCTTTTGAGAATTGAAAAGGAAAAGAACATTTCGTTGATTTGCATTTTCAAAAGGAAAAGTTTCCTTTCCTTGCTTTTAGCTGCATTAGGTTGCTTGTTTGCTTGTATTCGTTTTTGTTTGATCGAAATCTCTTTGCTCTTTCATAGCTAGAATTCATCGAACAAAATGGTTTTCTTTGGCATGTAGTTTGCATCTAGGTAATTGTGAGAGAACATACGATAGGACCTGAAATCGAAACTTAATTTCAAGATCAACTATAAAATGAACCGAATGAATCTAAAAATGCATTGGAACTAAACGCAAACATCTAGAGGTCTAGGTTAGAGACGTGTTCCGGCGTCTCTAAACATAGTCACTGTTGTTTCACATTATGGTTGGGTGATTCCTCCTTCTGTGACTCGATAGTGGTCTAACACGGACTGCGCTCCCACGTACCGTCGCGTATATAGGGAGACCCCACTAGGCTTTTATCCTTTATCCATAGGAAGCCGAGTCTTCCGCCTTGTGAACCGTAACGCACCGAACACAGCATTCGGGAAGATTGACTGCAGTACGGAAAGTCCTTGGCTCTCATACGATTGCTGAGGTGTATAAGCAGTTTTACGGGTCACTTGGTAAACCTTATACCTAGAGTCTCCAGAGTAGTCACTTTTGATCCTTTTCGGACTCCCTAAATGAAAAGGTGCTTGTGAGCGTCTTGTCACTTCGTGCTCATTAAACATTCGAAGGAGACTGGAGTCATCTTTTCGTCCTTTTCTCGACTCCTGAAACATGAAAAGGTCAAGTTTGGTTCTTGTGTCTTAAAATTAATTCGGCCACGATAACATCACCTGATTAGATCTTGTGTGCGTTAGTTTTGAGTAGGGTCTTTATTGTTAGTTTACTTTAGGTTTTCTAAGGGGTCTTGTCATCCTGGCTGACCCGTCAACTCCCGGTCCAAGTGATCAAGGTTCTCCATCTTCTGTTGCTCCAGAGGTACCAGTTGTAAGCGGTACTCTTCCCATTGTTCCGAGTATCCAGCCTATCAACGTACGTGCCCCAGGCGACGAAGATTATATAGAAGATTGGAATCCTATCTGGGAGCCCGATTATACCCCTCATACCCCTCGTACTCCTCTTGGTATGTTGTCTCCAATGTCTACTTCCCCGATGGATGAGACAGCTTCCAGCACCGGTGAGACGCCCGTGGCGACCGACATTGAGACCCCGATCCCGGCTTCCTCTCCACTCCCTCCACGATATCAATCAGTGAGGGATAGGATAGCCGCTAGGACTACTTCTACGACTATATGGGATCCTAGTCTTATTGCCACCACCGGGCCCTTTGTTTCGCGACCTCTTAATACACCTCTTGCTTCAGGGCTTAACACGCCCGTTACCTCAGTTCCCACAAATCCAACCGTTTGTGTAGCGGGTTCGACTCTGGTCATCAGTGCTGTGCCAGCATCCTCATCTACGAACCCTGAAGCTGGGCCCTTTCCTGGTGGTGTTCCAGGAGCAGCGCCGTATGATGCTCATGGGCAGCCCATTGTGGACCCAGATTACGAAGGTCCGCTCTTTTATTATGATGCGAATGGCTAGTACCTCGAGAACATTTCGGTCCTTCCTCATCGTCCTTTCGAAGAGAACCAGGAACCGTTGAACGTTACGTATGACCTGTTACTCATGTTTTCAAAGGGAACCGCAATCCTCCCGTCAGCCCCAAGGACCGCCCAATCAAGGTCAGTCGCCTTATGTGCAAACCCCTCAGGGGCAACCACTTTATGGCCCGCCTTACCCAGGACAATCTGGGGGCCCACAGGGACAACCCTACCAGGGACAACCCTCGGCCGTTGGAGGTCCGTTGTATTCATATCAAAGTCAACCTTCTGGCTACCCAGGGCAACCTGGTACCCAGCAAGGTTATCCGTCTGGTCAGCCAGGGCAGCCTTACATTCAACAAGGCCAACCTGGTTTCCAGCAGAACTATCCCTCTGGACAAGCTGGGCAAAATTATAATCCTCAAGGTCAACCGGCTTTTCAGCAGGGGTATCCTTCTGGGCAAGGGGGGCAGCCTTACGTTCAGCAAGGCCACAATAGTGTCAAAAATGTTGGGGAAATTATATGAATGATGTATCGCCACAAATTAAATTATCAACTAGGGAATCATAATCAGCAGAGATGATGCACTATATGTGTCAATAACAAGTAAGTTCCTATGTCTGATAAGTATAGCCTAGATAGAAGCATTAAAAAACAATAATCCATTTTACAAGTTTTGATCTAACTTCCTCACACAATTAGAAAGAAAAACTCATAAATAAAATCTTAATAAGCATGTAATATAAAGATTCTTGCTCAAGTAACAATTTTGTCCATTTACAGGCACATGAAATGAAAAGATGGATTCAAATCTATTTCCTATAGCAACTGATTTCAATTAACTTACTACAATCAAGCATCAAAGCAAACATTTCTAATATAACTAGTTCTAAAGGAATCCATAAATTCTTATATGGGAAATGTTAGGTATGATAAGAGTCTTCACTTAACAACACATGTAGATGATGAATGAGATATTTGATCTTAACTCTTCCTGTTCTTCAAGAAAAATTAACAATTGAATATACAGCCTGAGAAATCAAACAAATTACTTGCATAAAACAAAACTGTAATCACACCAAATGTTTTGAAGTTAAACCATAAAACCAAATTATATTCACAATAACTATAATAAAAACTTACCTTGCTGGCTTCGGTGGGCCCTTGCCGAGCTAACAAGGAAAGCTAAGAGAGAGAACTACAAAACTAAGGAATCTATTGACACATCGAATTCATCAATCATTGCTCATATCATTGATTTCAAAAGAAAGGATTACAAAACTTAATTGTCCAGTATAACTACACTTTTTAACTCTGTATCTTCTTACTAACTTGTCTCTATAAATAAACTTTACTGTTATTCCCCCTTAACACCTATCATCTATGAGCCTTCTATTATAGAGGAATGAACGTTACATTCAATGTTAAAAGATGTGATCAAATCATTGTAAAAATATTACAGTTCACTCTCCTTTATATATTTGGCTTCATCCTCATGACAGACAATGCATGAGGATAACGCGTATCTCGAGTTTCCATAAAAATGTAAGGCTTTGACCATTAGTTCCCTTGGTCTCATCAAAGGCAGCTCACTTGAACTGTCGAAGTTGAAGAGTCAAATCTGGTACGAGATGAAGACAGTCAATGCAGGACGGACATAGATACCAGATGAATGTAGGTATTGGATGAGCACATTTGGTACTAGACGAGCACCAGTTGTTCCTGATGAATGTAGTTGGTACCAGATGAGCATAGTTGGTACCATATGAGAATAGTTGGTACCGAATGAACACAGTTGGTACCTGATGAGCAGGAACAGGGTCTAAAAATCTATGTGAGTCAATCCAAATAGTTATAGATGTTGGGTTGGTTATATTCTTTCCACAACTAGCCCACATAGTTAATCGGAGGTTAGAAGGGGGCAGAGCCCCCCGTCGTTGTGGCGATTGAGTAGCGAGGGGAGTCATAGGGGGTTTGAGGGTGCAGTTAACCCCACTCTATGGGGTTCAGGGCAGCGCCCCAGAAAATTTTGGTTTTGGACCCTATATTAGGTTGGGCAAACCTACCTATGGTTTTGTGCATGCTTTTCGCACATGGTTTTGGATGTGATGGTTTTCGGTCCATGGTTTTGGATGCAATGGTTTTCTGTCCATGGTATTGGATGCTTCAACATGTATAAATATGTATTGTAACATTGAAAGGAACATAATGAAAAATCAAGGTGGTAGTCCCAGTTTTGGGATCCAGGGGAAAATATCTATGTATATGTGTTTTATGTGTTATGCTCTCGCATTATTTTTTTTTTGTGTTTTAGAATTCGTATGCAGGTAATTTCTGTATGGGGTTAAAACCTACATTTGGTATCAGTGTTGTTTTGGCTTCAAGGGGATGCCTTTCTTGTTGAGGGGTTTCCGCTCGGGCCTGTGGTAGACCCTGTTTAGTGGGAGATCTATGAGATTGATTCTAGTGGTGAAAGAAGATGGCAAGGAGTGGAAAGATAGAGATAGAGAAATTTAATGGTCAGAGTTTTGAGTTGTGGAAACTCAAGATGGAGGATCTGTTGGTGGATAAAGATCAGTGGATCATGGTATATCCTAAACCAATAGGAGTGTCTGATGAAGAATGGAAGAAGTTGGATAGGAAGGAAAAGAGCACAATACGATTGTGCATCTCAGATTCAGTATTGTTGAATGTATCAGGGGAAGCTACAGCGAAGGCTTTGTGGGACAAGTTAGGGACTTTGTACCAATCTAAGTCTTTAGTGAATAAACTATTCCTATGGAAAAAGTTGTATAACCTGAGGATGAAAGATGGAGACTCGGTGATAGAGCATCTGAATGCATTTAATACTGTGGTAAGTCAGTTATCGTCTATTGATATCAAAATTTTAGATGAAGATAAGTGCATTAGTTTGTTGTGTTCTCTACCAGATTCATGGGATAGTCTGGTTATTGCAATAGGTAGCAATGCAACTGCCTTGCAGTTTGATGAAATAGTCTCATCCTTGCTGACAGAGGAGATGAGACAGAAAAATATGGAGAGCCAGAATGGTGATGCCTTATCTGTATGAGGACGGTCCTAGAACAGAAACAAAAATAAGTCATCGAGTGGGAGATCTAAATCTCCAGGAAAGCCTGTAAATGCGGTGTGCTGGAAATGCAGAAAGGAAGGGCACTACAAAAGGGATTGTAAATCTAAAGCTCCTGACAAAGGAAAAGGATTTGATGATGCTCCTTCTCCAAAGGCCAAAACCACCTTAGATGAAGGTGGGGATGTGTACTTGGCTTCTTCAAGTACACATGTAGATCATGAGTCATGGTTGATTGACTCAGGTGCATCCTTTCACTTCACTCCCCACAGAGAGTGGTTCTACGAGTATGATAAATATGATGGTGGTGATGTCTTCTTGGGGGATGATAGGAAGGCTAGAATCATTGGTCGCGTAAAAGTAAAGTCGAAGTTGCAAGGTGGAAGGGTTAGAACACTTCCGGGTGTTCTGCATATTATTGCATTAGCTAGAAATCTGATTTCTGTAAGCAAGCTGGATGATGCAGGTGTAAAAACAGTGTTTGAGAAGGATACCTGCAAGATGGTTTGGGGAGCTTTGGTATTGATGCGGGGAGTTTAGATTGGAACTCTGTACAAGTTGCAAGGTAGCACTGTTGTTGATGGGTGCAACAGTTCTGTGGTTCCTGAAAGTGGAGCAGAAAATCTAGTGGTCTCTGGAGAAAAGACCATGATGTGGCATCAAAGGCTTGGACATATTGGAGAGAAGGGCCTTTAAATACTTCATGGTAAAGGTATGGTAGAATGTATGAGTAATAACTCTTTGGATTTTGATTTCTGTGAAAATTGTGTATATGGGAAGTAGAATCAAGTGAGTTTCCCCTCTGGTGTTAAGAGGGCGAAACAAATATTAGAGCTTGTGCACAGTGATGTGTTTGGACTTGTGAAGGTTCCATCACTGGGTAAGTTTGTGTACTATGTATCATTTATAGATGACTTCTCAAGGAATACATGGATATATTTCCTTAAGAAGAAATCTAAAGTCTTTGATAGGTTTAAAGAATTTAAGGCTCTGGTGGAAAACCAGACAGAGAAGAAGATAAAGGTGCTGAAGACAGATAATGGTGGAGAGTTTTGCAGTAAGGAATTTGAAGAATTCTTTAATAAGTATGGTATAGCACAGCAGAAAACTACTCCATATACACCTTAGCAAAATGGAGTTGTAGAAAGAATGAACAAGACGTTGATGGAAAGGGAAAGAAGCATGCTTAATGGTGTCAGGTTAGGATAGGAATTCTGGGAAGAGGTGGTGGACACAACATGTTACCTATCAACATATCACCTTCATCAACATTGGAGGATAAGACTCCACAAGAGCTATGGACTGGTAACAAACCCTCTCTTTCACATTTGAGGGTATTTGGATGTGATGCATATGTACATGTTCCAAGGATAAATGAACCAAGTTGGATAGTAAATCTGAAAAGTGCATATTTATTGGGTATAAGGATGGTTTAAAAGGGATTATAAGCTTTGGAACCTAGTACAAGGAAGGTTGTGTACAACCAAATGTGGTGTTCAGAGAGGTTAAAGATGTTATT